>OZ026623.1:83764125-84083629 GCA_964020975.1 Hermodice carunculata | reverse complement strand
GGTGGGTGGGGGAATATCACATCACAGGCTTCTATACAGAAATACAGTGCTCTCTTGGGATCAAGGGCTGACTAGGATAGCCCCAGGCACAATGCTTCTTCCTAGTATAGATATGAAGCTTACAGCATTGTGTTGGGACCACTTAGTTATTAGGGCCTCGGAGATCTTTTCATTTCGAACAATAAGAGATTAAACAGGAACATTTGTAAAACCATGCATACCTTTATTAATAAATCTAGGCGTTTTTTTTTCTCTAGGCCCTGGTGTATCAATCTATTTAATTTTTTAGGTAGAAGTCATTTACTTTTATGTACCTATTTACGTTTTATATAAAGTTTTGTCCTGCTAGGTCTGTAAATATATATGTGTGTGTGTACATTATATCTCTAGAGAACCTTTCGATTAGTTCAATGTAACTATAGGGCTATCTATGTGAAATAAATAAGATTAAAACAATAGTAAGAGATTCTCTGTATATTATTGAAAACCTAGGTTTTTACACAGTTGTTATCGTTGTTGTGGGTGGGTGGGTGTCTCATTTCCTACAAAACCTGCACCGTTCAATAAACAAGTCAATTGTACAATGGATAGAAAGTTGCCTAGCAGACAGGTTCTGAGAGTGCAAGCTAAGTTATGCGTACAAAATGGTTGCATAACAGCATGAAGGTTGGTTACAGTAACCAGCTTGTGAATGCATGTTTTGTGCGTGTGTGTGTGTGGGGGGGGGGGTATTGTGAGAAAATTCATTGCATTAAGTGTAAATTAAAATTCATCGAATTGCCTCTATTTTGCACAATTTTGAATTGTCCAAAATTAGAACATTTGTTTCAATAGTAGCGGTATGGCCATGCACGAGCTTGATTTTCAGCTTTCGCCGTCTCTGAGAAAAGGTGAAAAAGATGTAGGCGGAGAGAAACAAAGAAAGAAAGAATAGTGAGAAAAGAATATTGCATACAGATATAAATGAAAACAAACCACAACATCAGTCAATTACGTTGTTACTTTTTACAGTATTCGCTTTCACATATGATCATAATTTGAACACAAAAGGCGCAGAAAAGTTGTCTTGGTTGATATATATATATATATATATATATATATATATATATATATATATATATATATATATATATATATATATATATATATATATATATATATATATATATATATATATATACACATACATATATATATATATACATATACATACATATATATGCGTATATTTTAAGCGCTATTACAGACTATGTACAAAGCAAAAGAGCAATGTAAGTGTTTTGTATACATACAATGTAAGTGTATGCGCAAAACGCAAAATAGCGTAAGCCTATATATAGCTGCAAACATTTTCTTTTGTATTTTTCAGTCCAAAAAGGCCCCCACAAAAAAATGACAATTGGTAGTTCCACGCTAGCAACAAATGCTTTACTTCAGACAATGCTAGAAACTGAAAAATGAATAAAATAGACACATTTTTCGTTGAAAATTTGAAGGTGTTATGCTGGTGTTTAATTTTATCAACAAATATTTTAGCCTCACAGGTCCATAAACAATATTATTGTTATTTAATCTGTAAAATGGTAGCCGTTAGTTACAACGTAAATTTTAGGGTGCAAAAAATATGGTATCTTATCATTTTTTTTTTTTTTGAACAGCACATATGTGACGTAAGGAACAGAGTTCCAAACTGTGTTGTCTATTGAACTTAATATCAGCTGTATTCAGTCACCTCTACCACACATGTAGGTATACTGGACGCACGATAAATCAGAATCATGTCAGGTATTCGATTGTAGCTTACCTACACTCGCTATCGTTTGCAATGCCCTGTTGTAGAAACACCCATTTCACAAAGTCAGTCTCGAAAATGTGGCTGCCGGACCATAAAAGTGTGAATTTTCATGACTTGATCTTGCCTTTGAATATCTAATTTGCATTACTTGAGAACAAACTTACCCGCCCTCAAATACCCAGACAACAATCACCATACGTACGTAAATGACAACTAGGAAATGTCTAGCATGCACAAACTGCTGGTAACTAAAGTTTTAACATAATTGTTTTAGTTGGTAGTTTTCACTTGTGTTTTATATGTATATACTGATCCATGCACTGTACTTGAACGCACCGCGGATCACCCCGGTTCGCTGGTGCCCCATGTGTAACGGGGTAGATTTCAATAAAATTATTATTATTATTATTATTATTATTATTATTATTATTATTATTATTATTATTATTATTATTATTATTATTATTATTATTATTATTATATTTATTATTATTATCATTAGTAGTAGTAGTAGTAGTACAAGCATTATTATTAGACTTGCATTGCATATTCTCTTTAAATCATAATAAACTTAAAGTATTGAAAAACGGATGTGTATGTTGTTATCAATATAAATTGAATTTTCATAGTAATTACATGATCTTCTGAACTCTATGGTACAGCAGCGGTTATATCACCACGTCCAATTTTCTGCCAACTGAACAAAAGTGTCAAGAACCTATGTGTCACAATGGTCAGAGTGGATCGCTTACATTCGAAAGGCGACGGGTTCGAGTCCAGGTAAAGAGTCCCGCCTGCAGGTATGACAGGTGTTCAACGACAGCACCTGACTCATGGCTGTCCAACTGCAGCATTCTAGCAAAATTTTGCTACAAAGCTCTTAAAAATTGCCACAAAGGCTCTCAAAAATAAGTGTTTCTTGTATAAAGCAATAGGGAAAAAATGCTACAAGTGAAGACAATTTTGCTACAGAGATTTTCTATTACACATCACTGCACTGAGAACACGGTAGTGGGCTGAGTGTAAGCTTACAAAACTTCACATTGATCAGTATGGGGACGCACACTGATCCCGACAACTATTTATACCAGACTCTCAGAACCAACAAATCCCCCACAAAAGAGTGGGTACACTGTGCAATAATGTGTACACGCGAGTGCCTGCATGTTGATACATTTATGTTCAATGTTGAGAATTGTACCTGGAACGAGAAAACCTCGTGCACCGTCACGCGGAAACACACACCACGGGAACAAGCCTAGCTGCCGCTTTCTTTCTTTCTTTCTTTCCTTCCTTCTTTCTTTACTCCTCCACATTAAAAAACAAACAAACAAACAAACAAACTGTTTCCCCAAAAGATTATTACCGTTTCAAATACTGAGTTTCCGTGTATAATGGTGTTGGATAAAAAGCAACAGATAGATGTTCCTCCGAGGTGAGAGAGAAAGAAAGAAAGAGAGAGAGAGAGAGAGAGAGAGAGAGAGAGAGAAACAAAGAAAGAAAATAAAGAAAAAGAAAGCAATTTATGGAACGCAGAATTTATGTGTTAAATAACATACAGACAGATAATATTGCTAAGATCTCGGATGTGATGCAATATTTGATTCAGATTGTTAATACAATAACCGACATAATACAACTCTTATCATTATAACGCAATCGTCACTCTTTCCTTCCAAAGGTAGCTTACTGTTTTCCGAAGCGCCATTGAAATTGCAGGCAGCACGACATCGTTTCCTCGTCTTTTGCCGGGGAATTGTTCTCTCATCATAAGTGATCGCCGTCGCTTGTACAAGTTGCATACAGCATTGATACAAGGAGCCAAGATAGACTCCTTGATTGGTATAATAGATATATCATGTGTTCATGAATAACACTAATTTAAAAAGACAAAGAACAATTTTGTTTGAGACGTACATTGCACATTTCCCAACAGAGAATTTGTCGAAGGAATTCACAAAGGGCTCCGCCCTCTTTACCAATCGCTTTAAAAAAAATAAAGATGTTTAAACCAATTTGTTGAAATTGTATACATCTCGGGTAACTTTGCATAATGTATTCTTATTTTTATCTATTATTTAACCCGTGTCTGGTCAAGCTCTGAGATGACGTCAGCAATTCCACCCGCCACGCGCTGGGTACAATGGTTCAACGGGATACTATCCATCTGCATCACGAGCTGAAGGCTGCAGCTTCATCCAAAACTGTTCAAAGCGCAACATCGATAAGCAAAGACAAAGCGGACGACATTAAAAATAACCGGTCGTCGTCGACCGGTTTTTCTGAAAAGTGGCAAAGAATATTAATATCCTGAATCGGATACATGTTTTTTCCATCACGAGCCAGAGCACAATTAATGAATCTATTCTCCAGTGAGATATCACGTTCAACATCTCATTTCTGATATCATCCAACTTTTGTATATTAGAAAAATTAACTTATCGATCCTAAATATATGTATCGAATATCCACAATTAAAGCTACAGGTATGCATAATGAAGTCACTTCTGCTGGGGTCCATAACAATGGAAGAGTATTCAATGTTAAAAGGGGGGCCTGGGGTTAACTTGAGGATAATCGGAATATTTCTGGGAGAGTTGGATGAGTGAACAGGTATTGTATTTAATGAAACAAAGGAAAGGATGTAAACTGGTTTTGTGTTGGCTTTTTTAAGAGGTGTAGCAAATTTCTGAGAGAAAAAAAAGGGAGAGAAAAGAGCACATCAATTCCTTTTGATGCCAGAATGCCATTTCTGCACGTTGTGAACGGGGTAGCTGATTTTCTACACGTGCATGCTATCGAGACGAACGGTTACTAACAACTATGGTGTCATTTTTATGCATGACAGACTGTCAGGAAAAAGTGGTAAGCAATTTATGATAGAGGAAGGCACTGTTCGTTTGGATAAGGGAAATCAATGATTTGTTTGCGGACAGTGGGAAAGGAAAAACAAATGCAAAATGGAGAATGCTGCTTTCATTTTCTTTCAGTTGAGCATGTGCTTTTTTATACTCATTCACCCCGGGATACCCCCTGTGTGGTTACTCGGCTACTCTGTTGTATAGATATACTCAGATGCAGATGCAGATGCAGATCCAATACTTTGTAAGCCAAGAAATTTGTAAACAAGCTGTTACAGTTATGCTGGCCCGCGTTTAACCTTCGGTCCCGATAGGCAAGGGCAAGAACAGAAGGTTCAAGAATGCCTAAAATAGGGCACTGTAGTCAGTGGAGGGCTAGAGTTGTGTATTCCCATTCCTTAACATTGTAACTTGCAACTTAATAACTTGAAAGCTATTGCACATAGAAACACCAAATTTCATACAGTAAATCTACATGCAGAACTAAATACCTCACAAAAATCAAATAACCACAGCTACATAAGTGACTAGTTCATTTAGGTTGGTTTAACATACAAACTAATGGGAATACAAAGCTCTAGCCCTCCAACTGTTTGTGTATTCAGTTGTGTATTGGGGCGAATACACACCTTTGAGCTAATTCTGACCTTTCCTATTGCGGGAATAGTCAGCATTGGACGTCGGAGGGTAAGGGTGAGGGTGAGGGTGAGGGTGAGGGTGCAGGGGTGGAGGGTCGTTACCTGTTGACGACAAAAGTGCATGTGCAAAGTGTAACATTATCAAATTTAAACAAAGCTACGTAAGGCATTTTGCCACTCAGACAAAGCAAATGAAGAAATTATGTTTCAATAAATAAAATAAGGGTTTATTCACTGTAAGTTACATAACGCCCTTTAATTTCAGTTGATGTCTGGCCATGCTCACGTTTGTTCAAGATTTATATTACATTTGCTACTGTTCACATGGTTCGTGTAGGTTACTACACCACAAGCCTGTAATCAACCTCCATGGCAATGCAATCTCTATGGGACGGGTGGGCCTGTTGTGGGAAAGTATTGTCATACCCAGTTTTGACGCTAAGATGAGGGGGTGGGTTAGGTTGGGATCAAAAGCTCTAACCTTAAATGCCGCAAACGTAAATAAAAATGCGTGAGGGTCATTTTGTAAAGACTAGATATCACAATACTCGAGCAGAATATAAAATAAATAAATTTTAAGTGGTCCCCGCTGGGGTGAGTGGGGAGTCTTGAATCAAGTTTTTGACCAATATTTCGTGCTCAATCAGTTTTCTGCTTATTCGATAAAACAATGTGAAACTGAGTAAACATATGCTTATTCGATGAGATGGTGCAAAATGAAGGAGAGAAGTTAGGTAGGCCTACTTTATTCAAGATCTCTGACACAAAATCTGATAGTATATTCTAGTATGAAGATTCATTGGCCAGAAAGAGTCAGAAACAACCGTTAAACATGTTTTATTCGAACGTTTCGGAGGAAAATAATTTTAGTCAATTGTCAATGACTTTTCTTTAATTCCACAATCAGCAAAATTATTCAGGTTAGTCGGTGTTCCATGGTAACATAGGCCTTTATTCCATTCTTCGTCGCGGGCTTCGGCGTTCTCTTTTAGGAACAACAGTAAACAGCCCAAGCTGCTACAATCCTCCCTGCGGGGAAGTGACAAATGATGGCGTTATTTAACCCTAGTACAAGAAAACCAGCTCACACGAGTTAACTCGTTGAGCACCAAGTTTTGACTAAGTTAAAAGCTGTACTCGGCGCGCTTTCATTGCGCCCAGGCGCGCTAAGGAAAGCTGCTGGCATGGACCACCCTTATGGTCTCTGCAAGTATGGACATGCTGACACTTGAATGAAAAGTCGGTGTGCAAAGAAACATAAATCTGGTTCCGAAGCACACCATGGACTTTGATCGAAATTGGCAGTAAAAGTGCTCATATAATGATTCCTGATTCACTTTCCTCGTGAAGAGACCTTTCATTGACGTTCTAGTTCAAGCGTACAGAGGAAAGCGGTTAACTCAATGGTATTACATGCAGCGATCACTCGATCAGGCGGCAACCTTGACAGAAGAAAAGCAGGGCCGTAGCCTCAGGCTCATCAAAATGCCAAGAGGGAAAGAGTACACCCTTTTCACCTTATTCAAAAGTCCCTGCCATATTTGGAATACTCCTGACCTCTGGTGACAGAAACCAAAATGAGGCTGTGGGGGACACCAATGCAAGTGCCCAATCACTTTAATACATGTTAAATTTGCTTACTTTGCTAGCTCATATCTATTATTAAAAACAATTTTGAATATAATTATTGTGTTATTCTGTAGGGAAAACTCTAGGATTACAACGTAAAGGGGAAAATCGTCAGTGTTTTGACTTTTCCTAATTGCCGCTGATATACATCTCAGTGCAAGATTTTGATATCCTGTACAGTTCATTGGACCCAAAGCCAGAATGACAGGGCTGTCCGACTGGAGCATTTTGCTTCAAGTTCTTGAGAAATGCTACAGAATTTAACCAAAATAAGTGTTTCTCATGTGAAGAAGTTGAGAAAATGCTCCAGTGAATAAATTTTGCTACAGAGATTTCCAGTTGGACAGCACTGGAACAACTGAGTTGACTCTCTATACATTCTAGGAATTTCCAGCAGCAACGGTGTAATAAAATAAGAGGTTTTAGGGTTATATAATTAGCTGGGGGTGCGGTGGCGGCAAAAGAACCCAGCAGGATCCAGGGGTAAATCCCCTTATGGGGGGCCCGGGGGGAAGCCCCCGTAAGCTTCCGCATTTACACGTTTTGGAAGTGGTCTGGAGAGCTTTCCTGAAGCAAGATAGACATTTTCTACATTGATATTTTTTCCTCCAGACGGACACAATACTATCACAACATGCAATCTGTCAAATTTATATCCATGTCAAGCAGCACCCAAGGAATTGCTGTGTTGAAGCCCCAGCATTTTTACGTGAATGTTGAAGGAAATACGATGAGTGTTCGTCCATTGAGACGGAATATTTTATTACTACTTTTCTCTTTTGCTGAGCACAATAATTGTACCCTCAACCCACTCCTACATTTTTCAACGTAAATTCTATGAAGTAAATTTACACTCTGAGTCATTCTTAGATGCATGGACCCCGAAAGTCTACCAACAGACTCAGGGGGACATAGTTGCATAACATCATGTTGGAGCAACACTGAATGAGGAGGGAGGACAGCTGTGTATAAGTGATCAATCATGGGATTCATTCATTCATTCATTCATTCATTCATTCATTCATTCATTCAACATGTAGCCACAAATTTAGTGTCTATATATTGGACTTCTTTCCCCCCTATCCTAAATTATAAACCTGGTAGCGGAGGATATTTTTCCAGAGACCTTTTTTCACTCTGAAGAGGGGGGCAAGTGCCCTCCCTTACCCCCAACCCTCCCAGACCAGAAACTAAGGTCCTGAAAAGTGGAGTACTTGGTTGGTAGCGGATGTCCACCTGAATAAAACCCCGCACACACACACACACACACGGGGTGAGGTGGGGGGGGGGGGCTTGAATACTTGAACTGGAAAAGGGTAGGTAGACGCCCTGGAAGGTTTGAACCATTTATTCTACATGCAATTTATTGCCAAATATGGGGTGTCAAAATTCTACATTTTGAAAAACATATGGGGGATCAGAATGCCACATTTTCATTTTTAAAAATGGTACTTTTCACAGATAGAGCGCCAAGAAAGGTAAGACTTGGTCATTTGCGAAGTTTTGCAAGAAAAAAAATTAATATCCCTAAGTTTTTCTCACGTTTGAGAAAAAGGGCGGGGAAGGGTGTCAATTTTCGAACCTGGGTACATCAAACAGGGGGACAAAATTCTACATGGGGTGAAAAATTGGGGGGGGGGGGAGGGGGTCATTCCCGCGGGGCCTATATATGTACCTCCACTATTGGAGTATCCTCCCCCCCCCCCCCCAACACTTCCCTGATTCAAACTAATTCAATTTTCAGCCAGGATATGAAGGTGTTAATGTCTTGATATTTGAAGAAAGGAACACCACTTATACAGAAAGCCATCCGCTATCTGAGAACTTAACAATTATTCGGTAGTCTAGAACTGAATATGTTTTCCCAAAAAAAAGGAAGCTTTTCAGACAGTCATAACGTAGCAACGCTGACAAGCGAAACGAGTGTTCAACTTCATACAAGAGCGGATGCCACCTGGCGGCTAGGGTGAACAACATATAATAATTTCCGGGGAGAGAGAGAGAGAGAGAGAGAGAGAGAGAGAGAGAGAGAGAGAGAGAGAGAGAGAGAGAGAGAGAGAGAGAGAGAGAGAGCGAGAGAGAGAGAGAGAGAGAGAGAGAGAGAGAGAGATTTCTTACACGGATGAAGAGCAATGACTGCCCCTATGCATCATTGCATCATGTCAGCTGAAATCAAGTTGAATGTCATTCTGCAAAATTCTTCAATTGTGACTGAAATAAAACTATTGAACACCCTCCCCCCCCAACAATGATCAAGTGTTGCCTCATATGAGAGGGCATGAAAATCATTAACTTTGGAGGGTGAGTACTCTTCTTGGTCAATATCTTCAGTCAGGTTTGATTTGTGTTGTAAATACCAAAGCGAAATATATCTATACAAACAAAACTGACTGGAGAAAAAACAAACAAAAAACAAAAAAACTACAGCATTGGTATATATTGGTTCCTCCTTTAGCATAAGAAAATATTATATACACTTAGTAAATGAATGAATGACTGAATAAATGAATGAAAGAATAAATAAATAAATACATAAATAAATAAACAAATAAATAAATAAATAAACAAATAAATAAATAAATAAACAAACAAACGAATAAATAAATAAGTAAACAAATAATATATACTTCCACAGAGTTTCATTTCATGTCAGGACAATTTTGTTTTTGAAAAAATGCTACAGAAACTAAATTTATCTATGCTGCATTTATTTTTTATCTTGAATGTTGTGGAGAAGTTAAACTTAAATTAAAAAATATATAACTTTCATTTACTGTCCATTATATTGCCAGGTGTCACAAACCTGTATATTCACATTAAAATTTTGTGTTTATCTGCAATTGTTTGGAATATATGGAGCTTTTAAAATTTTAATTAGGGGTAGGGCTGTATCACAAAGCTATACCTAGATGTTGGTTTGGCATCTCGATGTATAATAGTTTAAAAGCCTCAGTTGAGCACTGTGGGACAGGCTTGCATATTCAGTGGACCTTGTCTAATCAGCAGTGAGCAGAACTATTTTGTAGCCACACTGGACCCAAACATGTATTCCCTTTAACAGAGTTTGCATAGTGAATCATGAGCTTTTTTACAGAAAAAGTATTTAGTGATGATTGTTCCATTAATTCAATTGATGTTTAAAATTACGCAAATAGGGGCCTTTAAAATAAAAAGCTGCGTATCGTCCAAAGTATTAGAGATATACACAAAATTTCAATGTGCATGAACAGGTTTGTGACACCTGCCAATATAATGGACGTAAATGAAAGTTGTAGAATTTTAAATTATACTCATTAGTGGCACTGAAAAAGTTAGAAGTTGAATATCTCCAAAACTATTGTACATAGAGATCCAATTCCAGCTTCGACTTTTATATTTGTGGCAAAGCCGCATCCAATGAACCACGAGCCAAAGTTGTAGGACTTTCATTTATGCAAATTAGGTAAATATGCAAAATTTAAATCTTGAATAGCTTCAAAACTATTATAGAGAGAGGTGCCATTCCAACTTCAATTTAAGGGTTTATGACATAGTTGCAACCAATGATCCATGAACTAAAGTTATACAATTTTAATTTATGCAAATAAGATGAATACACCAAATTTATATCTCTAATAACTTCAAAATATTATACATGGAGGTGCCATTCCAACTTTAATTTGTAGATATATTGAATAGTTGCATGCAATGAACCATAAACCAAAGTTGTAGTCTTTTAATTTATGTAAATTAGGCATATACACAAAATTAAAATCTTAAATAGCTCCAAAGCTATTCGTGACATGGCCGCATCCAATGAACCAAGAACCTAAATCGTAGCATTTTAATTTATGTAAATTAGGCTAATACACAAAAGTTAGATTATGTTGAACAATGGCAAAGTGTAGCATTTCAAGCTGCTCTGATCTTAAAGGCACCCAGACAGATTTGGTGTGAAGCAAATTTTCTTTTCTAGTTTTTTATTTCTTCCTTTCGCCCTGATTTTGTTCAGAACTTTTCTCGGACATCGCGCTACCTAGATCTGCCATATTTGCCATGATAATTGACCTAGCATTGAAATTGTGCATATTTTATTGTGTAGTCAAGATGTTCAAAATTATGCTAATTAGGGACGTTATCAAATTGAAATATTTGATATCTTCAAAACTGTTATAGATAGAGACACGATTTTCATAGGTAGCTATAGGTTTGTGAGGATGGCCTACCTAATGGCGATGTTTTCAGATTTGTAGCAATTGAAATTATGCACATCAGGGGCATTTGAAAATTTAGATCTTTAATATCTTTAAAACTAATACAGATAGAGACATGATTCTAAATACTAGTTATATGTTTATGACAATTGGCTATCTAATCAAGGGGGTGTAGCCTCCGTGATCTAATGAATAGGAAGGTGTTGCCATGAAGTGGAAAAAGCAGTAATTAAACTTTCAACTTCTTGGGTTTCTTAATGATGGCACAAATATATGCACTCATTGCACATTCTCAAGTTCTGTGCATTAGAAACCTTTCAAACTTGATTTTTTTGAAGCATGCAGAGTTGCTGTGAAGGAAATCTTTTCTAGTTTCATATGTTATTTTATATTTTATCATGTTTTTAAATATATGAAGATCTCTTCCAATTCTTAAGAAGTATTTTTAGCTCCATTTAATTATATGAAATATATCAAATATATGTTTAAGTCAGGGGAATTTTTCATCAGATGATAAAATCTATCATGACGAATCATCAAGTTTTACAATTTGAAATCAATTTTATGCATGTATGATGAAATATAATATATTCAGACATACATTTTAAGGTACTTAGTAATATAACCAGAAAAGGAGTTCCATATGGTAACTTCTTAACTCCTTGTTTTATTTAGTGTTATAAAATGTTTTATGGCACACTGACAAATCGAACTGTAAGTAATTTGACGATATGATCAATTATTTGTTGCAAAGGCATTTTAATGATATGTTCAAATGGATATTATCACATGATAAAATGCATTTAAACATTTGTTCAAATACATTCTATTTCATTACATCATTAAATCGATTTAAAGATAGGACCAAATATAGCTTACATGTGTTTAAATTGTTTATCATTTAGACATAATCATCAAATCGATATGATATTATTAAACAAATTTGATGATATTATCTAAATAGAATATTTAAACATCTAAATTATATGATTACATTATTAAATGCATTCAATTTGATCAAATCGACTTAATGGTGTCATTAAATATTTAACGATATGTCAAAATACTGAATAAAACCAGAAATGGCGTTCCATAACATGTATGTATGTATGTATGTATGTATGTATGCATGCATGCATGCATGCATGCATGCATGCATGTATGTATGTATGTATGTATGTATGTATGTATGTATGTATGTATGTGTATGTTTGTATGTAATGACCCTGTACATAATTTGAGACAATAGTTGACAGTGTCTGATGTATGTATGTATGTGTATGTTTGTATGTAATGACCCTGTACATAATTTGAGACAATAGTTGACAGTGTCTGATAATATTTTATTACAATCGCCAAACGTTCGAGCATGTATCAGAAATAAAAGAGGTTTATCATAAAACATCACACGGGCTCATAGTCACAACTAAGGGGTAATTGTGTTATGTACACGGGTATTTTCAGACCGACAATGGACATTGGTTAGGTCAGTTTTAAGGTTGAGTGCAGCAAATGAACATGCACAGGACATATCAAGATAGGCCAGAGTGTTAAACGTTATTTATGATGTCGATTTACTCCCATCACTGTGTGGATAATTTACAAAATGACATTGGGTTGCTGTCAGACGATGTAGACAATGTTATTATATTCGCCGTTCCTGTTGCATGGGGCAGGACAAGAATAGACGATTCCAAGCCCTTGCTGTAGAGGGCAGTGCAGTCATTTCAGGGCTACGGATGTGTATTCCCATTACTTTATATTCTAATTTACAAGCTATTGCAAGCAGAGACATCAAATTTTCTACCCCAAAACTGTTTATATAGCTGAAATATTCATTACAAATATGTAACCACACCTTCAAAGGTAGCCATTTTATTGTGGGTTACTTTAACATACAAACCAATGGCAATACACAACTCTGGCCCTCATAAATATTTGTGTATTCAGTTGTGTATTGAGGTTAATACACACTGAATAGCTAAATTCAAGCCGAGCTATGCCGCAAATAGTCTAAAAGAGAACAAAAAACAGACTGTGGTTCAAACCATGGAGGTATTATACAGATAATACCTCCATGTTCAAATGAAATCATCGCTCGTAGGAACAATACTTAATAGAATCACGGTTTGTATTAGTTTTTATTTCGGCTTTCCTGTGGCCTGTTTTCGATCCATGTAAACATTCATGTGTGTGGACCTCTTCTGCATCCATTACAGCACTATTTATTTGTACAACTTCGTTACCCTGGGTTACCTTTTCAGGAACAATGTCCTTACATGTTCTGCCAAGGGGTCCAGCATCAAGATAAAATATAAGCAAAGTAACTCTACTGAAATACAATAAAGCTAATCAGGAAGAAACCAGACATAATTATAATCAGTAGCTAAAGCAACTAAAATAAGCGACAAAACTATACATGATGAATCAAGGAAACAATAATCCCAGACACACGTATAGGACTTAGGCGAAAAGTGCAGAGTGAGCACCAATGAGCCATGAGGTAACAGTGTTAAATGTAGCTAAACTTCTAGAAGCTCTCTAATCAAAATAAACGCTTTTGTGTAGACTTTTAAAATGCGCAGTGCATTCGTCGCTTCCTAGGCAATCGGATAGGAAGAGGCAGATGCGGGCTCCATATAATTAAGCCAAACGATTTTTTGAACAGCTACAATTGACTAATGGAACCAAAACATTCACAACAACGAGTCGAATAATTGTTGATTTCCGGTCAGAGATGTAACTGGTCGCAGAGATAGTTTGGAACCACTTTTGAACCAATTTCTCGCCAAATTTAAGTGGCTTGAAATTTGCTGTACTTTTACCCTATTGTGTGTCCAAGTATCTTCATCGACAGCTATTGCTGCGGTAAGAAATGGCGACTAAAGTGTCAAGATTACGAATTCGACATTTTGGTTCTGAGATTCTGTATGGGCCAGACGCCTTGAGTCTTTTTTTTGGGGGGGGGGGAGGGCGGGGGCGGTTCCAGGTTTCTGAAGGAGGAGAAAGTGCAGACAAAAGAGTCGCAGGGGTCGCTGTAGCGGGCACGCATGGCAACGATGCATCACACGTATTCCGAGTTCACAGGGGCATATCCAATGCCAATAGCTCATCCGGACAGGTCATTTTGCCCGGGAAAACTGAACCTGTCGAGAGTCACCCTCAGGGAAGGGACTGTGGTCCAGGGATACGCAAAATCGGCCACGTGCCACCAAAATGTTAAAGCATGGAAGGAAGTGAACGGACAGGTTGTAATGACATGATACACGCCTTCCAGGCAAATAGCAAGACATCAACATAGGAGACTTACAAATCATCCAGTGTTACCTGTCCTGGTTCCACCATATGACCCTCGATTTGCCTCTGACGGGTCCTCCTAAAATTCGGTCCTTGTCTTTTTGAGCCCCATAATACCAATTCATGACAAAGAATGTGGTACTCTGTCATTCTCATAAGTTTAAGTCCGAATGCTTTCATAAGTTAAAGATTCATTAGAGAGCCTAAACAACAGGGCAGCCGACGCTTGGATTGGAAAAGATAAGCTGGTGTCGGTTGGTTTGGTGGGGTGGGTGCGTGAGTGGGTGAGGGCTGAGGGGGGAGGGAGGAAGTGTCAATAATACTGAAAATAAATTTACAACTGTTGGTGACTCAGTGACCTGTTCACGCAAGGAATACGCGACTTTCGCGATCCCAGCTTCAGACTCTGGTCACCGTGATGCGACGATCGCACGTGTCTGATTTCATATTTAGGGCGTGCCTTTATTCAAAAGTTGGTTCAAGCTTCGCTGTGTACTTCAACTTCCGTGTGGAAACTACGGACAGTTATCTCCAATACTTTCTTGAAATTCACGAACCTCAGTCTGTTGACAGCACAATCTGGCAACTGACAATCACATTACAGTCATGCTGACCTCTTGATGTTACTAAAATAAATTCAGTTTCGTACATAAATCCTCATAGTAGACTCTAAACATGCCTAGAGCAGAGACGAGATGATGATAATGATGCCGATGCTACTACTGGGGGTAGTAAAAGTAGGAGTGATAGTAATAGCAGGTATTCATATACAACTGCAGAACAGCTCTTGTTCCCCTCTGTTGCTGGCCAATGGCACTATGCCATCGCCATGATGAGGGCACTTGTACCAATTACGTTACTTAAACATCCAGAAATAACACTTGTAAGACCAAACAAATCAAATATTTTTTATACATGTTAGCATCTTGTATGTTTTAACACCTACTGAATGACTTTTCTTCAGCCTTTTGGTTTCTCCAGTGGCTACTTTTGTCATATGCCCGGTTGAACATGTCCAGATCATGTCGGGATTACGGTGACTCTGGAGTCAAGCCCTGTCAAATAGGTAATAGAGGCTTATTTCGTCCTGTTTAACATATGAATCTGCCCTCCTTTATATGCTTATTCCTTCTTGCAGCCTCGATGGCAACACAGGCTCATTGAATATGAATATCTCCTATTTTGCTTCTGCTGATGAAGATAGCGATGGTGATGACGACGACGACGACCATGATAAAGATGATATTGTATATCTTAACTATGTGTAATGCAACCGGGCAAAGTTGTTCCTGCTTGGGGCCCTCTCAAATCGCAAGCATTGAAACAGCCCATCATGAACAAGGACACAAAGTACCCAGCGAAAGTAAAACCAAATGCAGTAAAGGGAAGACGAGGATCGGAATTATACACAAAACGCAACGTCTTTTCAGAGTCAAGTGGGAAGAGAACAAAGAAGTCTTCTGTGCACCAAAGGACAACTCCCACAGGTAATCTATAATTGAGACGGTCCGTACACTGTGCGAACTCACGCACGTTAGCGCGAATTGGCCCAGCTTCATGTTACTTTTTGGCTGTGTTTTATTTGAAGTGCATTCGTAAGTCTGTTTGTCAAGAAACTCTGGGGCGTGACTGCATAGGTCAATTGAATATAGAATGAAATTTACCACTGTGTCCCGCGCACTGTATAAATGTAAGACCCACATATATATAGTTTCACCTTATTTTTGCTATTATTTGCCAAACAGGTGTAGGTGGGTCAAACGGGCTTTCATATTCCACAGTCAACGCATCTTTCTGTACCGGAGGCAAATTTTCGAATACGCAGAGAAAACCATGCAAACTCATGATAATTTTGTTGGTCGTTTATGTAATTTGAAACAAATGAGGTCATCATCAAAAGCTGGGGAATACTATGCTTTGCTTCCTTCATCAAAATGATTGCAAATGGTTAATATTCAAACTGTTGCAGGTTTGGTGGTTTTTATGACCTCTGGGTAAATGGCAACTCTGCGAGGAAGAAAACGAATACTTATTTAGTTCAGCAGCAACGTACCTTCGCGAGGGGCTCAGTAAAACGTTTAAATTGACACTATTCATTGAGATGTGAGTCAGCTGCAACCCAACGGAAGTTTGATTTCCGACAACTTTTAAAGCACAGTTTCTCCAGTCATTAACAAAATAAGTTTTAACAAAAGTTCGATAACAACAACAGCTACTGCTACTATTGCTGGTATTTTAGCAAGTCATCCTCAGAAGTAGGACACATAAAGCCTTTTGCCTGGGTGAAGACAGCGTTCCTTAGCAGCATTGCCCAACCCGCGTTAAGGAAATTCAAATTATTTTTCACTTACGATAGATAAAAGATGGAAGCAGACGACATTTTGTGTTTACTTGGTTTTGGGCGCTTTAAAGGAGAAGGGGTTAACAGAACTTCTTAACCTCTGGATTCATAGAACTATCTGTTTAAAGATACAACATTCAAGCAGACGGAACTTTGCATCTACTTATTATTGGGGGGGGGGGGGGTTTAAAACCCAGTAACTTGTTGATTCATGAATACAACTATCTGTTCTGGTCAGGACCCACCGAACTAAAGTGACTGCATTTTGTATACATATATAGTTATCTCATCTTTCGTTCAGAGCTCAACTCCTGTGAGTCACTGAGCGATTACGTGCATGTTATCAAAATTTTGGGACTTTTTTTTCTATTTCATTTCGGCAAACATGTTATATTAGGGAAAGCTCGACTGTCTGGGCTAACACAAGGTCACTGATTTCGCTTGTGTCATGCCTGCAAGGCTATATTGATGTATCGGTACACATACTCTAGCGCTACATTGTATAGGGGAATGTCATATTTAGTTCCATATAGGCCTACCTATAAAGGAATAACGCAAAATATTATTTGATTTCAACTCAATTATGTACGGCAGATTATCTTGGACATAGAATATCCTTTGAAAGGGCTATTCTTAAACTATTTGGCCACCTGTTTCACCTGATCAAACTTTCAACCAGAATATAACCCCATCTTGCATGTTTTCATTAACGGTTCCACCTGTTCAAGTTTTGAATGCCTTACCTTTGGAGAGGAACTTGGTCGCTATTTTCCTTATCCATATATAAAGCACCAACTTGTCCGTTGGTGCCGAGGTGCTAAAAATCCCTCATTTGTTTTCCATGATATTGGACTATACGAGTGCATGTATCTTGGCCGCGGTTTGTAAACTATGTGCTCCCATACCAGTGCTTTGGCACTTGTGCACACGAACCCCTTCTCACCATTGTATCTGTGCTGAACCGTCTTGTGCAAGTGATGATGAAAAACATGTTACCTATACTCTTTTTGCTGAACAGTACAAATGTAAGTGATGGGACCTTTGTAAAGTTTGATATGCATCAACGTGTGTTAACTTCCTCATTGTCCAATATCACCAAATGTTGATACTCTTTGAATTGACATAACGTCACCAGAAACCAGATTCCTATTTCTCATTACCCGACCTATGATTCAAGTCCAGCATGCCTGCAGTTATCATAGGAGAGTAAATACCATGAGAACGGTCCAAGTCAACAGCTCTCCTCGCACTGGGGACATGGCGCCCAAAGCGTGCCGAGGAAAGCTGTTGACTTCCTCAAAACTTGGCACAAAAAAAAGAGTTTAACGGTTTTCCATTGACAAAAACAAGTGTATGGAGATAAAAGATTTCTCGGCCTTAGAAAGGCAATATCGTGCACGATAAATGTAAAGATTTGACCCTAGCAAAGCACAATAATAGAAACGTTTATCCTTGATAAACACATTAGGCATCTAGATAGTTAAAAGATCACATTAAAACCAATATTACAAGACATATGCTAAAAAAATAGACTTTTAGAACATTGTAAATGTACTCAAAATACAAATTCGTGTTTGTGTTTCTTCATATATATTGACAATCCTTTTCCTTTGAATGCTATGATTATAACAAAATTATGTCACCTAAAGCCTGGAAACCAGAAATATGCAGAAAGAAGTAATGTGTTGGAATGAACTGTTGGCGGATACAGGAATCTGAGCAAAATAAATTCAATATGAATCGCGTAGGCTCAATGCAAGAGTGGCACGGCGGGCACAGTTTGGTTGTTCGACCTGGAAAGGTTGGGGCAGATAATCCTCATAGAGGATCCGCATCTGGTTTAGCAAGCGTGTCAGCAGTGCTCAACTGGGCTGCTGGTATAATGAAGGATGACCCAGTACACTACAAAAACGGATAACCACAACTGCCTGTAACCCCAATGTTTGGGTATGCTTGTAAAGGCATGGACGTACTATACATACGAGATATAGGATAGTACGTTCATGAAAGGGTTAATACTGATGACCACTTCCCCACAATAACTGTTTTGATAACTGCTTGTGCCTGTCAGCAGCTGCCGAGATGCAATTTACAGGGAGTAAAATACAGAAACCCTGTATGTTACTCTTTTTTTTTCGCAAGAGGAATTTGTATGGGCCATGCCTGTTTTCCGACTGCATTAATGAAATATGTTTAAACCAATTTGTAGAAACCGGAGATATTGGCCGTGGCAGTATCCATGAAATTTGGAACGCCCGGGGATGGGGGGGGGGGTGAGGTCACGGGGGTAGTGGCCACAGTGTAGAATTGTGTTGTTTAAACCTGGGGTACACGGGTTCTCATCCAGAAATTTTATAACATTTGGCTATAAAATATTCGATTGTAAGCCACAACGAGCCAAAAAGGAGTATTTTTCACTAATTCTGACAGGAAAGTCAAAAGAAAAAAAAAAGCTGTGTGAGTAGCAAGCAGACGCATGAATTCCCCGCCTAAAAATTGCCCCTGTTAATTCGCTACTCGGTCGTCGATAGACTATAGCCCGATTAACAAGGAAAAGCATTTTTCAATCAGGTGTGTGGATGTGGTACTCCTATGG
The DNA here is from genome assembly GCA_964020975.1 of Hermodice carunculata. NCBI lineage: Eukaryota > Metazoa > Annelida > Polychaeta > Eunicida > Amphinomidae > Hermodice > Hermodice carunculata. The sequence goes on along the minus strand of OZ026623.1, from coordinate 84,064,279 downwards.
CTCCTTTATTTACAGTACATTTAAAACTTTTTTTCTCTCATTTCGGTAAGAGGGAGAGAGTGAGAGATAGAGAGTACAAAAGAAAGAAAGAAAGTACATGTACACAAAATACCATAAATCCATAAATTCATTTTCCTCCTACCTGCGAGATGAACCAAAGGACAAGCGAGGCGCAGCCGAGCGTGTACTTTGATTCATCGAGCAGGTCCAGCAAAACGCCTATGGATCTGCACCAAGTTCCTAATACCTGTCTCAATAAACATTTCTATTGTTTGATCTTACTTAACATCCGATTTATAATCGTATTTGCATTGTGCATGGATAGATGGATGGATGGACGGACGGACAGACAGACAGACAGACAGACAGACAGACAGACAGACAGACAGACAGACAGACAGACAGACAGACAGACAGACAGACAGACAGATAGATAGATAGATAGATAGATAGATAGATAGATAGATAGATAGATAGATAGATAGATAGATAGATAGATAGATAGATAGAGATTGTAACAGTACAGTGTGTAAGGGGTAACACGTGGAGGAAAATTAAATATACTGTCCATTGATTAACGAAACATGCGCGGGCGAAAATACAGATAGAGCGACAAAAAGAAAAGTTCAAATCCAGCTTATGCAGTGCAGAGTGAGCAACTTAAAACAGACAGCATCTCTGACCAATGTTTGACAACATACGTGTAAATCATCATGCATATACTCATGTATGCTTATGTTAAGAGCCAAATGTACATGTCCGTTCGAGCTTGTTTAGATAGTTCAAGAAAAGTACTCTAGGACATGGTGACACATAAGTACTAGATCAGTAAGGTTGCATTGGTTGTGAAAAATTTGATACTGTGGAAAATTAAGGTCCTTATATCTCTCGCGAATATTTGCAGTGAGTGGGCATTGGAGTAAAGCATGCAACCTTGTTTGTATAACTGGACCTCTCAGATATAGACGATTTTTCTCTAGGTATTCTTGCCTACCTGTCGGTCTCCACCTCAAGTCTATGCGAGCTAATTCTGATGCGGGAAAAAGACTTTCTTGCCCATTCTGGCACACGAGGGGGATCGCATACAACATGTCTTTTGAGGGTTGTATTTATATCACAGTAAAGTTTTTGTTGCGTTCTGTTCAATAAGCTTCGTAGCTTAAAGCAGTCAAGTGATCTATGACTCTTAGATATGCCTTACATCCTACCAAATCCATATTCTTACTCCTAAATGACAATTGCACTGAAGACATCGTTATTGACAACACAGCAATACTAAGTAGTACACACTGGTTGCTATGTGTACCTAGGAACGCCCATCCTCAATGCCACGGTCACCAGGTAAATTCAAGATCATTTGTAATTGAAATCGGTCCTTATGTTAAAATTTATTTATTTATTTATTTATTTGTTTGTTTGTTTGTTTGTTTGTTTGTTTGTTTGTTTGTTTGTTTGTTTATTTATTTATTTATTTATTTATTTATTTATTTATGTATACTGGTGGCCGATTCAGTTTAAAACTGTTCTTCCATCGGGCCCAGGTTACAATAAACGATATTTTCAAACATAGTATAGCACAATACAATACAACATATATATATATATATATATATATATATATATATATATATATATATATAAGAAATAAACAGAACAGATATAAAGTACATGTTTCAATACAGGTACCAAGACACACAGCTTAAAACATGAACATGTATGCCTCTGGTTCTTATGTCTGTGAAAGGTATTTCGTTCTAAAGTCTGATAGGTCATCGGCTCGTCTAGTGGATCTGGGGAAACTATTCCAAATAAGCGTACCTTTGTAAAGAAGGGATTGCTTGAATTTTTCAGTGCGTGGTCGCGGGATATGGAGATCGCCATTCAGGCTACTTCTGGTATTGAGAGAGTGAACTGTATTTCTCTTAATGAATTTGGCTTGAAGGTAATTTGGAGCCATTTTGTTTAGGGATTTATACATTAAAGTTGAAATATGATTATGAACATTTACATCATTCCGGGTGAAAAAAATATGATGCTCTCTTCCGTATTAAAGAAACCGTCCTGCACAGTACTGTCAATTCAGGTCTATTCTATAGCAGTGAGACATGGCTAACAGGTAATCTTAGGTGCACTGAGAAAACATATACATGAGTATGTTGAAAGAAAAGATTGGTGTCAGACAACAAACCCCCTCATCAATAGTTTTGTGGAGGTCGGGATGTCAAACGCGACAAGTTTCATCGCAGACAAGCAAACAGCTTTTTTTCGTAAGCTTGAACAACAGGCAAGCTTCGCTCGTAGCTGCCTCCAGAAAGTGACAGATAAAGTTATCTCAGTAAAGGATCCAATGGATAACGTTATTCAAACTTTGAAAGACACTAGTACCTCGTACAGAGCAAACTTTCAGGTGAAACTAGTGAATGATATACAAGGCTAATATTGTACCAAACGCTCTCTGGTGGAAGCAAACACAACAGTGTCGTCAACAAGTAGAATACAATGGAGGGACTCCCGCCAGTCATCTGTCCCTGTTGCATTGATAGCGTGGAGTCAATGTAAAACGTGAACAGCAGACAACTAAGACAGCCTCTTTGTCGTACTCCAGCGGATGATTAAAATGTTTCATTGCCATTTTCCGCTACTTTTTTCTTGCATGGAATCCAATGAGGCTTTTACGAATTATTTCACCACATCCAGCCGGAATGAGGCGGTCAATAAGCTTGGTGCTATCAACGTTGTCGTAGGCCTTATGGTAATCCATAAAGGCAATATGTAGTTGCTTTTTCGTTTTTTTGGCTATATCAACCAGACGCCTGACTGTCAGTATCTGTCCTTCACAGCCCTTGCCGAAAGTGGCACCAAACTGTTCTTTCCTTGGTCTATACTATGTGAGAAAACGTTTGGCAAGGGTTAAGTCGTATATAGTTTTGCTAGAGTGGACAGAATACTAATTCCTTTGCCGTTTCCTGAGAGCAAAAATCATAAAACATTTGGTCACTGCCCAGTCTGAAGGGTAACTATCATCAAAGACTTGCTGAAAGAGGCCTTCATATAAACATTTTAATGGAAATCAACAACTTTAGATGCTACGCTAAACTATTTCTGATCGCCAATTCACCCGCACGTGACAATGCGTAATAGTGTCCTGTTTACACGCACTGCTACTTCCATCCGCCAGCAATGTGGAATGCATTCAATAGTTTAATACAAACAGAACCGCCAATATGTCAGCCGTGTTAGACGAAAACACGGTCGGACGTAAGGCAGCCAAGGGAGGCTTCTGCAGCAGATCGAAACCCTGTCTTGCCCTGGAAAATATATGTTGTTTTTGTTTTGTTTTTTTTTTTGTTTTTTATTTTGGTTTTGTTTTTTGTTGTGTTTGTGTGCCAACACAGACATACTGTTTTCCCAGAATTTCTTTCTTTATGTCTGAGTGCCAACCCGGTTGGCCGAGCTGCAACACGCTCGCCTTTAACCTCTGCGGCCCGGGTTCGATTCACGGCCGGGGATGCATGTGGAAAGAGTTCCTACCACTCTGACTGTGCACGGTGGTTTTCTCCGAGTCCTTCGGTTTCCTCCACCAAACATGTAGGTAGGAAGTATACGCCACGATCTGTGCCATGGAGAGTGATTAATGCTTGGCCTGTTTCGCAATCCATGTAAAAGATATGGTGCCAACCAGGACATATTGCTTTTCCTCGCGTTCTTTCTTTCTTTCTTTCTTCCCATGGCACCCAAATCTGTCCGGAGTTTTACACAAACACTATTATTCCCCGAACCACCAAACTCGCCATGGTGACTGACCTACCAATGAAATTGTGCACCTGGAATAGTCATGATGATTAAAATTATGCAAATGAGGGTCAATTAGAGTTTTAAGAGCTCTATGTCTTCAAAAATATTACAGATAGACACAACTCACACATACAGGTTTGAGACAACTGGAAAATCTAATAGCATACAAACAAAACTGGGGGAATTTTAATTTATGCTAAATTCACCGAATCCCCCCCCCCCAATCCACATGCAGGCCTTCAACCGCTTGTAGTACGACCTATTGCTTGACATCTATGGTGCTAGGCAACCAGTTTGTATTCATAATTAATTAGCTTGAACCTGTATCATAAGCAGGCTTATATCCATGTATGCTAGGTGTATGGTTTGGAAGGTTTTGGTCTTGTAGCAAATAAGGGGCGGGGGGAGGGGGGACTCCCAACAACTGTGTAATGAGGCTCTCATTAAAATACAGATGATCTCTTTCCTTTCTGTTCACGCAAGAACAGATGTGCTCTGTGCTGCCATATGTACCGGGCAGGCTATAGTTCCCACTAGTGCTGCACAGAGCTGTCAGTGCACGATGACTGAGACTGGTGTCCTAGCTGGTCCCATCAAAGTATGGTCTTCCAGTCCTCAATGACTGTTTTCGCAACTTTGTGAATTTTGAAACAGTGTGTGGATTTGTATCATCTCAGTGGACACTTTCATGCCTTTGTTTTCTTGTAACCAGTGAGATTAAGCCTGTTCTTGATAACCAATAGTGAGACAGTATAGTGCTTTTCTTGGTTCACAGTTACATGTACATGTAGTTTCTTGACAGCTTCTGTTGAAATTTATTACGTATTAAAGGAACAGACACAGTTTTGTATTGCATGTATACACATCCCCTTGAATTATAATATGTATACACTGTACATGTATATGTGCACATACGAATAATGTACATTTACATGCACACATACTCATCCATACTGCCCAGAAGGGTTGACTCTCTCAGGAGTGGGTACTTTTCTCTGGTCCCATGGGAGACTTTTCTCTGGTCCCAAGGGTGCCACTGTAGAGAGGACTCACTGTATAAGTAAACACTGGAATTTTCTTTCTTTCTTTCTTTCTTTCTTTCTGTCTTTCTTTCTTTCTTTCTTTCTCTCTCTCTCTCTCTCTCTCTCTCTCTCTCTCTCTCTCTCTCTTTCTTTCTTTCTTTCTTTTCTTTCTTCTTGAGGACCAAATTGGTCTGGAGATTTTCTCAAGCACAAATTTTCCGAAAACCACAAAATTTGCTGTGATGACTGACCTAACCAGTGAAATTGTGCACCTTATTTGGAATAGCCGTGATGTTTAAAAGTATGCAAATTTAGGGGCAATTAAAATTTTAAAAGCTCCGTATCTTCCAAACTGTTGCAGATACTCAAAATTTCAATGTGCATATATATGTTTGTGACATCTGCCAATATAATGGATAGTATAAGTTGTAGAATTTAAAATTGTGCTAATAAGGGTCTTTGAAAAATTTCAAAGTTGAATATCTCTCAAACTGTTTTACATAGACATGCCATTCCAACTTCCATTTATAAGTTTGTTGCAAAGCCGCATCCAATGAACCATGAAAAAAAAGTTGTAGGATTTTAATTTAAGCAAATTAAGTGAAGATGCAGAATGTAAATCTCGAATAGCTTCAAAACTATTATAGAGACAGGTGCCATTCCAACTTTAATTTAGGGGTTTTTGGCAAAGCCCCATCCAATGAGCCATAAACCAAAGTTATATGCTTTCAATATATGTAAATTAAGCAAATACACAAAATTTAGATGTTGATTACCTTCAAAACTATCATAGATACTGGTTTCTTTCAAACTTCAGTTTTATAAGTTTGTGACATGGCCACATCCAATGAACAAAGAACCAAAATTGCAGCATTTTACTTTATAAAAATTAGGCTAATACACGAAATTTAGATTACGTTGAACAATAGCAAAGTGTAGTATTTCAAACTGTTCTCATTGTGACGGCAGTCAGACAGATTTGCTGTGAAGCAAATCTTCTTTTCTAGCCTTTCTTTCTCGCTTGCTTTACCAACAAGTTTGTCGGCCCTTTTTCTCGGAGACTATTATAGGTAGAAACTCCAAACTTGGCACAATTATACTTCTATAGATGAAGTCTTGCCTTTTCATAATGAGAGGTCATACTTTCCAAATTGTGCAAAGAAAGGCTGATTTAAGTTTTAAATCATCAACATCTTGTATACTATAGTAGATGTGGTTCCCAGTGTGTAGGAGTTTGATCATAGCAAGGCAAAGGTCATCTCAAACGTCAAAGTCATGTCAAGGTCCAAGGCCATGTCAAGTTCAAAGGTCAATTTTAAGTCAAAATGTCATTTTATAGGTCAAGGTTCGCTTGAGGTAGAGGTCATCTCAAGGTCAAAGGCCCGTTTGATGGTGGCTTTCTTCTAGCCATAACTTGGTCAATTTTTATACAATCTCGATCACGTTGGGCTGAAATTGTAGCTATTGTAATACTGCACATTTTTGTAACTTATATGTAACCTCTTAAGGTCAAAGGTCAACGTCATTTGGACCTTTGAAATTTTCATCCAGCCATAACTCAGCCAATTTCCATCCAATTCTATTCATGTTCGGCTAAAATTATAGGTATCGCAACACTGCACATTTTTGTAAGAACAGGTAACCTCTACAGAGCAAAGGTCAAGGTCATTTTGCCCTTTGAATGTGTCATCTTGCCATAGCTTGGTCAATTTTCATCTGATCATCATCGGGTGCACGGTGGCGGAGCTACAACACGCTTACCTTTCACCTCTGCAGACTGGGTTCGATTCACAGCTTGGGAAGCAAGACGTCAAGCAAGTGGAAAAAGTTCTGACCACTCTGACTGTACACGGTAGTTTCCTCCGAGTTCTTCCGTTTCCTCCACCAAACAAGCAGGTAGGAAAGTATACGCCATCATCTGTGACATGCGGAGTGATTAATATAGGCTTGGCCTGTTTTGTAATCCATATAAAAGATATGGGCCTATACTATACTTTCACCTGATTTGGTTAATATTGGGTTCAATTGTGAGTATGGTAACATGGTACATTTGCAGGCGACCTCTAAAGGTCAAAGGTCAAGGTCATTTAGACTTTGAAATTTTCATCCAGCCAGTGAAGTACCAAAGGACAAAAGTTCTAGCATTTAATATTCACAGCTTTTTGAAGGCACAGAGACAGATTTGCTTTGAAGCAAATCTTTCCTAGAATCTTCTTTTTGCGTTTTTGTTTTGGATAAAATTGTAATGAACATTGCAAAATTTCAGTCCATTATTACTGGTCACCAAAACCAGCACCTGAAACAGCTGTTCGTCAGAATATTCTGCCACAAAACAGTAAGTCGTCAGGTTGTATTGGAGGTCCTCAATGGAAGTTAAGGTATGGTCTCAAACAATAGAAAAGTTCAATGAACGCACTTCCACATTTGGTAAAAAAAAAAAACACGATGAGCCGGACCGTGTTGATTGCTGCATTCACGCATATATTCATTCAAGAATTCTTTCGCGGAATGTGAAATGAATGTAGTGCCCATGTGCGTTTCCCATTTTCGGCCGGGTGGTTGGTGTCCAAGGTTGCTGGTTCGAGACCCGGCCGTTCCGAGGTCATAAATCAAATGTAGTCACTCAATTGGGCTGACGGCCCGGGGCCAGCTTTCTGTTTGACCAAGACGAACAGCCAAAAATCAGTCGGCTTCTGGTCACTTCTCATTTACTCTCAAAATAATGTCAGCTCAGAAGTCATGTCCGGGACAAAGGAGATGTTTTGATATCCATTCAGTTTACGTGCCTGGATTGAAAAGCAAATATGGCCATTTTCTAACGATGCCCATAACAGGTAGAACCATTTCTGTCGATTTATTTGTTTTACTGTGGAAATGCAAGAACGTCCAAGAAAATGTATATATATATATATGCATGTACGTATGTATGTATGTATGTATGTATGTATGTATGTATGTATGTATGTATGTATGTGTGTATGTGTATGTATATAAATATATATATATATATATATATATATATATATATATATATATATATATATATATATATATATATATATGTGTGTATGTATGTATATATACGTGTAGACAGTCCAGCGGGAAAACATATTTTACATGCATCATACATCACCCACCCAGTTTTAATTTTTTTCACTATTCTTTAATTTTTGTTTGTGCCCCACTTCCTGTGCCTACAGCACAAAGATATGAATTGAAGGTGGAATCACACCTCTACTTAGAATAATTTTAAGATATTCCACACTTAAGCATAAAGTAAAATTCTACAACTTTTGTTTGTGGTTTATTGGATGCCCCTACAGCACAAACCTATGTATTGAAGTTGGAATGGTCCTCTATCAATAATAGTTTTCAAGTGATTCAACATTTAAACTTCTCAAGTGCCCCTAGTTTGCATAATTAAAATTCTAAAACTTTGTTTGTGGTTTATTGGATGCGTCTACAGCACAAACCTATATAATGAAGTTGGAATGGCACCACTACGTATTTAGTTTTGAAGATATTCAACATTTAAACATTTCAACTGTCCTAATAAGCATAACTTTTGCTTGTAGTTCATTGGATGTACCTGCAGCACTAACCTATAATTGAACTTGGACTGACACCTCTACCTGTTACAATTTTTAAGATATTGAACAATTCAACTTTTCAATTGCCCCTAATTAGCAAAAAGTAAAATGTCTCTGGTTCATTGGCTGCACTTAGAGCCCAAAGCTACGAATTGAAGTTGCAATGGCACCTTCACCTATATGATAGTTTTGACGATATTCAAAGTTTAAATTTTCAAATAGGCTTAATTTGTATAATTTTCAAAACTGTCACCCATAATATAAGTATAATCATGCCAAATTTGGAGTTGCTGCCGATAAGTAGTCTTCCAATACGCACCGATGGTACACAATAATTAGCCAATGACAGCCAGTCAAGCTCATTGGAATCATTTTGTCATTCAGCAGACAAAACTACTGACTTCAGATTAGCCAAAAAATAGTTTGCCAGAATCACTGGACAGTATTAAAGAAAATTGTAGTGTACAATCACAGTAATTGTGAAAAAACTCAAGGTAAGTCAGCTGAAATTACTTGCACCCATATGTGTATGCCTCGTTGATAATGCCAAAAATACAACTGCACTTTGAAAGGCTCCACGAGTTATGTAACTTTTATGCATGCTAATTCATGAGTGAGTGAACATTATGGAACACAGATTTATGATTAAGGTTGCGCATAGGCACTGACAAACTTTTCATCACGTTTCACCCCACCACACACCCAAACCAAAAAAGTCTACTCAAACACTAAATTCAACTAAGCTGTAAACCCGTACAATTTGAACTGCTTCCATACATAAAGAAAAAAAAGTTGTGATCGGCATGGCCCCTTCCTTACTGGCACTAGAAGGTGCACGCGCGCGCGTGTGTGTGATACATGCATAACTGCTATGACATAATTAGTTTAGTTATTCCTGGATGATCAGTAGGTTGCCATGAAAACCATTCAAGCATGCAATCACTGGTGAAACTGGTGCACGGCTTCAAGAAGCCTTGGAACCTGGGAACCATACACCCTATTCAAAAGTTCTCGCCGTCTTTGGAACACTACTGACCTCTGGTGACAAAAGCCCATTTCCCTTCTTCACACGCTTTCCAAAGTTTTCGAAAAGCTTGTATATCAGCAACGTTATGATCATTTTGCACTGTTCAACATTTTTGCAAAAGTCAACACGGTTTCGAAAAACTTCATAGCACCAAAACTGCAACATTGGATTTTTTTGGTAGAATATTTAAGATTCTTGATTGAGGTGAAATACATGTATCTATATTCCTAGATTGTCAAAACCCTTCGATCCTTTGGATCACGAAATTCTTTTACACAAATTGAAATAATACGGCGTTTCCGAGACCCTCTAAACTAGTCCAAAAGCTATTTGACCAATAAGATCCAACATGTTCAACTTGATGAGGCCTGCTCCAAACCATTACCTATCACAACTGGTGTGCCCCGAGGATTTATCCTCGGGCCACTTCTTTTTATAAGATATGTAAATGACCTTCATCTGGCGGTACCCAATTTTGAATCAATACTCTACGCCGATGACACAACCCTTATTAACTCACTTTGCGCTTTCAAATTTACGCGTCTGTCAAACCGACAATTTTTCAAATAATATCAACTCTGAACTTGACAAAATATATAGATGGCTCAAAGCAAACAAATCATCCCTTAATGTATCAAAAACCAAATATATGCTATCCTCATTTCTTCAACGTAAGTTGGATCTTAATCTTAATCTTAATCTTAATCGTAATATAAAGGGCACATATGTGGAGAGAACAAATGAGTTTGACTTATAAGGATTAATGATCAATGAAAAATTAAGCTGGAATGCACATCTAAACAAAATTGAAAAAAAAAATGCTCGTACCAATGGTATAATGAAAAGGCTTCACAATTTCCTCCCCCAAAATACCCTGTTACTAATATATAATTTTCTCTTTCTACCCCACTTCAATTACTCGATACTCGCCTAGCCGGTCTTTTCATGTGATCGTATTTTTAAACTACAAAAATCAGCCATCCATTCGATATGTTCTGCACGTTATTATGCACACACTGGCCCGCTATTCAAAGATCTCAAAGTTGTAAAAGTTCCGGATTTGTTTAAACTGAAAGCTCTAAAATTTTACTACAGATATTTAAAAAACGTTAATAACCTGGCTACTTTGATAACACGTTTTCAACTTTACCCATTACTCATTCATGCGCCACAAGACGCCATTATGTACTTAGATTCGCTATTCCTCAACATGCCTCCACTGAAAAGTGTATCTGATATTTTATTCCCAAATTACTTTTTGACACACCCTCGAACATAACCGACAAATTTCATACACATTCGTTTTTGCGGTTCTCTAGATATATTAAATCAATCTATATAAACGAATATTGTAAATCTGCTCCATTATTGAATGCTTTGTTTGTTGTAACTATGTGTATGAGCTGTATGTCTTTTACTTTCACAAATTATGTCTGTGTGCCAACACAGACATACTGTTTTCCCATAAATCCTTTCTTTCTCTCTCTCGTTTTTCTTTCTTTCTTTCTTTTACCCCCCCCCCCTCCTTTCTCGAAGACTATTATGGACAGAAACTCCAAACTTTGCACAATTATACTTCTGCAGATGAAGCCTTGCCTTTTCATAATGAGAGGTCATGATTTTCAAAATTATGCAAATGAGGGCTAATTAAAGTTTTAAATCTTCAACATCTCATATATTGCTGTAGATGTGGTTCCAAGTCTATAGGAGTTCTATCAAAGCAAGGCAAAAGTCACCTCAAATGTCAAGGTCAAAGGTCAATTTTAGGTCAAAATGTCATTTAAAGGTCAAAGTATACTTCAAGTAGAAGTCTCCTCAAGGTCAAATGTCACATTGTCAAGTTTTGTTGCCACAGAACTTAATCATGAATACATTGTTCCGTTGGACAGCCAATATCACTAAAAACTAAGGCAGATGGAAACAAATCTGTAAAAAGGTTACATTTATTGTTGTTGATTGTTAACTTTTTCTGTAGTTTTTCATCTAATCTTCTTACATTATTTTCACCTAGTACAACATATCAAAGATATTTCAAAATATTTAGAAAATTACTGCATTTGCAAACAGATTTGCTGTGAAGCAAATTTTTCCAGTTGCTTTCTGCATTTCGTTGAAATCAGGTGTAATTTTCAGGTTAAGTTAACATAGGTGGTCCTAGCGGTAGCGGATGTTTTCATCCTGAGGCCTAGCTGGGTAATCGTGACTTCATGTATATACGGTAATAAATGTGGACAGTATTGGGGCGATCTGGCGGAGGGGTTATAATACATGCAACCAAAACTATATATTTTGCAAATGTCTCAGACTAAGAGCATCATGATATATCATGCTGTGGCCGCGATACACTTTGATACCCAAATCAGATGTATTTGTGTGCGGCACTGCAAAATGTTCAACGTGCAAAATGGCGTTCACCGCATGCCGGTTGGTTCAAGGCATTTGGATTTGTAACCAACGATGATAACAGCTTCAGATACAACCGAGCGGGCAAATTTAAGTCACATTTTAAAAGCACTTTAATTACCGTTTGCCCTGTAAACTCAGAGAACGGACACCTGGAACCTAGCGAAATAATATTACGATAACGGCCGCTTTCTCGATAAAATCTTTCAACCGGGTCTATGATCATGCTGTATCACCGAATACGGTGGCTATGCAGCTGTGTTCTTTCCCTGGCCCAAGTTAACCCTCCACTGCAGACAACTGGAAATAAACTACACTGTACTTGAGTTTGTCAAGCAAACTTTCTGGCGTACCAACATGGCTAACATTGGTTTGGGGATTATCAGCTTCCATTTGGTTCATGATAGATCGCGTGAATTCTGACAACTTGGACCATTCATCCGTATGAAAACAGATATGTTTGTTTTGCAGTAACAATTAAACCCCCAGTTTAATTGTTTTTATGGCTGACTGGACGGCGTATGAATTGTTTGCAAGGATCGTAGTTTACATAATAACAAGGGATATTTAACTGAAATAATGATTTTAATTGATGAATAGTTTGTAAATAAAATGGACTCCATCGCCATCTTAGCAAGCTGTGTTTGTCTTTATTGGCCCATAAATCTAGCTTGGCCGGACAGGAACCATAAAGTAACAATTAAACCCCCAGTTTAATTGTTTTTATGGGTGACTGGACGGCGTATGAATTGTTTGCAAGGATCGTAGTTTACATAATAACAAGGGCCAATAAAGCAGTAAATGGGTTATGTAATGTAGTGCCTTACTAAGCCAATCAAGTCAACGGCTGGGTAGTGCATGTGCAAGGCCACGTGAACAACTTAAGCCAATAGGGATACTCCATGGTTATGACCCTTCTGACGCCTATCTCCCGCGAAATTCAACAGTAACACGCTCGCTTCCCGAGAGGAAACAAGTGAAAGCAGCACAACTCGTCAAATTGCAGCCTTCGCATTTTTGGTTCAAGGCATAAAATTACCAAGTACAAATTGCACCCATTCCGTACAGTACAATTTTTATTCTTCGTAAGTGTATGTTAACGAAGTATTTTGGCGTACAAGGCTAAAGCCTGTTCAACAGGTTTTTCAAAAGCCCACCACCTCCCCATTTCCGCCTCAGATTTGATTGGTTTATAGTGTGGACGGTTAGTCAACAGGCAGTGTAAGATTGATGGTGGGCAGGTGACCCCCACCTTTATGGGCCAAATGGTAAAATTTGGTGATATGATTCGGATTGATTTTCTTTGTGATGAAGCTAAGTGCTACCTGATTTGACTGAAATAATGATTTCAAGTGATACAGTGATATGATTCTTATTGATTTTATTTGCTGATTTAACTGAAATAATGATTTTAATTGATGAATATTTTGTAAATAAAATGGACTCCATCGCCATCTTAGCAAGCTGTGTTTGTCTTTATTGGCCCATAAATCTAGCTCGGCCAGACAGGAACCATAAATATCTTTGTTAAAGTGTGTGTGTGTCAACACACACTTTTCTGTTTTTCCTGAAATTCTTTTTCTTTCTTTCTTTCTTTCTTTCTTTCTTTCTTTCTTTCTTTCTTTCTTTCTTTCTTTCTTTCTTTCTTTCTTTCTTTCTTTCTTTCTTTCTTTCTTTCTTTCTTTCTTTCTTTCTTTCTTTCTTTCTTACTTACACTATTATACATAGAAACTCCAAACTTGGCATGATAGTATCCATACGAGGAGTTTGACCGTTTCATACAGAGGAATGAAGATGTTTAAAATTATGCAAATAAGGGGCATTTGAAATTTTCAATCTTGAATATCTTCAAAAGTATAATACAGGGTAGATAGAGATGTCATTTTTACTTCTACGGGGGGGGGGGGTATTGCGCATGCAATGAATCTAAACCAAAACTTGTAGCAATTTAAATTATGCTAATTTGCAGCATTTTAATTTTTTAATCTTGGAAATCAAAACTATTTTGGATAGAGATGTCATTTCAACTTCTACTAGGGGGTTATTGACCATTGCGCATGCAATGAATCTAAAGCAAAAGTTGTAGCAATTTAAATTATGCTAATAAGCAGTATTCGAAATTTTCAATCTTGAATATCTTCAACACTATAATAGATAGAGATGTCATTCCAACTTCTACTAGGGGGTTGTTGACCATTGCACACCCAATGAATTTAAAATAAAAGTTGTAGCAATTTAAATTATGCTTAATAGCACCATTAGAAATTTTAAATATTGAATAACTTCAAAGCTATAATAGATAGAGATGCCATTCCAACTTCTACTTCTGTGTTATGGAATAGTTGTACATTACCATACCAATATGCTTTGTAGACACACACACCGATTTGCTAAGCAGCAAATCATCTTTCCTAGTTTTTCTATGTTCCCTCTGGGGTTCAAGAGGTTCCTGTTTTTGCTGGATTTTTTTTATTTCGTTCCCACGCACTAGTATTGCCAGGGAACAAAATAATTATTGCGTAGGAACGAAATAATTATTGCATGGGAACGAAATATTGTTTTCTCTCATGTGCCCTCTGGGGCTCTGTATTATGGTACTGCTGTGCCATAATTTCTTTCCTTTCCACAAAGCAACCTAGCTCTTTCGAGGAAAACAAAAATCTAAATGCCTGCTCCAAGTGAAATTGTTATATTTAATAGCTTATCTTAACTAGAACACTTCCTATGGTGATTCATATACGTATTGTCATGGTATACACTCAACATCTTATTCCTTGATGAGTTTTCCCTCCCAATGGCAGCATTTTTGTTAATACTTTCATTGTACTGTACTGTGTGTCTTGTATATACTCTGTGTGTCTCTCTTTGTACTGGAGAACCACTCGATTAGCCTCTATTGTACTATTTTGGTGATCCAGATGAAATAAATACATTTAAATCAAATCAAACCAAATGTGTATCATCCTCAAACTTCTGGCAAATATAAAACCACGTGTAAATGTAAAGTGTAAATGTAAAGTGTAAATGTAAAGTGCCCATTGTCTATTCCGGTTTTACATCCAGATACGTCAATTTTCACAATCTGGAAATTTACACAGAGCAATCCCAAAGGGAAGCTACAATATATCCTCAAGCTGTATGTTTCTTGTGATTCGGCGCAAAGAAAAACAAATGGATTTTATTCTACCGCTTGCCGCTGCAATTGCGCAAAAGCGCCCGGATGAAAAGTATCGTCTGCTTTCATGTTTCACTTTGGCTTTTTTGTTAACGGGAAAATATTTGAAGGGCGAACGTGTGTATATATATATATATATATATATATATATATATATATATATATATATATATATATATATATATATATATATATATATATATATATAAGACCCATCAGAATAATATGCCTGTGATCAACAGCGCAGCAAATATTCATCAAGTTTTCTTCGATATCTGTGAGTAGTTGCGAGAGTTATCTGTTGTGCCTGTCTATTCCGGCCAGAACAATTTATCAGAAGAAACAATGAAACAAACAAAAGTAAAAAAAACTCATGATTTTTATTTTCTAAGTAGGCCCAACATTGCCACTTAATATGCCTATATGGCATACAAGCTACCTCCACACAGGAGGCGGTGATCCTCAAACTAAAACAAAATAAAACAAACAAGTGACGCAACCCTATAAAGCAAAAACAAGAGTCAGAAACAAAAAAAAAACAAAACAAAAAAAAAAAAAACAAAAAACAAAAAAAACAAAAAACAAACAAACAAACAAACAAACAAACAAAAAACACCGCACCCAGCGCACGAAAATGCAACAACCACTCGCTGCCCATCCCCGCCTCCGCCTCCCATCTCTGGACAACGACCAACCTCTCTACCTTCCCCCCTGGCACCCACGATCCTAGTTGTATCTCGTAATACCGTTCACTGCATCAGGATCGATGCCAACATTGAAACCACAAGTTTGTCATTTAAGGGACAAGTTGTCCAGACCATCAGTGACACAAACTAATTAACAACGAACATAGCAGTAAATACTCAATTTTGATGAGGGACACACATCGTAAATTGGTCCAATTTTAAATTTCGGCCAGGCCTAATTTCAGGGATTGTTTTTGATTATGACAGACAGCTAGCATGCTGCACTCGATGAGGGCCAACTGAAATTTTTCTCTGGTACGCATATGCCCACTGGCCTCAAGGTGTACCTTCGTATCCACATTAAGTTTGTGAAAGAAAGTCCCACGTGTGACGATCTTTGTGTTTATTTTGGTAATGTTCTTAGTCACTTGATCTGCGTAGTGAGGAAGCCATTTGCAACCATGCATAAGGTTGCTAGTTCTGTTCCAGTGTCAGGCAGAACTTTCTCAACGTAGACAGCAACAAGCAGTCCACTGTTTAAAATTCCTTTCAACACCACTATTCAGTCGATACGAAAGTTGGCAATTTAAAGGGGTACTACGATGATAATTTACAATTTTGGAGTTCTTTTATGTAATAAATAAAACCTTTTTCCCCAACTGGATGAGCAGATCTATATCAAGTTCTCTTAGATATGTAAATGAGGGATTGTGATTATATCACCTGGACTAAATGCTACAGCTAATGCAAATTGACAGCTGAGTGAAACTCTGACAAAAACATAGAAACCTGACCAAGTACACATGTTCCACTTTTACTATGGATGAAGCAATGTGTACAGATATAATCATATTACTAAACTGAGATATTTATTCATTTAATGAGGATTAATAAGGAAAGAAAAATGCAGAAACTATCACAGACAAGCTAACAGCTCCTGCGGTTGTGTATTCAAGTACTGAAGCAGGCGTCAACCAATATACCACACTGATAAGATCAAAGAGGGTGATTAACAGGGTACACAAGTCATTATGATATGCCTGCTAATGTTGAGTATCTCAGCTTGGTGCCCCTGAAGGTTTGTGTATTATATATGGAGGGTAGCCCAGGCGACATCACACATCAGAACCCCTACTGGAAATATAAAATAGTTCTAACTAAATACCTGTTTGAGAAAAAAATGTTGAAAATTTGTCAAATGGACACCTAAAATGACCATTAATGACAAAATAGTAAAAACTATTACTGCTGTTCCCCTTTAAGCAGTTGATTATTGCTGAGGGGGGATATGTGGCCTTGCCTGCGAAGCGGCCGAGTGCAATGTAACATACATAAACAAGAACGTTAGTCTGCTTCACAGGCAACAGGTGGCCATGTATTCACCACAGGCAGAGATTTCCACTTTACTAAGTTGTTCCATGCACATGGGCAACCAGCAGAATGGTTATCTTCGTCCTATTCTGGTGGTTACGAACCCATAGACACTTACAAAAAGACACTGTTTACCGAGATACTGATTAGGATTTTCGGTTGACAGCGACTTTGGTGGTCAGTATCAAATTCAATGGGTTCGTAGGGGGGGGGGCGGGTACTCCCTAGATTTTCATGTAGGTAGGTTTTGAAATACAGACCCAACAAGAGCTACAAGAATGAAGAAAAAGGAGGGTCTTTGGGAGAGAATATTGACAACTGTCAAAGGCATGCAGTCTGGCTGGGGGACTCTTCGCAAAAAATATCGGCACCAGTTTCAGGAAATTAAAACAAGGGGTCTTTCAGAGAGAATGTTATTGTGAAATAGGGGTCTTTCAGAGAGAATGGTCTTGTAAAACAAGGGTCTTTGGGAGCGACGGTAGCTGAAAATAGGGGGTCTTTCGGGCGGCACCTACGCGTATAGCAATACATAGGGAGTACCCCCCCCCCCCCGTTCGTATCTACCAGAACATGAGGACAAGCATTCTGCTGGTTGCCCCTGTGGCTCCACGTATACTGCTCATGTGGCACGTGCTGCTCAACATGGTCATACCATGAAGCAATAAAACTAGTTTCTTTCCTCCATGGTCATACCAAGATACTGATCATCATCCCTACAGTTGACACTGATGTTGTTGTACTGTCCATCTTGGTCATTCAGCAAGTGGAAGAAATTGATGAGCTATGGATAGCATTTAATTTTGGTAGCAGGGAAAAATTTGTGTGGCAATCCATGAAAAAGATCTCAGTCTTGGACCAGGCAAGTCTCGTGCTCTCTCCCAATACTCCATGCTTTGGCAGGAGGTGATAGTGTATCTATCTTTGCTGGACGTGGTAATAGATCAGCTTGGCTGTTTGGGCTGCAAAGCCACAACTCACTGATGTTTTACTTAGTCTGTTTTCTGCACGAAGGCTAGTATCGGAGGAAAGCATGTGTGTCATTGGGAGGTTCGTCGTATTAATGTATGACAGAACAAGTACTTGCATGAGTATAAGAAAAGCTAGAAGAAAGTTTTGCAAAAACGATCTTCAGTAGAGAGCATTCCACCATCCATTGCAGCATACTTGTTAGCATACTTCATACTATTTACAGTGGCCTTGAGTTGGGCCATGAGGCCCGTATGGTTTTCTGGACATATCGATCCAAGGCCTTTGACAGAGTCTGGCACGCTGGTCTACTTTTTAAACTAAACAATTGGGGTTAAAAGATCATGTGTTACTATTTATAGAAAGCTATCTCTCAAACCGACTTCAACGTGTTACTATTGGAGGACAGACCTCACCTTGGCTCCTATAGAGGCTGGAGTGCCCAGGGTTCGATCCTTGGTCCCCTACTTTTCCTCGTTTACATTAACGAGATCAATGTCAACATCACCTGTGACATCCGTTTATTCGCGGATGACACCAGAATTCTTGAAATTGTCCACGAGCCAATGGCCACAGCTGAAAGCCTTAATCATAATCTTACACAAATTCATCGTTGGGGCAAGCTTTGGCGTATGACATTTAATGCCATAAAATCCATTTCAATGACCTTCTCAGCTAAACGACATAAGCCAGATCATCTTCCCCCACTTCTTGGAAACACACCGATACCTGAGGCCACTCTACATACTCACTTTGGAGTTACACTCTCAAGTAATTTGTCATGACACCAGCATATAACACGTATTGTTAATAAAGCCAGCCAACGGCTTGCTCTTTTACGCAGACTCAAATATAAACTCTCCCGCCAGACACTCATACGGTTACATATGATTCGTCATATCCTCGAATATGGGCGTGTCCTGTTTGACAATTTCACTGAAAACCTGTCACAATCTATAGAAGCTGTGCAGTATGAGGGCGGCCAGAATCTGCCTTGGCGCAACTAGGTAGACTCCACGTGTCTTACTTCTCGAAGAGCCTGAATGGAAAATTGTGGCAAATCGGAGGAAATACTTTAAACTTATTCTTTTCTTTAAAATGTACAATAGGTTGACTACAAAATACCTACATGATCTCCTTCCTCGTGAACGTACTTGCAATTCACTACTGGGCGTCTTTCGAGAAATCGTACTGAATTACGCCAAATTAGGTTCACCACCAACCGCTTCGGCTATTCATTTCTTCCGTCTGCTATCAAATTATGGAATAACCTCCCGGTTGATGCTCGTCTCACCAATTCCCTGCCGCAGTTTAAATCTAAATTAAATCTATTACTCTTAAGTGTTGACAAAAAGCCCACATACTTTAAACATGGAAGTCGTTTCCTAAACATATGCCACACGCACCTACGTCGTAACTTCTCTGTTTTAAAATACCCATCTACATCATGTCAATATCCTTCCAGCCTCAACGTGTGCATGCTCTCATACTACTGAAGATACGAAACATTACCTTTTGTTCTGCCCCAAGTTCACTGTGCAAAGGGTCCGTCTACTGAACACTGTGTGTCACTTACTCGCTTCAGGTGTAAATCCGACTTTAATAGTTCAGTGCTCTGGTGACATCTTCCTAAATATTCTCTTGAAAGGTAGTGAATATATATATATATATATATATATATATATATATATATATATATATATATATATATATATATATATATATATAATATCTCAAATGGCTGTTTATTACAAAATGTTTGTAATAGACTGGTTTACACATGTGGCAAATTTGATGCCTTTATTATTAAATGCAAGATTGTTGTACTATACCACTGCACTACAGGCCTAGTTCCAGCTGACTCAGGCAAATGCATGGGGGAGATCCGAAGGACTACAGTTGACCTTGGAAGGGTGGAATGTCACTTTCTTTGCACACAGGATTATGCCCAAAATGTATACACGCGTAGTGTTATTAAGGCCGTCCAAATATTTATCACTTTCAATTTCGACAAAAGTCGAGGTAATCCAAACTGACATAGTTATACTAGATTCATCGTATTCTTTGTACGCGGACCTTTCATTGAAATACCAGCATGAGAGCAAAAGAATGGTCCAGGTCTGCAGTTTTCCACGGCATTGCGCCCAAAGCGCGCCAAAGCAAGTTTCTGATTCAATCAAAACTTGGAAACTGTAAAAGTTCAGTGAGTGCTGTACTGTTTGCAAGAAACGATTGCCACTTGACAATCCATGTATGACTGATCGAAGTCTCCGACACTAAAACCTTTTCAGACGCCAGCATGCTGGCCCATACCAACCATGGACGTCTGGGTCCATGAGAAATGATGTCTGTTTGACGTTATGTGTACAATGCTAACAGGTTTCTGATGAGGCTTTTGGGTCAATCCAGAAGTGTGACATTGCAAATATGAAATCAAGTAGACATGTTGACTCAAGTGAAATATTGTTGAATGTGCTACATTTTTTTCAAGTGTACATCCGAAACATATAGTGCCGAGGCACGGTAAGCGTCATTGATCGGTTTGGGCGGCATAAAATTACTAACCTCCCCCCCCCCCCAAAAAAAAAAAATAAGTAGCGGCGAACCGAAAAATTAAATTGAATATATTTCACCTGGTTTACTATCTCAAAGGACAATCTGAGGAGCAGTTTCTTGATGGTTTCTGTTCAGATTACAGATGATGATGATGATGATGATGATGATGATGATGATGATGATGATGATGATGATGATGATGATGATTAATTGACAGAAGAATAACCCTGGTACGGGCCCAACTCGTTTACCCTTGGGACATATCGTTTGGTTCGTTATTTAATACATTGATATATATATATATATATATATTTAATCTGTCAACACGCTGAGTACATTACATAGGCCTACAAAATTTATTCATGGAAATGTTTGGTTTAAACATATTTTATTTCAAAAGAAAAACAATTGGCGAACATGCTCGCCAGCTCATATGAAGGCCTCTCGTACATAAGCACAGGACAACATGAATATTTCAAAACACCAGTTCACAGATAGATATCGAAAAGGACCACAATGGAAATGTTTGTGGTCTAGATCGTACAGGTAAGTCGGCCATTGACCCAATCCCAGACGTCAAGGCTTGCACGTTTTCTCTTTTTAAATGCCTTGTAAAACTTTCCCCGGTGCCATGTAAACCGATTTTTTAAGACTTGTCTAATCTTGTCGTATCAGCTGAAGATTATTTATCACGGAGATAGCATTATATGAGTGCTGTGCTCAATTCTGAAAATAAGACCCTCTGTACGAGAGAACAGTCGCATTTTAAATCGGGGGTGGGTGGACCAAAAATAAAATAAAATAAAATAAAATAAAAACTGCGAAAAGTATATACAGCTATTATATAATCAGAAGCAGTAATGCCGTATCTTCCATGTAGTTATGAAATAAAAAATGCAAATTGTTTACTCACGTGCGTCCCAAGTCTTGTTAACATAATGTAAACAGGCACAACCATCTGATGTTTAGTTTAGCGCCTGGAACTTCAAGTGGATTCCACCGAGGCGGCTCAGCATTGTGTGCCATGTGGGTGGAATAAAGTTACCGTTACTTAATAATTATATCGAAATTGCACAATTGGTTCCTCTGCAGATACTCAAACATTTGAATTGGTCTCGTTTTTCCGACACCGAAAACAACATTACTGAAACATTCCTGTGTAGATTTAAGTCTTCAAGCATGTCTGTACGTGAGTAAAGGGGCAGACTTTACAAAAGTTATACCACCTTTATATATGCTACCGATGAAAAAAGAAAGAAAGAAAATGCTTCTATTGGCATAGCTTTTGGGCATAATGTCGAGTTGAGGGAAAGTGTGGGGATTGCTGTGGAAGGGCGGCTTCTAACATTCCAGTGCTCTTTTCTCTCTCTCTCTCTCTCTCTCTCTCTCTCTCTCTCTCTCTCTCTCTCTCTCTCTCTCTCTCTCTCTCTCTCTCTCTCTCTCTCTCTCTCTCTCCCCCTCCCCCCCAATCAAACTGCTAAGTCGGCTTCCATGATCAGCACGTCAGAACATGTTGGCTTCAAGGTGCGTCCTCATCATAGGCGCTTGCCACGCCACCTAGGCTGGACCTCTATTGATTCACGTCAGGTACCAACCTTGCGGACAGACAACAGAAAACAGATGGCGTGGCAAGCATCTGTGGTCTACATGCTGCCAGTGAACTCATTCTGAAGCCCCTGTGAACCGAAGTGCCAGACATAAGGATCACTAAATTCTGAACTTTCGCGTTTGATCAAGCATGGACTAATGTTCTTTGACCACATAGCATAAAGTTACGGTGGTGCATCCAATACCATTTTGAACATCAAATTTATCATACACCATATTAAACAAATGCAAGCCTTCTCTCTCTCACTCTTTTTTCTTTTTCTTTTCTATATAGAGGGTCGGAAAGGGGTTGCCCGTACTCCGTACTGGGGCTTTTTTTATTTTTCGCACAGCGTAGAGAGAAAAAAAGTATTGACCGTAAAATGTAGTGACAGCAAACCATGTACTCCGTACTGATCAAAATTTATTAGGCATAAAGCGCACCAACAATACATGTAATATTCGTACCCGTATTAAAAGAAAAAATTAAAAATTAAAAATTAAAAAAAAAAAAAAAAAAAAGGCAACTCGCGGCAAAGTGAACATTATTCACAATTTGCCTAACTGGCTTTACCGAACTGCTTTCGCTTTGTCGAACTTGCGCGTTACACCTAGGGCACGCTTCGCGTTAACTGTATAACCATCTCAAATTTGAAAATGTATATTGCGGGTGTCTTCTTTTCTGTACTGTGCACTGGAGAAAAATCATTTCCTGTACTCTGTACTGGTAAATTTTAGTTTCTGTACCAGTGTGCCAAGACCCCCCTTACCCCCCCCCCCCCATATATACCAGGAGTACACAAGCACCATTTGCTAGCTGTGTCTTGCTTCCAACAATAGACTACTGTACACTAATGGGAAAGAAAGTGGGATTCGCATTTTAAGGTATACAGGGGCTAGTCCATTCATAATGCATATATACACCAGTTTGTTTGTTTTTTTTTTGTTGATATTTTTTATGGCTGTGTGCCAACACAGATATTCTCTTTCTCTCTTTCTTTCTTTCTTTCTTTCTTTCTTTCTTTCTTTCTTTCTTTCTTTCTTTCTTTCTTTCTTTCTTTCTCGGACACTGTTAGACTTAGAAACTTCAAACTTGGAACAATTATAGATCCATACATGAAATCGAACCTTTTTACAAAGAGGAGTTCGCATTTTGAAAATTGTGCAAATTAGGGCCATTTGAATCTTTAAAAAAACACAAAAATGGGTCTGGCAGCTGGGGACATCTGGTGGCAAAAAGTTCTGGATGTGGAAAGCAACTGGTAGCTGTAATGATATCTGGTGGCTGAAAAGTGCAGTTCAGGATATGGGAAGGTTGATAAACACAGGCTTGGTTCTCTGTAAGTCAAGGGCAAGCTAAGACCGGGAAAAAGCAATACTTTTCTCTGAAGTGTTGATTAGAGCATGATATATCGTATGCATAAAACACACAGACACACAAATACAAACACCCCCCCCCCAAAAAAAAAAAAACAAGCAAACACAAAAAAAAACCAACCAAACAAACAAACAAAACAAAACAAAACAAAAAACATGCAACTAAGGGATCAAATATGTATACCCCACAGCCCGTGGGGTGGCTGGCATCAGAGAGGGGCCTTATTTATGTTGCCTGCAGAATGTTGTGATGTGTGGATGAAAAGTCACGCTTAGAAATGTCCCCAGGGCATAAATTGGCATCTCACTCTTGAACATAGAAATAGCAAAATTTTGTTTTCACATTTTGACAACAATGGAAGAAATTCAAAATATATGCCGCAGCTTCACAGTGGTTCACAGCCTATAGTAAGCTGGAACAAGATGGGTTATCAAATTCCTGCTGTGTCTTCACCATCCAGACAGCAAAGAAAAAAAAAGTGTACATCATATACCACTCAAGTGGTACAGAGATTTGCAGGCCAAACAGAGAGCTGCAAGATGGTTCTCAGTTCCAAGCCATCTTGAAGCCTGGACACCAGTTTCACCAGTGACTGCATGGTTAAATTGCTTTCGTGGCAACTTAATGATGAGGCCAGGAACAACTCAACTAATTATCTACTAGCAGCTATCCACGAGTCACACACACACACACACACACACACACACACACACACACACACACACACACACACACACACACACACACACACACACACACACACACACACACACACACACACACACACACACACACACACACACACACACACACACACACACACACAGCAATTTGGATCTATACCTAGTTGGGAGACTTTAAAAATTTCAATGTTGAAATCTTTAAATATTTACCTCCAAAACTGTTATGTGTAGATGTACCATTTCGATTTCACACAGGTTTTTCCATCGTCAGTTTCGTTCAGAGAATAAAATCCCAGTCACACTAAAGCCAGAATATCTGAACAGTGTGTGGCCCTTTCAGTGAAGTTGAAACAATGAAAATTTGGAGCAACAATAGCAGACTTGCATGTACATATTTGGGATAGACCAGACATGCGACAGGCCGCGATCTGTTGTCAGCAGTGAATTACATGTACACATACATCAATAGTATTCGTTGTTTACACTCGTATCAGACATAACACTTTTATGCTACCATATGGTCACCATTTTATCATCAGTCTATGCTGTAGACTCAACAGTGACCCATAAACGAATCAAAGTTGCGATAAAAATATGGTAGAATTACTTAGTTTTTGTGACTTTATGACAAATCTTGTTTGCTTGCTGACACTAGACCCCTGTTGTATCAATAATTTCTTCTTTCTGTCTGGCATTTCTTTTTTACCTGCAGATTTTTCAAGCCAAGAACCTTATTTTACTACAGTTTTTTTCTGAAAATTTATATTGTCTGTCATGTTATTTTTCCATTTCATTTTGAATGTACAAAGCAACAACTTACCTTTGTTGGCACGCGACTTTAAATTGATAGGCGCATCAAATAAAGCACAAACAGAAGCTGTAATTTAAATTTATGCAAAGTTTGGAAGCATACAGATTTGCTTAGGAGCAAATCCTTTGATTTAGTTCCCCCTTCAAGAACAAAGAGGTTCTCATTTAGTTTACTATAGAAACCGGGCGGGGCGTGTCTGCTGGCACCAGTTACAACTCTTGCGGCCGCTAACTGTACCTTCTCCAAGCAGTTAAACTGGTCTGGACTGCAGTACAGTTGGCCGAAGGGCATAGGCATTTTTTAAGAATCCAATGTGCGAAAATGTCCAATTAAGACATTTTTTCTTTCGTTTTCTTATCTAAAATATATTTGAAGTTTCTTACACAAGCAACTCGTTTTATAGCAGATATATAAGAAGATTGCATTAATAGCTCCCGAAGGGAGCTAAACCGTTACGTGCGTACAGGAAACAAATTAATTCATGCTCCCTTATCTTGCTAGTGGATGGCCTGAATTGCTTGCAGCACAGAAGTTGTTTTTTGAAGCAAACAGGAACCGGAAGTGCAGTCTAGAACCCATGAAAACTGCATCATTCTCCGCGACAGATTAACCCAAATGAAAGAACAAGTTCATTGTCGTGCACATAATTATTAATATTTTTCTCAAATTTTCGGATCATTAGTCCTTCTTCAGGGAATGACAGTTGATAAGCAAAGATAAACGCTCACCGGCCCCAGGCTATGGCCTTGGCTGGTTCCCTGCCTCGCCGCTACGTCGTACAGATACTCGAGCACCGAGCGAAGCGAGGTCCGAGTCTTTTTCATAGATAACAAAACACAGTCATCGCAAAATATGAATCACGCTTGGAAAGACACCAAACACAGTAGGGCGACAAAGCGTCGAGTCGTACTTTGCCATCGGGAGCTTCCACAGCCTGGCTGTTACATATTATAATATTAACAGGGGTGATTTGATTGTATGTTGGCATTAATTAAATAGTTATGAGGATTTAAGTTAGATAACACTATCTATCTATCTATCTATCTATCTGTCTGTCTGTCTGTCTGTCTGTCTGTCTGTCTGTCTGTCTGTCTGTCTATCTATCTATCTATCTATCTATCTATCTATCTATCTATTTTGTGTGTGCCTGCGGGCGCACACTTTGTTTTCGGGTGGACTTCCGCATGAGGCAGCACGCATGCGTTCAAGACTATCATTGGCTGTTTTAGTTTTACGCATGCTTACAGAGAGGAACTGCTTGCATTTGAAGGCATTATCGCTCAACTCGTGTTCAGCGCCATGTTGGAATCGCTATCACGCACAAGATGTAAACATCAGCGGTAACTGGTTTATAATTCCATTTATGTGCAAACTGACCTATTACCAAAAATCCTGTAAAATAAAAATGCAGTACTACAGTTCAATTGACCAATTAACACATAAAGAGCCGGTCATGCATGTGGTTCACGTTTCCAGCAACTGGTGAAACTGTCGTGTGACAACCTGTGTGTGATTGGTTAATAATTTATACGACCCACGTGCAAAACATGTGCAGCTGTTTACAAGTACCAGCATTTGTGGAGTTGTGGAGACCAGTTTATTGTCCATGTAACAAAGTTAAGCTTTGTCCCTTTTTTACACACATGTGCATCAAAAAAAATTTGAATGTGGATGTCAAACATGAAGTATGGAATAAAGATAGGTAAAACGCACAGGTTGGTGACGATCAACAACGATGGATGTTGCGAAGTTTATAAACTAACAACAACAAACGATGTTTTTCGCCGCTGCTTTCGTGTTTAAACCACGCCAGCAGAAAGAGTTATCATCAATGAACATTTTTTTATCAATTGGCCCTTTTTTCTGATAGAGGTTGGTATTTTCATATAGCATACACTTTTCTCTCGTTCTCGGCTGGTTTGGGACTGAAACCATGACATGGTATGGGTGACCTACATAGCCATTTTGTTTGCCTGACTTTGTGCTTCTGTTTCCTGTGAACCCCTTGCGGTGAACAATGACATGGACATTGTTGAACGATAATTCATGAACTGAACTCAAATGAATGATCACACTTACAGTAGTTGAACACAGAAAGTATACGTAGAAAGTTCATCGCTGCATGGATTAAAACAAACACAGTACCCAATTGCTTACATTGCTTGTTTTTGCTTTACACCCTCTTCTTCTGTACAAAATCAGTCAATCTCAAGCTCCAGAATATTTCTATGACTTTCAGCTTACAAAATCTACCCATTCAATAAATACAAGACAGAGTCAATTATCGTATGTCTTGCCACTGGTGGGGAGTCAAGGAAAGAACACTTTTATATATAACAGTGTGAAATTGTGAAATGGAGTTCCATATGAGATCAAAAGTGCGAGATCCAGAGACTCCTTCAAAAAAGTGTGCAAAAGATATTTTTGGGACAAAACGAAAACCAAAGAAGCATCTGAATATATTTAAGTGTCTGAAGATGGACTGGGCCCTCGGGGGTAGCATGAGCTATCTCTGATACGTCCAGCCATCAGTTAGGACTATGTGCGTAAGGTGTATAAATTTTTTTTTTTTTTTTTTTTTTTTTTTTTTTAACAGATATTTATATTTTTAAAAGAAACATCGTGAGAGCTTTGGGAAACTTTTGTAACTAGAATCTGCAATATCTAGTTACGTCATTGCTCTGTAGGTGGCGGCACCCTATCGGGTTGCTACCCTGATTTTATACATATATTACTGGTAAAATTCTTTTTCGTTTTTAGTAATTATATATATTAGTTGGGTTTTTTTTATTGAAAGATTTTACATCTTGAAATTGATATTTTTATTGATATTGATAAATTATTTTAGATTTAATATCTCTGGGACCGCTATGGAAATAAGCCAAGCTTAATTGCTGGCTTTTTAGCGCTATTCCCTTCATATAGTTTCAGGTTATAATGTGCTTTATTTCTTTTATTGGTTATGACGCGTATTTATATTTTAATGTCGTACTGTCTTATGTTTAGTTGTACCTGATCTATATGATGAATAAAATCAATCAATCAATCAAACCCTTATATGGTACAGCAACACCATCACCATACAATAGGCGACACTCATATTTAACTGCGCTCCTGCTCACTTCCTGTGTTGCCAGGGCAACAGGCTGATGCTTCCAGCATGATCAGGACAGATTTGTATTATATACTACATAAACATCCATACGCAACACCTTTTCAACCAAAAGAGAGCTCATCTCTAATCAATTTAGGCATCCCTTTGTTTCAAATATATATGTCAAAACATTTTCTTCCAATTATTCTGTGTTCGTGTGGTTCATTTTATTGAGAAAGTACTTTTGAACATGCTAAATACATGGATCTGCCCTGATGCAGGTGGCTCCCTCTTTTGCTCAAAAGATGTTAGAGTAGGACCGCATTTAAATATGAATACATCCTACTTGAAAGAAGAAGAAATTTGCATTCCTCCTGTATGATGTCTCTAAATGGAGTGACCCTACACAATTTTTCTGATCAAACTGCATTTGTCAAACAATTCTCAAATGAACATTATTCATGCATATTATCTTTAAAAGACCACAGTTACGTTTGGTACCTGTTCAATGGCCTTTAACAGGTCAAAGGTAAATGTTCATTGAATACTGAGATGATTGAATATTGAGTCTCGTCAAATATTCATTATTCATGCATATTCTCTGTAAAACATCAAAAGGTTAAGTTTTGTTACGTGTTTAATGACCTTTGCGAGGTCATAGGTCACAGAATTCTAATTTTGGTAAATTTTGACTGTTGGAAGCTTTTTGTTTTTGATATAGTTAGCAAATATTTCGCATAACAAAGTGCTACATTTTCCATATGTGCCAATATCAACCAGATACCTCAACTTCTGGTGCTATGTTGTAACAGCAGCATGTTTACACATGTCTTGGCATCCTAGTTTGTTGATGTATAAGTATCCTTTGTACATTATGTCTGTGAATATTTTCTATTGAATGACAAACAATAAACCTTTTTTAGTTTCACTTATTTCTCATGTCTCTGTTTTCCTTCTATATTGTGCCAATTTGCATGATTAAAATCAAGTAATAAAAAGGTTGCATTTTTATGTAATCTCTCTAAAAACCAGTTCTAATAAAAGTGTCAATTTACTTCAAAATTTTGACCAGACCTTCTTGTTGTTGTTTTTTTTTTTTTGTTTTTGTTTTTGTTTTTGACAACATAAATTTCTGAATATTTCATGAAAATCTGAATGCAAATCTCCAGTTTTGCAGGTAACAAAGCAAAAATTTTACTCCCAAACTGAAACATTTGATTTCATTCCAGTTGTAAAACAGAATAATTTACAATACTTCATGTCATGACTGCATAAAGCATACAGTAGCGCCATTTAGTGGCCAAACTGATAATTAAGTTTCTTCTATGTGTGTAGCACCTGCAGACCTGCAAGTATCTGCAAAGCTGTACAAGTTAACTTTTCAATCTTTCACTTTCTTGAATACATTTATTTTGCAGAAGATAAAAAAGAAACCTAGCACGCACTCTCCTTTTTAAAAGAACACTTGTTTACATTCGATCTTGCTCAAAATGTGTGAAAGACGCCCTTCGTGAGGTTAAAAGAACCCATTATAGGTGGCGCCACATTCAAGATATTTGTCGAAGTTTACAACACGCAATATTCGTAGAAAGCTTCGTAATATCAGTTTCACGTGCATAGCAGCATCTGCACCCGAAGGAATTCATTTATGCATTTATGTTCTTCTGGAAAAGGCTCCAAGGAGAGCTAAACCGGCCATCATACGTTGATTTTGATTACATATACCAAGAATGGCGACAAGATTTGGATAAATTTGGGATTAGACTTCCGTGGTATCATACTCACCATCTTTGTAAGAAATGATGTCAGAATATAGTGTTCAGTATCAATTATTTGTCAATCAACTATGTTTTATTCAGTCTCTATTCTCATCTCAATCTTTGTTCAAGCTATGATGCTTAACAAGGACTTGTTATTGGCATATTTCCTGACATGTATACAAATTTATCTTTTCTCTATTCACAGTCACTTTTATTTAAAAACATGCAATGCAGTGAAACATCTTTACCTAAGTCATATTCATAATGGATAAATGTGACATTTGTGATAAAAGAATTATATTTACTTCACACTACATGTGTTACGTATGCTGCAAAAAAAAAAGTTTATTTGAAATGTGTTCCAACTATTTTCTAGTTTTATTAAAACATTCGCTGTAGTAAATTTTTTTAACCCGGTCATATAGATAATGGGTATAAGTGTTATATTTGTGATAAAGGGAATATATCTACTGCACACCACATGTGTTGCGTATACTATAAAAAACGTTCCATTTGAAATGTCTCCCAACTATTTCTGAGTTTAATTCCATATATGTTAATAGATTTTCAGAGAAGTGGTTATGTATTAGATGTTCTGAATCAAATTTTCCTTTCAATCATTATGATGATGATCTTTTTAAGAAGCGCTTGTTGAGAACTCTTATTATAATAGTATTTCACATGTTGACATAGATGAGTTAAATGAGCGATATCTTGTTCCATTTGAGCTCAACAATGAAAGCAATAATCATCCATTGTATGATGTAGATCCTGACCTCCAGTTTTTTAATTGTGTGACACAAGGTAATATCAATAGTGATTATTTTGTGGAAGATACATTTAATACTAAATGTGATCAATTACTGATTAATACTGATGCCTTCTCTCTTGTACTCATGAATATCAGAAGGGTTTTAAAAAATATGGACCAATTCCATTTATTTTTAGAATCACTCAGAGTACAATTTTCCTGTATCGGCTTGTCAGAAACAATGGCTTTCTGATGCCAGTGTGGACTTATTTAATATTCCAGGATATACTGCTTATAGTAACTATCGCGCAAATATGCGTGGCGGAGGTGTGTCAGATATTAAGTCAAACAAAACTGTCATAATTGGAATTTTATATATCGTCCACCTGATGTTCATATGGACATATTTATGGGTCACTGCAGTGACATCTTAGACAAACGGAAAAAGGAAAGTAACCACTGGTACCTGATGGGTGATTTCAACATACATTTTTTAAATGTCGAGGAACATGTACCCACTGCTAAATTCACTGAAATGATGTTTTCTCATTATTTTGTCCCTCTGATAAGTAGGCCCACGAGAATTACCAATAACTCGTCTACTTTAATTGATAACATTTTTACTAAAAATGTTAAAGTAAATTCTTTAATCGGCATTTTATACACCGACATTAGCGACCATTTCCCTGTCTTTGTTATAAATCGGAATTGTCCAACTAAGGAATCTGATCAGTATATCATTAAAAGATCATACTCGGAGAAAAAATATTGACAAGTTCATGCAAAAAATGCAAACAGTTAACAGGGCAAATGTCTTTGCAACTAATGATGTTCAAGGTGCTTTCTCCATTTTTTATCAAGAATTCCAGTTACACTATGAGCACTCATTTGCTGTTTTAAAAAAATCAAACTTAATTACCGAAACAGGAAACCATGGCTAACTCCTAGGCTAAAACAGTGTATAAAAGTAAAAAAAATGCACTGTTTGTACACTAAGGAAGATATCCTACAAGAAATTGTGAAATAATTTATTAGTGTTATAAGAATAAACTACAAAATATTTCATTAAATGCTGAAAGACATCATTATAATGAATTATTTAAATGTAGTAAAAATAACATCAGGGAATCATGGAAAAAAATCGAAGATGTAATAAACAAGAAAAAGTAAGTGTAACTAAAGCAAATTTGTCATTAATGGCCATACTTCAACCGATAATAACTTTATTGCTCAAAGCTTTAACGATTTCTATGTAAATATGGGGCCCTCTCTTGTCAAAAAGATACCAGATATAGATCCTCTCTCGTATGTTGCATCATCATAACAAGTTTACTATTTTCCTGAGTCCAGTCACTGAAGAAGAAGTATTGGAAATCACAAAAAGGGATAAAATCTAATGGTGAAGGATGGGATTCAATTTGTGATAAAATTGTGAAATGTTCATACGAAGTTTATTCAGCCTTTAACACACATTTGTAACTTGTCTATTATGAATGGTGTATTTCCAAGTGAGTTAAAAATTGTAAAGGTTATACCTATTTATAAAGGTGGTGATGCTTCTCACATTAATAATTATAGATCCGTATCAGTATTACCTTGTTTCTCTAAGATATCTGAAACATTAATGTATAACAGATTGATTTTTTTCATCAATGAGCATAATGTATTGTATAAATATCAATTTGGCTTCAAGAAAAATCATACCACTAATATGGCATTAATTTTACTAGTAGACAGGATAGCAGAAGCTATTGAAAAGGGTGAATACGTTATGGGTGTGTTTTTGGACTTTAGTAATGCATTTGATACAACTTATCATAATATTCTGTGCAAAAAAATGAGTGTTATGGGATAAGGGGCATAGCATTGAATTGGATCAAAAGTTACTTGTCAGAAAGAAGTCAATTTTCATATTATGATAATGAACGTTTTTCAGGAAGGAAAATTACTTGTGGAGTCCCACAAGGATCAGTCCTTGGACCCCTTTTATTTCTGCTATATATTAATAATATTGTAAATGTGTCTCAGCAGTTTTTTTTCACTATTATTTGCTGATGATACCAATGTTTGTTAATGGTAAACATCTGGATGAGTTAACAACATGTATGAACCAAGAACTAAGTAAGTAATATATCTGGCTACAGGCAAATAAATTATCACTTAATATTAGATAAAAAAACTCAGTATATGGTATTTAGATTTAAGCAAAAAAATATTATCAACCTTTGATTCCACTAAAAATAAAGGATGAAATTATCTTGGAAGTTGATCACTCGAAATTCTTAGGAGTAATAATAGATGCTCATTTAGACCGGTCTTTTCATATCAATTATATTCGTTCTAAAGCAGCAAAGGTATTTGCCTCCTAAGCAGACTTTCTTGGGGCGATACACTATGTTGGCCCCCAGTTCGCTGGGGGGTAGTAGACCGCCAAGAACGGATGTTTAGCAAGCAACAAAGGTATAAGTATTAGCTATAAAGCACGCAGGCTTCTGAAAGAAGACACACTTTTAATCTTGTATTATTCTTTTATATATCCATATTTTCAATATTGTGTTGAGGTCTGGGGTAACACTTTTAAATGTTACTTGGATACCTTATTCAAACTACAAAAGACAGCTGTAAGAAACATTACTTCCTCTTCTCGTTTGACACATACTGACCCATTATTTGCAAAACTGCATATGTTAAAATTGTCTGAGATGTATGTTTATCGTTCATCAATATTTATGTTTAAATTTTGTAGAGGATTATTACCTGTGGTGTTTGATGGCATGTCCATTTATAATACTGATATACATGGACACATCACTAAGCAGTCTTATAAATTACATGTACCATTCTGTAGGTCATTGACCAAATCTAGAACAATTAGGCACAAAGGAGTATGTATTTGGAATACAATCATTCAAAGAATTGAGTTTGATTGCAACATTCCAGTATTTAAAAGGAGAATCAGATATTTTTTTAAAGAACAAGGTTCTGTCATTTTGTTACTATGAAACATGCTGATCCATTCACAGCTTGTTTGTATTCTTGATCATGCTGGATAGTTAACATGATTAATCCATCCCTTTATTTTATCTAATCTTTGCACCATTGTTCTGCACTAAGAAAATATACTTAAGTGTTGATATATGAGAGGGCATATAATCTATGATTCTCGCCCTCATTGTCATTGTACATTCCCGGAATGTATAATCAACAGTTATTGTACATCTATATTGTATTATTTTGTGCTGTGCCAACAACAAACTTTCAACTTTCAAGACTTATGGGAAAATGTTAATCTTACAGCGCGAGGGAAACCCGAGCAACAATATGGCCTGTGGCGTGATGGGAAGTGTCAGCGAGCTGTAATTCATTAGACAGAGCACAAATTACAACAAAGTAGCATGGACTGCAACACAATATGAGTTAGATGGTAATGATGATGGTTAAAGCGTTTGAAAAAAGACAAAGCACACGTAACGTTATGATTGACATTCATATGATTCAGGCTACAACATGAGTATAACGTAAAGGTGCATACTTACAGCGGCATATCAACCGTCTGCTTTTCACCCTCCAACAAGAACAAAAAGCTACCACTGGCTTGCATGGATAAAAAGCCCTGAAACATAAAAACACATTGTTACAAATAAAAAGAAGAAAGAAAGAATGGAAGGAAGGAAGGAAGGAAGCTGGAAGGAAGAAAGAAAAAGAAAGAGAGAAAGAAAGAAAGAAAGAAAAACTCGATCAACATGTCGACAGTGCTTAATCATGCATGACTTTTGCCTGCGTGCCACAAAATGTAGTGTAGTTCTCTTTCATGCAGTAATTATTGCTGTAGTGTGCAACGCAAGCCTGAAAAATACCAACTGGAGGATAAAGTTGTTCAAATCCCCCTAGTTCGAATGTAAAAAAAGTCAGATCACAAACTGGGAACTACTTTTCATTCATATTTGAAAAGTTCAAAATAAATTGATTAAAAATACGTTCCTTCGTTATCATTTTTCTTTCCATTTTCAAAAGAAATAGTGCTATAGCTTTAATTACTCGATCAAAATAAAACTGGCTGCGTTGGAAGTACAAGAAATCAGACTGATATCATTCTTGGACAGATCACTCCTTGTTTCCATCCCTCGGAGTGATCTGCCCTGGAATTCGGCAAGTGTGGCTTCTGGCATTGTCGACTTGGCTAGTTATATCTCCGTGCTAATGCAGACATACTGTTCTTCCACATATTCTTTCTTTTCTTTCTTTCTTTCTTTCTTTCTTTCTTTCTTTCTTTCTTCCAAATCATCGAGAAATGCTTAATTTTGCACAGTTATTGATATAGCTATGAAATAAAGCACCTGATTTGCAAGAGTCAACATATTGGAAATGGTGCAAATTAAGGCCATGTGGTTTAAATGTTTAATGTCTTCAAAACTATAAGAGGCAGAGGTATCATTCCAACTCTAAGTCATAGGCTTGTGCTACAGGTACATTCGATGAACCACAACCAAAAGTTGTAAAATTAAATTTATGCTAATTATAGCACTTGAAAAGTTTAAATGTTGAATATATTCAAAACTTTTCAAGGTAGAAGTGCCATCCAAACTTTAATTCATAGGTTTGTGCTATAGGCGCATCCAATTGGCTACAGAAAATTGCAGAAATATTAATTTATTTTAATGAAAGGCAATTGGACAATTCAAATGAGGTAGAGGTCTCCGACATTCCCTCAATTGTTAGTTTTGTTTGTTTGTTTGCTTGCTTGTTTTTTGTTCTAGTTTTATTCATACGTGTATTGAGTGCCTGCTGGGGGTTTTCTTTGCATTAATTTATTGAACAATGAACAATTATCCTTTATTTCAAGTGGAGTTCATGTGCATGAATTCAACATCTAAAACACAGTGCTGTCGTTCTCGCATTCTCGTTTGGTTTGTTGCAGTTGCAGCCCATGGACACAAAAGTCAAGATTGTAGGATTTTAATTTTTGCAAGCTTTGAACGCATACAGACTGATTTACCATTGAAAAAAAAAAAATTAATGGTTGCTTTTACATTAAGGTAGCTTGTAGGATCTATATTCAGATATTTATAA
The DNA here is from genome assembly GCA_964020975.1 of Hermodice carunculata. NCBI lineage: Eukaryota > Metazoa > Annelida > Polychaeta > Eunicida > Amphinomidae > Hermodice > Hermodice carunculata. The sequence goes on along the minus strand of OZ026623.1, from coordinate 84,028,554 downwards.
GATGATGCAAAACCCGAAATGTTTTTGTTGTTGCTATTTTCGAACTATTATTGATAGACACATTATCAGCAAGCCATACGTTGAAACTTTGAAGTTCTAATCCGGTTACAATTGGAAGCAATCGCTCAAGCAATATATATGACGAACAGCCGATTACGTGGGCCCAGAAATCATCATAACAGAATGACAGTGTCAACAAGTCCATATAAATAAACTAGATAACAAAGATTTGTTTGAGAGCAAATCTGTCTGTGCATGTGAAATTTTGTGCACATTGATAGCACTATAATGGACATGCCTGTATAAAGCATAAACATACAAATTTGTTTCGGGAAGGGAATCATCAAGACTCTATCTATATAGTTTTGCAGATATTCAACATTGAAACCATATAACGCTGTTTATATGATGAGCACAAACATATATAAACTGATACTGAAATGGCAACTCTATCTGTAACAGTTTTGAAAATATTTATCATCCAACAAGTCAATTTTGTGTATATTGGCCAACATTGGCATGCATAAGTTAAACCCGTCAGTTTTCATTCACTGTTCATTCAATTTGTCTTTACCACAAACATGTTCATAAATTGAAGTTGGAATGGCACGTGCAGCTTTTAAATTGTTCAAGGGATTCAATTTGTGACTTTCTAACTGGCGTTAAATTTAAAGTCTATAACTGGTGGGCCTTTTGTGTGTCTGTTACAAGCGAAGCTTCAGCGAACATACCAACCTCACCAAAACGTTTCTCCGTATGTAGGATGATTTGGAAGCCAGAAGCAACTGACATTTTGAATTGTTCTACTTTGCCTATTTTTCAACATCTTGACTATTCTGGACGATGTGCAAAACTCCACTTTTGGTGCTAGAAACGTTCAAATTTTGAATTTAATGGCTCTCTCAGTGTCTGAGTTTATGACAACACAAAAATTAAGGGGAAACAAAGAAGACGGGAAGCCCAGGGAGGGCAAAATAGATGGAAGAAAAACTCATAATTTCAAACAGCATTACTTACACGCATTTGGGGTTCCGTTAACTTCTTCAGGTTACATTGTTGTTTTTGCCGAAATTTGCGTGTGGGAATTCTAAAGAGACCAACAGGATGAATTTTCGTTTTTAGCTGAAATTAACCGTTTTGCCTTTGTACTTGGCCAAAAAGGATTAAGGTACACGGCATCACGGGTAATTCCATAATTCCTTCCGCTTTGGTTAAAGTTGGTTAAAGCTTGACGCCATATGACATAACAAATATATGTTTAACTCGCCAAAGTAAAGATTCAGTATCACTATGTAAACCAAAAGTAGTTTCAGACAACGTTTACTTAATTAAGTAAAAGTCTAGAGAATAAGGAATGGTCCCGTATGACAACGTTTAGCTTTCCCACTGCTCCCGTCACTGGAAGTGACGTCATATCTACCAGATGTACGCATTTGCCTTAGGCTTGCACAAGTCGCAGGCATGAGATCTCGGCTGGGGAACTGTATGTGAGGAATTTGAAAGAAACTCCGCTGGGTGCAAACTTTGAGGTAAGGACTAAGGGACCAACAACTACTATAGATAATTAATCGAAGCACATACATGTGCTAGTATTGTTTGCAGTATCAAAGTCGAAGAATTTGGCTTTTAAGTTTGCATGTTGGAACGTGATGCTCAACTTCAAGATTGCAATGCATTTAGGCCTATGGATATTATTATTAATGTGATTTTGTGGGTTGCATATCAAACGCGTAATGTAAGTTTTCATAAATTACATCTGTAAAACTTTATGTCACTTGTAATCAGTTAAACGTGTCATAGAAATCTGTACAAGCAACTTGGTTTACAATCACACTATGAATTGATGAAGGAGTACTGCACTGTAGTGCAGGGAGTACTCTGTGCATTCCCGCCAATAACGTTTACTTGGGCCAGTGGACGTTCACTTTCAGTTCACAAAATATAATAGTATCTGAGTACATGTATACCTTCAGACCAACAGTGTTTACTTTGCCTAGTAAACATTTACTTTTTTTTCAGAGTAGAGGTGAAATCTGTGGTCCAGGTTAATGCTGATAGCCGGGAACTACAAGTACAGTACTAAGGTTGCCAAGATAGGGCTTGAAGACAACATTCATGTCACTGATTCCATTACTGTACATGGCATACTCTATAGAACAGATATGTTAGTTGTCAGTGGCTTTGATGAAGGTAATCCAGTTTTTGGACAAATACTTTCAGTTAATCTGAAAGCCACAAATGCTTGGCTCTTGATTCAGATTGTACAGACCCACTGGGAGTCAGACATAGGGGCATTTCATCTTCAATCAGGAGAAAAAGAACTGAAAGTACTGACTGTAGGTGAACTGAAGGACTATTATCCACTAAGTGCCCGCACAGTGGGTGATAAAAAATGTACATAGTTCCGAAACACTTCATTTTAAATGCAAGTGAGACATAACCAGGTAGATTAAAAGATTGCATGGTCTCCAAAAACAGCCATTTGGTGTTAGGTTGTCAATTTAAGAAAATGTGGCTAAATGCAAGGAAGTGTTGAACATAATATATTGTTAGGCCTAAAAAAAAAAGTATGTTTCCAGTTTCCAGACCTACCTGCCCCAGAACCCCCCGACCTCAACTTCTTTACGTGGTCCGACAAAAAAAAAAAAAAAATGTACCCGACCTGCCTGTCTTCCCGCAAACCAGCTCCCGGAATAGTTACATTAAATAGAGATTGTCAGATGTTTCAGAAGTATGATGTTGTTGAAGTTTTAATCGCACAGATCTATCTCGTGATGAATCAGAAAATCGAATTCCATATGGAACATCGGAGGTATAGAGGGAGGAAATCACCTTCATGTTGCCAAATGACGTCATTTCGCAAGAAGAGACTGATCGCAAGACATGACTGAGATTGAAACATTTGGAGGCCGTGGTCAGGGAGCGCTGTGGAAGAACCGACTGGTAACTCCTAGCACTCTGCTCTGGGCAGTTTTGGGATCTGGCCCAGCCAGCTACTGGGCATTTTTTAAATTTTGAAAATTTTATTTAAAAAAAAAAAAAAAATCCCCACCTACCTACCTACAAATTGATCTGCTGGCAAAATAAAAAAAATCTCCCTACCTACCTACCTGGACTACTTTGAACCTAAAATCGGAAACATAAGTTGTTTTTTTTAGGCCTTACTCAAAATGCTGTTTTTTTTTTTAGCCCAGCTGACTTGTCAGCTGAGCTTTTAGGATAGTCTGTTGTCCATCATTGTCCACAATTCACTTTTTGACTTCTTCTCCAAAACCGTTTGCCAGGTCCACTTCAAACTTCGTGGCAATGTTCCCCTAGTGGGTGACTACCAGTTTGTTCAATGGTCACGCTCCACTGATTTTTAGATTTTTTATAAATTCTTTTAATTTGGTCTTTTTTGGAGCAAATCTTAAAGAACCTTCTCCAGAACCGCTCACCCAATTGCTAATAATTCATAGAGGGACACTGCCAGGGACCTGTAGTTGTCAATTTTTTCACCAGGTGATGCTGCAATTTTTTTAATTTTTTGTAATTTTTTGTGTGTGTATGCTATTTTCGACTTCTCCAAAAACATGAGTTGGGTTGAGCTGAAACTTGGAGGAAATGTTTCATGTGGAAGGGTCAGACAAAGTTGTTTGCAAGATGGCATTGCTATGGACTCCTGATTTTTGACGAATTATCCATTCGGGTATCTATTGGTAAATGCATACATTCTTATTGATTATTATGTAAGTCAATGGGCATTCTAATGCTAATTCACATTTTCAACTGCCTTTCTGAAACCATCAGCCAGATTGTTTTCTAACCAGGTGGCAATGTTTGACTAGTGAGTCTCTACCAAGTTTTTTCAAATGGTCATGCTCCAATTATGTCTCCCTGTGCAACCGGGGGGACATATTGTTCTTGCGTCCATTTCGTCTGCTTTTTCTTGTTCTTGTTCTTGTTCTTGTTCTTCTTCACATTGTTGCGTGTGTTGCGGACGCGATAACTCAAGAAAGATTTAAATTGGGAAGTTGAAATTTTTTGTGAAGATGTTCCTATATATGATATTTCTTGGGATTGCAGGTGGGTGACCTTGACATTTTTCAAGGTCACATGGGCATGTCATCTAAAATTGATGCAGATGCAACATCTCTGCAAGGATTTGCTTGCAAGAAGGTTGGTCAATGCAGGCGAATGCATAGGAAAAGACTGGTAACACAATTTTTTAATGAAGTTGTGTAGGGTACCTAGAGCTGTTCAGCAGTTCTTGATTTGAACAGGTCTGCATGGTTTAAGATATTGTCAAGTACTGTGTTGATGTGGGCAGACATATGAACTGGGTAAAAAAAAACCCAGCTAGGTTGAGTTCATGTTAAAAACTAAGGTGGATCATAAGCTAGCCAGACTTTACTTTGTGCATATCATATGTCAGCAGTTTAAATAGATCTTAGCTATTGTAAATTAATGTGTTACATGTGGGCAAACATAAATGAACTGGACAAAATGTTCAGCTGATGTCGAGCTTATGTTAAGAAACAAGATGGATCATAAGCCAGCTGGATTTGAGTCAATACATATGACGGCAGTTCTTGTTTAAACAGATCTGAACTATTGTGCTGTGTTAATGTGGGCAAACGTAACTGGAAAAAACAGCTGATGTTGAGCACATGCTAAAAACCAAGCTGGATCGTAAGCTGGTTTGATATGAGTCAATACATATATGACAGCAGATCTGAGCAATTGTAAAAAACATATACTGTGTAAATGTGGGCAAACATGTATGAATCAGACAAAGCAGCTGATGTTGAGCTCATGTTAAAAACCAGTGTGGTTCATAAACCAGCTGGGTTTAGGTCATTAGTACTGTCAGACATATAATCCGTATACATATATTTACATTGAGTAGGATGAGAAGCACTCTGTAGAAAATGTAGCAAAGGGGTCTTAATTTTGACCAAGTGCTTCAAAATCTACATTTCATCATAATATACTAGCTGCATGCACTGAGTGAAACTTTAAATACTTGCTCACTGGATGAGTCAGGTTGTGTGTTGCGTGTTTGATTATTTAGATAGAGGTGGTTGGTTCACTTAAATCCTTTACAGCTTGCATAAAAGTTACAAATTTTGAAATCAAGCCATATGAATTAAAATTGAGGATAATGAAATACTAATGCCTCACAATGGTTTTGAGGCCACTTTACAGTGTCATGCTATATTCACCCTGTTGCCTCCATTCAGGTCCCAAGCTGTGAATCAAATTACAAAGCATAATTAGTCGCCTGAAATTACACATTCTAGAGATGCTACTTACACAATACTAGAGTTCAGAATCACTCCACACACAAAATATGTACAGTATTTGAAGAAATACTCCAGTTCTAGTGCATGCACTTTGTGAACAACCTAATCAGTGCTCATCGGTCAGTGTGTTAGTACCTAGTATTAGTTCATGTATATAGGGTACACGGGGCTTGTGAATGAGCAAGTGTGTGCATACCTACAGTGAACAATGTAAGAAGGGTCTTTGTCAGTCAGTGTGGGAAGGATGAGATGATCGCCACAGTCTGTGAATATGTGTTGCTGTACAGACTTCTGTGCGGGTTGAACAGAATGTGTGGCAGGCAAGAATTACCATCTCTCCACAACAGTCGGGATGAGTTTGTATAATTTCATGAGGGACAAATGCATGAAATGTTTGTTTATAATGTTGTTTTCACCCATATAAATACAGCAACATTTGGGATAGATTTGTATATTGTTGCAAACTGGGGGGAAAAAGTTTGTATTGTTGTGTGCTGAAAAGGATAAAATTTTGGACACTTGACTTGTGTTGTTGGGTTTTTTTTTCATAGTAGTTCATATATATACTCAGATTTTATCTCATGGTTTACTTTGTATCCTTCCCTTTATTTTTTTCCCAAGGGCAGTGTTGCCAACCCTCCCGGATTAACCGGGAGACTCCCGCAATTTTATGCTTAAAATTCTTGAAAAAGTGTGGATTTTTGACAATTTTGAGTCACCTCCCGGAAATTCATCAATATTTCCCTTCTATATTTCATATTAATTTATCAATTTCCCTTAATTTTACTTTCTGTCTCCCGGATTTTAAGTTTGGCAGGTTGGCAACACTGCAAGGGCCTGTATCCTCCTGAGGGTTGTGAGGATACAGCCCTCAGGAGGATCTATGTATCTCAAATACAAAAGCAAAAGACTGGCTGCCAGAGTAACAGAAGGGATTGATTGGCTATTACATACTGAAACAAAAATGAGGGATACACTGACTTGCCTGGCTGTTTCAATGGGTGACCATTATCCTCCCTTGGGATATACTGAATGTTGCTAGGGTAACTATTTCTCTGCATTCTGATTGGTCAGATTCAGTATTCTCCCTCATTTTGATGTGATATTTCCCCCTAAAAGTGCTGGATGCTGCACGACAGAAAAATCAGTATAAGGAACAATGCAGGCCTATATTTGGGATACATATATATACATGTATTATATATTCACACTACCTGTATCTTTTCCTAAAAATTATCAGAAATGTATGTATGTATGTATGTATATATATATGTATATATATATATATATATATATATATATATATATATATATATATATATATATATATATATATATATATATATATATATATATATATATATGCATATATATATATATATATAAATATACATATATATATACTACCTGCATAGTTTCCTCAAAATTCTCAGAAATGCAAGAATTGTTCTGGGTTTTTTTTTCTTTTTTTTGTTTTTTTTTTTTTTGCTTTTTTTTTCTTCTTTTGGAGATTGTAAGGATGTTTTTAGCTGGGATGACCTGGCACTCAGCAAAGCTAGTAGTATGGTGTGTCATCCATCTGTCATCTGTCCATCTTGCTGGGGTGAAAGGCCAAATTAATATTCACACTTTTATTCAATTAGGTAAACTTAAGCCCTGTCAAGGTGGAAATACACAATAATTCAAAGTAAACCTATACTTGTATTCTAACATAGCTTTTGATTTTTAGTAAAGATTAGCCCAAAATATGTATTTTGAATAAATCTTTACTTAATTAGGTAAATGTGCTCTTTCAAAGTAAAGTTTAATAAAGTTTGAAAGTGAATGTTTACTTACTTGGTTAGATATTTAAGCCAAATTCACATGTTTTTTAGTAAAATTTTCTTGAATAAAGTAAAGGTATACTTTGTTTAGTAAACATGAACAAAGTTTGAAAGTAAATGTTTACTTGCTTGGTTAGATGTTGCCTGTGAGTTTTGTAAAGTTTAAGCCAAATTTACATTTTTTTCAGTAAATTTTTACTGAATAAAGTAAACTTGTTCCCTTTTTTTAGTAGATATTAATAAAATTTTAAAGGAAATGTTTACTTATTTGGTGAGATGTTGCCAGTAGTTTTTGTAAAGGTTTAAGCCAAATTCATATATTTTGTCAGTAAAATTTTACTGAACTAAGTAAACTTATTCCTTTTTTTTAATAAACATTTACATAGTTTGAAAGCAAACCTTTCCTTATTTAGATGCAGCTCAGCTACAACGAAATATGTAGACGTTTACATAATATTTGTTGCGTGATTTATGGTAGATGTGGTTCAGAGTGTATAGGAGTTCAATCATATATAGCAAGGTAAAGGTCATCTCAAATGTCAAGGTCAAAGGTCAATTTTAGGCCAAAATGTCATTTTTGAGGTCAAGGTTCCCTTCAGGTAGAGGTCATTTCAGTGTCAAATGTCATTTCAAGGTCAAAGGCGACTTTCAACGGTGGCTTTCTTCTAGCCATAACTTGGCCAATTTTTATCCAATTTAAATCATGTTGAGCTCAAAGTGTAGCTATTGTAACACTGCACATTTTAAAATTTACATGTGACCTTTAAAGGTCAAGGTCATTTGGACCTTTGAAAGTTTCATCCAGTCAAAACTTAGCCAATTTCCATCCAATTCTAATCAAGTTGGACTCAAATTTTAGGTATTGCAACACTGCACATTTTTATAAGATCATGTTACCTCAAAAGGGCAAAAGTCAAGGTCATTTGGCCCTATGAAAGTTTCATCTTGCCATAACTTGGTCAATTTACATCCGATTTGGTTCATGTTGGGCTTAAATTGTGGGTATTGTAACACTGTGCAATTTACATGTGACCTGTAAAGGTCAAACGTCAAGGTCATTTGGACTTTGAAATTTGCATCCAGCCATAAGCTTAATGTAATGTGAAGTACCAAAGGATAAAAGTTGTAGCATTTAATATTTACAACTTTTGAAGGTACAAAGACGGATTTGCTTTGAAGCAAATCTTCTTTTTTAGCTTTTTCCTTTTTTCATTCTAAATGTTTGCTCTTTGATATCGTCTTAAGACTGACTAACAACTAAAACTTTTTCTTGTGATAGCCAACCTTTACTTAAGGAATGACTGGATCCAAACTGTCCCATCATAAAAAAAGAAAAAAAATATTATCTGATCCCTTATCCCGCGATTGATTCTTCTTGCCAATGGCTACAATAGCAAAACGGAGCACAAAGGTTTAATTAAAAATTTAAAAAATAAAATAAAATAAAATGTCTCCAAATCATTCACTACAGTTAATCAGAGGACAAAGATTGAGCGCAAATTACATCTTTATGTTGACAGTGGTATACTGGATTTCTTCATCATCCGTCCAAAGTAGCTTGCGTCATCAAACTATTCTAGAAAGGTAACAAATTAAAGAAAACAGTAACAGAGGCAAAATAATTGAGATGCCTGTACTACTCAGTTGGGGGGGGGGGGGGAGAGTTAACAGCAGTAATATTGGAAACCATTGCTCCTTATGTCCTGGGGATCATGGCACTCAACCCCTGCTGGTATTGTCCAGACTTGACCAAGTTTCAGTTAAACTTATACTGTGAAAGGATCAAAGAGTGAAACTCAGCTTTGAAACAAAAATTAACTTGCAGGAGCTGAAACATTCACAAGGTAATGGTGTTGTTTTCATGATTTCTTAATCGTAAACCGTGACACGCAACCTTTTTACCGGGGAATTTTTAATATATCCTATTCAATCTGGAACCTACAAACTTCTTCTTCTTTTTTTTTTTTTCATCGCAATATATGGTTCACGGATCTACCCTCATAGGTACTTCAGTGGATTGCATTGCCAACATTAATCCATCAAACTGCTTTCAGCACAATCAAGTATATAAGTATTCCTAAATGTTCCCGCACTTAACCGGAGGCGGGAGTAGTAGATTCTTTGCATTTTCTTTTATTAGAGACAACCTGATTATAAGAAACCTTGCTGAATCTCACGAAAAATGGCCCAATCACTAATAACTGTCTTCTGAATTATGTCTGGGTGCCAACCAAGACACATTGTTTGTTTTCAGATTCTTTCTTTCTTTCTTTCTTTCTTTCTTTCTTTCTTTCTTTCTTTCTTTCTTTCTTTCTTTCTTTCTTTCTTTCTTTCTTACCATGACACTCAAGTTTATCCGGAGTTTTTATTGGACACTATTATTCCGAAAACCACCAAACTTGCCATGGTGACTGACCTACTTGTGAAATTGTGCATATGGTTTGAAATAGTCATGATGTTTAAAATTATGCAAATTTAGTGGCTATTAAAATTTTGAAAGCTCCATATCTTCCAAACTGTTGCAGATAAACACAAAATTTCAATGTGCATCTATAGGTTGATGACACCTGCCACCATAATAGACCGTAAATGAGAATTGTAGAATTTCAAATTATGCTAATTCGACAATAAAAACTTTCAAAGTTGCATATCTCCGAAACTATTATAGATAGAGGTGCCATTTCAACTTCAATTTATATGTTTACGGCAAAGCCGCATCTAATGAACCATAGAGCAAAGTTGTACGATTTTAATTTATGCAAATTATGTGAATATACAAAATTTAAATCTTGAATAGCTTCAACACTATTGTAGATAGAGGTGCCATCCCAACTTCAACTTGTAGGTTTGTGACATAGCTGCATCTAATGAACCATGAACCAAAGTTGTATAATTCTAATGTGTGCAATAAGCTAAATAAACAAAATCTAAATCTTGAATAACTTCAAAACTATTATGCATGGATTTACCATTCCAACTTCGATTTGTGGGTTTGTCACACAACCACATCCAATGAACCATGCATCAAACTTGTAGGTTTTTTATTTTATGACAAATTAGACAAATACACAAAATTGAGATCTTTAATGGCTTCAAAACTATCATAGACTGGTGTCATTCAAACTTCAGTTTATAAGTTTGTGATATGGCCACATCCAATGACTAAGGACCAAAGTTGTAGCACTTTAATTTATTTAGCTTATGCACAAAATGTAGATTACATTGAACAACAATGGCAAAGTGTAGCATTTCAAACTGTTCTCAGTTTGAAGGCACCCAGACAGATTTGCTGTGACGCAAATCTTCTTTTCTAGTTTTTCCACCGATCCTTTACTTTTTTTGTTCTTTCCATGGCACCCAAAATCTGTCCGGAGTTTTTCTCAGACACTATTATTCTGAAAGCCACCAAATTTGCCATGGTGACTGCCCTACCATGCAGTGAAATTGTGCACATCGTTTGGAATGGTAATAATATTTAAAATTATGCAAATTAGGGGCAATTAAAAATTTGAAAGCTCCGCCTCTTCCAAACTATTGCAGACAAATACAAAATTTCAATGTGCATGTGCAGGTTTGCGACACATACCAATATAATGGACCGTAAATGAAGGTTGTAGAACTTTAAATTGTGATAATTAGAGGCATTGAGAAATTTAAAAGTTGAATAATTCCAAAAATATTATAGAGGTGCCATTCCAACTACGATTTGCAGCTTTGTGGCAGAGCTGCATCTGCTGAACCATGAAGCAAAGATTATGTGAATATGCAAAATTTAAATCTTGAATAGCTTGAAAACTATTATAGATAGAGGTGCCATTCCATCTTCAATTTATGGGTTTGTGACATAGCTGCATCCAATGAACCGAAGCTGTAGAATTTATGCAAATTAGGTGCGCATGCAAAATTAAACCTTGAATAGCTTCAAAGCTATTATAGATACAGGTGTCATTACAACTTCAATTTTTGGGTTGCAGACATAGCCGCATCCACTGAACCATGAACCAAAGTTGTGGTAATTTAATTTATGTATATTATGTGAATATGCAAAGTTAAGAACTTGAATAGCTTCGAAACTATCATAGATAGAGGTGTCATTCCAGATTTCATTTGTAGGTTTGTGACTTTGCAGCATCCAATGAACCAAACTTGTCAAATTGTAATTTATGCAAATTCGGTCAATAAACAAAATTAAAATGGTTAATAAGTTGAAAACTATCATACATTGAAGTGCCATTCCAACTTAATTTTAAAATATGCCGAGCAAGGGCAAATTATAGTATTTCAAACTGTTCTCATTTTGAAGGCACCCAGAAATATTTACTGTGAAACAAATTTTCTTTTCTTTTTTCTTTATTTCTTTCTTTCTTCTTTACGGCCAAATTTGTCCTGAGTTTTTCTTGGATACTGTTATTCCAAAAACCATCAAACTTGCTACGGTGACTAACCTACAAGCGAAATGGCGCGTATATTTTGGAATAGTCATGTTGTGAAAAATTATGCAAATTATGGGCAATTAAATTTTTAAAAGCTCCATATCTTCATAACTATTGCAAATAGACACAAAATTTCAATGTGCATGTAAAAGCTTCTGACACCTCCCTAGAAAATGGACAGTAAATAAAAGTTGTAGAATTTTAAATTTTGCTAATTATGGGCATTGGAAAAAAAAAATAAAAGTTGCATATCTCCAAAACTATTATAGATAGAGATGCCATTCCAAGTTCAATTTATAGGTTTATGACATGGCCATGTCCAATGCACCAAGAACCAAAGTGGTAAAATTTTGATTTATGCAAATGAGGCTAATACACAAAATTTAGATTGGGCCTATATGTTGAACAATGGCGAAGTGTACCATATCAAACTGTCCTCATTTTGAAGGCACACAGACAGGCTTGCTGTGAAGCAAATCTTCTTTTCTCGTTATTTGCATATGTTTTTTGTTTTTTTTTTGGAGCCGGATCTATTTTTGTTTATGTGTTTATAATTTTTGGTCAGGATTCAATGATTATGAATGTAATTATATCTATGTGCCAAGACTTTTCAATGTGATTTATGTGCTTATCATTATGTACTTTTATTTACGTCATTTCGACTCTCTTTACCTATAATTTGTTTCTTTTTGTACCTTTATTTCGATGTATACTTTTTATTTTCCTCGTTATGACGGGGGTTTAACAAAAATATTATTATTACTTAGTGCCGAATGGCTAATCCTGTTTAGTTGTTATACTCATACAGGAATCGATGGGGCACTGTGGATACTTGTAACCAGTCTTCTTGTTTTTTTATAATCCGAAGATTATATGCCAGAGACATACTAGTATACTTCAGCCTGTTGAAATTCAAAAATACTAAACACAGCAGACCAATGATAATCAGCAGATGATGATAATAATGATAGTAATAAGTTAATTAATTAAATGATTAATTAATTCCACGTTGGTTCTCATCCACACATCTCTGACACCAATTGTCGCATTTTGGCAATACCGCTAATCCTTTGAGCTTAAAACATAAAGGGCTTTTTAAAAAGAATGCAATACCGAAGGAGGAGGAGGAGGAGGAGGAGGAGGAGGAGGAGGAGGAGGAGGAGGAGGAGGAGGAGGAGGAGGAGGAGGAAGAAGAAGAAGGAGGAAGAAGAAGAAGAAGAAGAAGAAGAAGAAGAAGAAGAAGAAGAAGAAGAAGAAGAAGAAGAAGAAGAAGAAGAAGAAGTTTTTCAACATCAAAGGCACAGTATAGTTGGCATTAATTTGTTCCTTTATGACATGAGATCAGAGTAAATTCAATATCCACAGATCAAAATACAACATATATTTCTACTCTATTGTACAGACCTGTATCGAAAACAAATTTGTCAGGCTATCATCATCATCATCATCATCATCATCATCATCATCATCATCATCATCATCATCATCATCATCATCATCATCATCATCATCATCATCATCATCATCATTTAACAAAATTGAGGTTACTTTTGTGTGATTTATAATAGGTCTAGATTCTCATGGAAGACTCGAGTGATCGTAACATCTGACATAGCGTGTTGCAGGGACAGGAGTACCCTGGCCTGTAATTTAGTGAAATCGACCAGGCCTTTCTACTTTCAAGCCTAGGCATGAAATAAATTAACACAGCAGGCCTAACTTTTAGCCCCTCCTTGATTTAAACATATTTTATTGATCAAATACATCAAAATTAACATACAATATAATTACCTCAGCAACTGGGAAAAAGGACAAAGCCATATTTGAATCCCTCTTGCGAGAAAAGACAACATAAACTGGACAGAACTAGACGCATTAGACAAATAATAGAAACACAGTGACGTAACACTAACAGATAGTGGGGCTATGTAATTTATTACGATATTAGGTCTGCAAGTGTGTATCATAAGCTAGCAAAGTAGCAGAATCCGATAGGCATAGCCTATGTGTTCGTTTTACTCAAAATTTGACCTATGCCTGCTGGTTTGAAGCGCCCAGTTTCGGAAGTAAACCCATGTCGGCCTACTGCTAAAAAAATCTCAACATTTACTTCAAGAGAACATTCAGGGCAGCTGTAGGCTATAAAACTGTCTGTAGGCCTAATGTGAAAGGAGCATAGGCCTACAAGGAAATCGTAATATGGAGAACTGATCCACGATCGCTGAACAGCATAAATAGGACATAGGCCTATAGTATAAAGAAGTAATGCCAACAATCTTCACTGGGTATAGGCCTACTACAATCACATATATATGTATATCTTTCACACCGATCTTAAACAAGTGAGCCTATAATTGACTCATGTAGGCCTATAGCCTGCCCAGCCGAAGGCGGGTGTGTTGAACAGCGAGAAATCGGTCACCAAAATTGCATAATTCAGGAAATTTGATAGCTCTGACCACTGACTTCATAATATTTGATTTGAATATTATGGTTGACGCGGACTTTCTAATTTCTAGAGGTGACTGATTCCACAGCCTAATAGTCGAGGGAAAAGGGAATTATCAAAGAGTTCAGTACGAGCACGAAAATGGGGAAGATTAAATTGCTGACGAGTATGATAGGTTTGGTTACCCACAGTATAGAAGCATTGTCATTGATCAGTAGATCACAATGTCAGTGAATCAGGAACGAGCTTGTTTACAAGAAGTTACATTAACGTCAATTTTGATATTTCTCTGCGTTTGGCAAGAGTTGACCATCCAGTGTCCTCGTATAGCTTAGCATGGGTCGTTCTGTGCATTGCCCCAGTAAAGTCTAACGATACGAGCAGCACTTTCAGTCTTAATTGAACGTTACCCAGCCTTTCCTCGTCAAATCATAACTTCTAACATGTGGCGTTGGAGGGACATGTGAACACTGGACTGCAATTTATTGAAATCGACCGGGAAATTCTACCTTAAAGCCTAGGCATGATATAAATGAACACAATCGGCCTAACTTTTAGCCCCTCCTTTCCCAGTGACCATTCCAATGAAAAACGACTACAGTGAAACCTCCCTATACCGAACACCCTTGGGACCGAAAAAGTGTTCAGTATAGTGAGGTGTTCGGTATAGCGAGGTTTGATAGCATTGAAAGTCTATGTATTTGGGACCGAGAAATGGTGTTCAGTATAGAGGTGTTCGGTATATGGAGGTGTTCGGTTAGAGAGGTTTTACTGTATTTTTTTTGTAAAGACAACATTTACGCCCTGTGCAAATTTCTACTGTGTTTATTATTATCCCCGCTCGCCCGTAACTTTTTTACCTGTTATTTCTATTTAATTTAGTCAGTCAGAAAACTGGAATTGGCATAGCCTTGGCCTAACCCCTTTTTCGTTATTTAGTGGACAAACATCAAAATCCTCCCGCCCTTCCCATTATGTTCTGAGGGGGTGGGGGGGGGGGGATAAACAAAAAGTTTAGTTTATGGAGCCTTATCAGTTCAACTATGCAAACTGATCTCGATTGAGAGTTCACCTGTTTATAAATGTGACCACTTTTTGTCCGACCTAACCTGGGGTGGTATCTCAATTAGGACGGGCCATTGTATTTTTAAAATATGTTAAGCGAGAAGCCTCCACGAACGTGGAGGCTTCTTGGGTTAAAGTCGAACAGCCAGGTTTGCAATAACTATTTGAGGCCTTTCAAACCCCAAGTGACGTAATGTAGTCCTTGTTTGAACTTTCCTGTGACTTGGAAGTGGGAAAACAAATCACAGAAAGCTCCAAACTGAAGGATCAGTCATTGTGCTGGGCTCAAAAAAGAGGTCAGAAGTTATGCGGCCGTGTCTCGAAAGTGGGCTTGAAAGAAATACTCTCTGTGTGGGTGGTTTCTATCTTATTAGTACAGTTAGTACGGAAATTGAAATCTAGTGACGTTAGGTTGGATGTAGCATCACAGAGGTATTATCTCGTTAATACCTCCATGGTAGCACGCATACTGTATGAAATGAAGAAAACTTGCTGTCTCCTCACTGAGTCTGTGTGAGAAGTCAAAAGCATAATATTGTATTTCATCTGTACCGTGACCAAAATATGCTTGCCGTAGGCGTTACGTTTCTTTGCACTTTGAACTGCAAAGCAGCAATGTCTGAGTGTAGAACAATGAAATCACTACAGAACAAACAACGCCAGATTGATGTGCGAGTCCGTGCTTGTCAGTGCACCCCCGGGAACCTGGTATTGCTTGTATCCATACTGAACAGCATTGTATCTCATTGGGTATTTAAAGGGTAGGCTAAGTTTCTATTGGTCGTTGGCCCTGAACAAAATACATGGGTAGTCTTCCGTAAATTTAATTGGAATAAAAATTGTAGCAACGTAAAATGGAACAAAATCAATTCCATAGCATTATAAATATACTAATCTACCTGCTTTAGTGTTTATTTGATAATTATCAGATGTAAAGTAGGCGAACTTTTGTGTTTTCCCATGCCCTTTGTTATGTTATCCATGGTCCCGACGGCAGCACGTGATGTCATACAGCGGGAAATACAATTTCGCGCCAAATTGTTTGTGGCTTTGTTGTCATATTTTCGACCATCTTGGCCGACAGAATCTGTGGTGACATGCAGTAAAATCCCGAGGCATCAAACGTATCAAAACTGACATCGAACCTCAAAAGTGGCCATGGAGAACTAGAATATCATCATCTTCGATTGTCTGGTCCAATTTTTTCGACTGAGTTCATATTTTCGACGGATTTTCCCTTCAACCCGTTGGCCTAGTTTTCGAAAAGTGGACCGACAACAGGAAATTGGGACAGCAGTTGAGTTGACAGACCCAAGTTACGGGCAGTTTTGATCGGCATGCCCCGGGGTCCGTCCCCTGCGCCCCGTGGACGCGGAGGTGTTGTGACAGGGCACCAGAAAAGTGTCCATGCAGTTACAGCTATTTCTTCACCCCAGCAGTTGATGTATTTGCCCAGTGTATACTCAGTTCCCAAGGAAGCAGGGGGGACGACCCTCGTCAGCTTCGATCACACACCAGCGGGTTACACCCCTCAAGGGCCCCGAGGGACCACATTTCTGGATAAAGGCAGCCCGCTGGGCAAACCACAGGTACGTTTGGAACGAACAAGTGCAACGCTACACACAAAGTAAAAATTGATTTACTGAAATTCCAGCTCTTCAAAGAAAATATTTCGTGGAAAAAAAAGTTTCATTCAACCTCAAACATTCCATTCATTCATTTTGGTCAATGCCCCGGACAGATTGGATCAAATTGATGTTATGAATTTACATTTCATAGGTTCATGTTCTTTCACATACACTGGTGCACTTTGATGGGAGATTAAATATTTTGTAGCAAACTGTTGTTTCTAAAATCAATTTGCAGCAAAAATTGGCAGGTATGGATGCGTACAGAAATTGGAAATACCAAACTCAGAATTATCTTTTCATTCCCACTTGCCTGTAATAAGTCAGGGAAGTGCTATAGCACTTTCCTGGAGGCTGGATAAGTAAATTAAATAAATTTCTAATTCATGTCAGATGTTCCACCACTAACATCAAGAAAAAAAGCCATTTGTTGACTGCATGTTAAATCCTGGTCAAGGTGAGTTGTCAGTGAAATTGCTGTGGTTTACCACATTTAATTCATAATAATAATTCTGTGGCTTGCCTCTTATCCGCTGTGGTCCTCTGTGGGACAGGTGGCCTAGTACTAGTAGAGGAATTAAAAAAAAAAGGAAATGAGGCAGAGGAAACCCTGGTTATTCTCAGCATGTGCTGCCATGTCAGTTGTGGTTAGACCTATCCATTATTCTGTGATGATGGGTCAGTATTTAGTAGGTTTTGTACATACTAAAGCACATTTTTAAAGTATTTTTGTGGGTGAAACTAAAATTTGGGGGCCAAACTCGCCATGCATTCATAGCCTGGAATGTGCAGGCGCTTTGCCTTTCATGTTGCCTTGCCCTTGCATTCAGTAAACCATAGAGCTACAACTCAAACTTGTTTATTTGTAATTAAAAAAAAAAGGTCAACAGTAAAAAACAGGACATTTCCAGTTAATTGATAGGCAGTGATCTATGCACACCTGCAGTTATTTTGTGTATTCAATTCTGCAGTGACAAGCAAGTACAAATGTGCAATTTGCTTGTCAAAGTCAGATCAAGAGCACCCCCCCCCCCCCCACTTCCTGACTCAGAAAAAGAAAGTGAAAGGGATTTCATAAACAAAATATTTTGGTTGTTTACATCCAAGATGTTCGAATAGGCCCATGAAGGCAAACATGCATATTCACTTCGATACACTCTGCCCAAACACAATGCACAAAATTCTTGTTGGCGAAAAATTTTCGGTTTAAACATATTTCTAAGTACAATTAGGAAACAGGGCAATGCCCTATGTCAATCCCGATCGAGGTGTTTATTGGTGTTATTAGGAACTGCACATGCTGATCCAAAGTACAGAAATGTACCCGTTTAGTGACATACATGTATGTGTGTATATATGTATATATATATATATATATATTACATGTGATGCCAAATTTATGTGGTATGGCTGTCAATGTCATGATACCTGTAGGAAAATTTCCGTAATATCAGTTATGGTGGCTCTGCATATGGGAAGGCAATTTTATTGTGTGGTAAGCCTCTTCATTTTTAGCACAAAAAAAAGTTAAAAATTTTGAAGTGATGCTTAAATTTACTGGTTTGTATCTAAAATACACTAAAGCTGAAGTTTGTAGCTTTACACTCCAGGAAGAAAAGTCTTGCCGATTTTGTGAAAGCTTGAAATTTGATGACAAAGAAAGGGAATACATTATAAGTGTCAATAAAGTTAGTGGCATATTGAGATGAATGTACCAGGTGTGATGACAGGGGAATAGTGATTTCAGGCTGCATCAAACTATTCTTGTTTCATTCCCACAGTCAGCATGTGTGAGTTGCATGAAAAATAACAGAAGTTTGGTGAATGTAAATCTTTTAAATAACTTGTGCAACTAGAGAGCCTTATTTTATTGCCTTGCATGGTGTATTGTATTGTGGCCACTTACAGTAGGGTTGCAACGATACATTTTCTCACGATATGATACATATCTGGATACAGTGGTCACCATACGATATGTGCAGCTGAATAATGGATATAAATTAAATTTATATATTCTTCTATCTCGTATTCTAAATTCATGCTCTTAATTTTCAAAACTAAAGATAGGTTTCATATTTGCCTGTGTAAAATAACATGATAAATGTTCCAAATGTAAAATAATTCAGAAATGTAATGCTAAAAAGTTGAAATGCGTTACAATGAAAATTTTTACAATTTTATATTCTTTAAAAACTTGTGATCTAGATAATGATGTGCAAGTGAAATCTCATTACCATTTACTTTCTTTGCTGTCATCATGTTCATGTGGAGCCTATCTAATTCAAAGTCTCACTAATTTAAAGAAACTACAGAAACATCTAAGCTTTAAATATTTCCAACAAAATTGCTGTCAGATGATTTTATGGGCAGCTGTTTTATAACTAGTATAAACAGTACTATGTCTTATCCTGCTGTCTTTGATTCATCTACAGAGTCATTTTGAAATTAAATGAAAATAGGCTAAATGTAGGCCTACTGAGCATTGAAGCCACAGTATTTGACAACTTGTGCACATGGCTGAAATCACACGTGTGGATTCAAGTAAATTACTCTGCACATTTTGAGGATTTTTTTACCATGGTTTAGTCATTAACAGCTTGATATCAACATCTATCAAAATCATATGTATCGTGGAAGTGTTTGCTGATATTTAGGGCCTTTGACAAGGTTTCTGCAAGAGTGAAATTTTATGGTACTCAAATTTTCATATTCTCAAGTAAAAATTCTAATAATGAAGCCTTTATGGGGTATTTCTGGGTAATATATGCTAAAATTGTTCTTTTCTGCTAAAATCTTAGGGTAAGCAAAAGTGCCCTTGAGGTTATTTAGGGTATGCTATTTTACCCTTTTTACCCTCTGGCGGAAACCCTGTTTGATGAATGTCCAGACTTCAATGGCAATGCATTCACTACTGCCGGCTGCCTTGTTGCTGCTTACTTCTCCCGTCCCAGACTATTTCTTTGCCTGTTGGACTGGACACCAGAGAATAAAATAAATAAAACCTGACATATATATGGTCTTCATTCTGTTGTTGAACAAATTTTGCTGGTATATGGTAATGAGAATATTTGCAACGATACATTTGTACATGTTTCCATATGTCTTAAAATTGTCATGCCGACAAAAACATGTATATCTTATTTTTTGCGATACTCAGGCTCACACTTAGATATGCATATCATGGCTTCTTGTATCGCGATGTACCAGTGACTTGTTACATCCCTAATTTACAGTGGCCCCTGCCTTGAGAAACCACCTTTTCAACAAACGTTGCTTAGTGTACTTTTCTTGGTTTTTTGTACCTCCTATGAAAGACCACAATTTGGTCATCCCTAGAGGTGGTCTTTCAAGACAGGTTTCACTGTACATTCAAATTTACAGTAAGCAGAGAAAAGGGCTGACTGAAAAGGGAAACATTTAATGTGATTTTATATAAGACACACGCATGCTTTTCATTTAAATTCAGATAGCCAGGAGGAAAAGAAAAAAAGTAGGTGCCAGATCAATTGTTTGTCAAATAATTTTTGTACAAAATGGGAAAATATACATACATATATATATATATTATGTATATATATATATATATATATATATATATATATATATATATATATATATATATATATATATATATATATATATATATATAT
The DNA here is from genome assembly GCA_964020975.1 of Hermodice carunculata. NCBI lineage: Eukaryota > Metazoa > Annelida > Polychaeta > Eunicida > Amphinomidae > Hermodice > Hermodice carunculata. Next base: position 84,008,221 of record OZ026623.1, on the reverse strand, counting down.
ATATATACAGGGCTAGAAATAGGGCTTATCTGCTTGTCCGTACTAAGTGAAACTTGTGACGGACAAGTAAAGTTGCCAATGCACTTGTCCAAAATTTACATACAGTTCAATTAGAATAAGACTCCACTTGGTTGGCGGACAAGTGAAAATTTTTCCTTATTTCTAGCACTGATATATATATATATGCATGCATATCTTCGCAATCTTCCACTGAAGCTGTGTCTAAATACCATCAGACGGCTTAGAATTTTGGAAATTTTACCTTGGAAAGTGCTTGAAAGTCACTGGACTTCAAAGCAAAAGTGTATGAACCCTAACTTGTCACATACATGAATATATATATGTATGTATATAAAGCTTCCATTTAAATAAACTTTTAAAGATTTTGAAGTTGGTTGCCTGGACGTTGCCTCTAGAGTCAAGAGAAAGACTGCTCATGAAGCAAGGCTTTAAACAGTGTACAGGGAGATGCACTCTTGCCTGCCTTTGTGTTCAGCTGCTCCGGGGGTAAGTGCCCCTCCCACAAGCATCACAGGTCAGAATTTGTTTCACATGCAAATCAGAACCACAGTTTCTGTCCCAGGCAGGACAGCTGGCTTGGCCCAGAAGCTCACTGCAGCAAGTTGGAATGAATGGCTTGAGACAATAAAAGGCCTGTGGAGACAAAGGCCTTGCAGCATGTCCTATGCATGATTTGGGTGAGATGTGGATTTGTGGAGTTTCAGCTGAAAATGCATGCATTGTTGGGCCCCCGGACTCAGTTGGTGTTGGCTCACAGCTGGCGCAGATGTGATTGTGACTATTGCTGACCAAAAAGCCATTCCTATGGACTGAGGCACTTTTGAAGTAGTGCTGGTCTCACTGGGGACAAAAGTTAAGACTCGTCTCAAATTAAAGTGAGATACAATGTGTTGAAGAGTGGTTCTGTTGTAGCTTAATTTTTTTCCTCCCGCAAAAACATTAGCATGTACAAGCTGATCAACTTTTCATCAGCCATCACTTTGTATTAAACTTAAAGTCTGATGTAATTAAATTTTGGATGCCACTATTGTTAGCTTTAGATAAGGCTTTCTTGTTGTTTGTTCAAAAACATATACATGTCTATGCATTTGAACCATCATTTACTGCATTGCAATGAGTGAGACCACCCCTTAAAATTAGTTTCCAGTAACGTTCTTTTCTAAAACTCGTTAGCCAGGTAGAACTTTGTACTTTTTCCCCTGCAGATCTCATAAATTTAAAGAAATCTTCCATGCAATGTTACCTGCCATCGCTGATGCCAGAGAAAAGTGGTCACATGAAACAGGTGGTCTTAAATTGCAGGTGAATTAAAAAAGAAGTGAGAATCCACTGAGATCTTACAAGGGTGGTCTTTAGAACAGGTATCGCTGTATTTCTGATGCATCTCAACCAGTTCTTCATCACATATCTTGCCCCAAGGATGGTCCTCAAGGCTAGAGTTTAATATCTTAGGTTGGTACACTGTGGACATGCCACTTGTTTTTTACATACAGTGTCACGTGGATACTCAACTGTTCAATTTTACCAGCGTCCATTATCTTTCAAGCAAAATTGTATTTGTGTCTTTTTGTCCAAAACCACTTCCTAGTAGTCATTACCCTATTCCGCAGTCCGAACTCTTTACTCTCCATTAGCTAACCTCTCCCTGTCTAACCTATATACATATAGAAGTACTATTGTCCATATTGCACACGTTCCTCTGTAAAATTTTGACATAAGCTGTACATATTAGCCCAAATAAAATAAAGGGTCTTCAGCGGGCAACTACTCAACATGTTTCAGAGCCTTTTATGGATTATATATATATATATATATATATATATATATATATATATATATATATATATATATATGGATTTTCAAAAGAAGTACATTTGTTTCCGATTGTAAAATTTAAGGTGTTTGAAACAAAAGTCTTCAAAGATCATGTACCTTTATATCAGGCATTGTTTGTCTTTTTTTATATGAAAGTATCTTGAAAATAGAAACCAGAAAGATTTTACTTTACCGCGTTCCAAATAATTTGATAATACAGTTTTCATCTTACTAATGCACAGTGCACTATAAAAATTTTATGCACAAAAGCTGATAAAATGTAGATTTTAAGGGTAATAATGAATTCTACACCTCGTTTGAAAACTATGGGATATTTTGGGGGTTATTTCATTAAAAAAAAAAGGGAGGCATGTGTGCTTATTAGGGAGTGTTATTATGATATTCTGTTTTACAGATATCTAGTTCCAGATTAAAAAGCCAAGTCAGAACAGAAAAGGCTTGTTTTGAAATATGTGACATAAATTAAAAAGGACGCTTGTGTTTTTTTTTCCTTTATTTTAGAAAAATTTGACAAAAATTTTCTTTGAATGATGGCATGATTTGAACTGAAATCTGCTGTTATATGACTAATATATAATTTTCCCAGGCCTGTTTATATACAGGTATTGTGCCACCTGGTGGCAAAACCACTCAGCACTAGCTGATTGAGACTCCAGATGGACTGTTTGACCTGGAAGACCTCATTTGGTGAACCAATTTAAAATGAACAATTTCTTAAAATGCAGGATTCTTCTCACGGAGCACAAAACTGGATTACTATTGTTCTTTAACTTTCTGCTTGCGAGTGTGATAGATGTTTATGAAATTTAGTGGGATCGTGGAGGAGGTCAAAGTCTCAGTTGCTTATGATACTAATGGTGTCAACTAGAATTTGACAGATAACGAGCCAAAATGTGTTGAAAGATATACAGTTACATATCTCCTAAAGTAATTGGGTTAAACTTGTCAAATTTATAGGATGTATAGAACATGCCCAATGCTAGTATGCTGTTAGTCACCCATGTGTCCTTCCTTCTGGCAAAGCTTGTCTGTGCCATATTTTTTAGCTCTGCTGACCAAAGGTCGGAGGGCATATAGCATCACTCATGTCTGTCTGTCGGTGAATTTTAGGCTTGTGAGCGCAATAACTAAAAAAAGTTTTGATGTTAGCCAGATATAACTTTCAGGACTTATAGGGTGTATGAAAATCTAGGGTCCTTTAGGTATTGGTGGCGCCACCTACAGTACTACATAATTTATGGGTCTGAATGTGAAAATCTTGTTAACAATCTGGCACCTTTAATTTTTGGCAATTTCACCAAATTGTGGGATTATGAGGGAGGTCAAAATCTAAGTTGCTAATGATTCTAGTGGCGCCACCTATAACAAGACAAATTATGAGCCAAAATGCGTTTTAAGATGTAAAATTCCATATTTGCAAAAGTAATAGGATTAGACTTGCCAAATTGATATGATATATAGACCATGGGTGGTCAAATGCTATGTAACATCAGTGACCTTGACCTATTTTTGTGAGGTCATCATGCCTGTACAGTTATAAAGGTGATTTTGTAATGATAGGGTGAAGCTTGAACATCAATGGCAAAGACAATTAAGATCAAAATTGCACTTCATTACATAATGTGTAAAATTGTACTTGGTGACCTGTTTTTTGAGTCGCTGTGACCTAGTAATTGTGGAATTTGGCGCTAATCCAAGTTTATTGTTTTTTATCAATAAGTTGAAAAGTTATTACCCCATTTAAACAATCAGATTATATATGGAAAGCTGGATGTGGGGCACATATAGTTGGCTCAGAGTTGCTAAATTTATAGGATATAGACAATGTCACACCATAACACTTATAGCTATCAAATTTTGGTGTGCGGACACTTCACAGGATACGGGTATGTCTCGTACCGAAATTGGGTCACTGTGACCTTTGACTTTCATCTTTGACCTCCTTAAACTTTTAGCTTGTCCGAGTCATATTTCATATAGACAGTCACACCTACACCTACCACATTTGGTGAGTGAATATTCTGCGGGGTAGGGGTGTGGCGCCCAACAAAATTGGGTCACTGCATGACCTTTACCTCAATCAAACATGTACATTCAATCTTGCTATCTATTCTATAGTAGGGGACAATGCTATGTATTGCTATGCGATACTTGATCTTGTATCAGTGACCTTGACCTATCTTTGTGAGGTCACCAGGCCTATTAAGTTGAAAGAGGTGGTTTTGTTATGACAGGGTTTAGCTTGGACATCAATGGCATATAAAATTGAGCCTCCAGAATAAAAATCACATAAAACCGGACTTGGTGACCTACTTTTTGGGTCACTGTGACCCAATGATTATAGATTGTGGGGGCCTGTTTAAGTTTATTGATTTTCATCAAATAGTCAAAAAGTAATTACTCAATTTGAACAAACATACCATGTATGGAAAGCTAGATGTGGGGTACACAGTTTGAACTTGAGCAGTTGCAATTTTTAATCCAGTTGAAGGTCAAGGTCAAATGGCCAGTTGGAATATAGGGGTGATCTTGTGAATGCTCTGCACCCCACAGTTTTTGGGCTTACCAAGTGTATGAAACCTGTGTCAGCAAAAAATGTTAGTGGCGTCACCTATTGTATAATATAATATAGTTGGTCAAAATCTGAAATCTTGTGACCAATCTAGCATCCTTAATTTTATATGGATCTTCCTGAAAAATAGTGGGATTGCAGAAGAAGTTGAAATCTTGCTTGCTTGCAATACTAGTGTTCACTCCTATAATTTAACAGAAATTATGAATTTAAATGTTTTGAAAGATACAAAATTCCAGACCTTGAAAAACGATTAAAGTAGACATGCCAAATTTATAGGATATATAGATGATGTCCAGTGCTAATATGTTACGAAATATCAATGACCTTGACGTATGTCTGTGAAGTCACCAGACCTGTAAAGTTGGAAAATTTGATTTCATGATGGTAGTGTGCAGTTTGAACATCAATGGCAAAAAGAATTTGTTCCTCCAGATCCAAATTACTCTTCATACATTACTCTTCTTGATGACCTATTTTTCAAGGTCATTAAGCACTTTCAGAAAAGAATATTTAATTCAATATCATGATAAAGGGGAATGACCCGAATGTACTGGTCACAAATGTGTATCATGTGGAAGTTTGACATTGCGTAATGTGCATGATTTTGATCAATGTTGCAAGGTCATGGATTGGATACATTTCAAGAAATTTTAGATTTTTTGGTGATGGTGGTCAGCACAGCATAAAGCCAGTGGACCTCTTGGTATCCCACAATTTTTGCACATGGCCATACAGCCATTAGCAATATGCTAATGTTACTTGAATTTGGCTAAGAATGTGGAAATGGATAAAATATTTTGAAAATGAATTATGAATGGCTATGACTAAATTTTGGTGAATTATGCCTGTACTGTATTCATCTTAATAAGCACACAGTGTGCCATGAAAAAATTTCATCCACAAAAGCTGGAAAAAAATGTAGATTCTAGATGTAATAATAAATTCTACTAAAACTGTAGGATATTTTGGAGGTCCTTCCTTCGCAAAAAATTGGGGGGGGGGGGTTTGCTTATTAAGATTAATACGGTATTCCAATTTTGGCAGCATATTTTTGAAGTGTTGATCTGTCCATGTGGCAAATTATGACAGGTTGGAGCATAGAGCAGTGTCCAGTGGACACTTTTCTAGTCAATACGCAAACTTATCTTTTATTCAATATTACATTTTTATTACTCGAGATTTTTTTTTTTAACTTGGAAAGTTCAGCTGACGTACCAACTTATCGTGCAAGAAGGACCTTGTTTGCTTGCATTATTTTTATGGTACTGTCTGCCATCCTAATTGTCAGTAGCACTTGAAGGGTCTGTTTAACAAGCAACCTAATAACCCCAAAAAGCTCACTTTTGTTATCTGTTTTAAGTGCCCCGGCCTCTTTAAGTCCTCCCCTGATTTCTCTGGCACATAAATTCAGAAATATTGGAAAATTGTATATATTTTATGATAATTTGCTTGGGGTTTACAGTTAAATTGCTCTGAATTTAGGTGTGGAATTGGAGGTCACTTCAATTAAATTTCCAAAAGGTGCTTGAAAAGGATAATACGATTTACAAGGATTTTATAGCCAAACAGCTACAGTTATGGTATGGCTTATCAACTGTCGGAGAGCTCATGGACATACAATAGTGAATGCCACTCAGCACAATGACAGGAAACTTGAAGCATATTTTATAAAAAAAATATTTCCTTGTAACAAAATTTATCAGCCACACTGCAGTTTAAGAGTTGTACTTGAGGGACTTAAAGAAATATATTCTGAAACGTATTTCATATACTGTTTGACACCATCTATGCATGACTTCGCAATATATCTCTCCACTTGATTGTGCTTCTGCAAAGAGGTAACAACCACTGTGGAAGATTGCCCATGCCAACCATTCCGTGTTTGCAATGATGAGCTGCAGATGTCCCCACAGCTAAAGCGGCTGTGTGCACATCCTGTTTCTCTTCCTTAGTGTTCTGCAGCCGCTGTAAGCCAGTTTTTCATAGTTGAGGTTGTCTTGGGACATTGTTCCGAGCCGTATCTTATTCACAGCGATCATCTATTCACACACGACACGTCTGTTCCCAACTCTGAAGAGGGATCCGTCTGGAAGAGTCGCCCGATGGCCAGGTGGGACCACAACCAAGCATATAGGTCCTGCTACCAGGCAGTAGGGATGTTGTGCGTGGTTCCAGTGAGCTTAGTTTAAGTGGACAGAGGATTGAACTATGACGAGGCGACAGTCATCTCACTTGTGTACTTTTGGTTCCATAGCTGGTGGGTCTGGCTGGGGTTCCCCAGAGCATCAGGCCTGACATGCTGGCCACACAACCCAGCCGCTGTCTCGTGCAGTGTTGGTGTAGTCCACTCTGGGTAGTCCTGGGGTGTTGATATAGATTCATTCTGACCACACAAATCTGTGGGTGCCAGCCGGCCTGACTCGACTGTTGGGGTCCGTTCCTTGCATCAGCACCCGCTTTGCAGGCAGCTGCACAAAGAACCTGCTCCGTGGTCAGTTCTCGGACTGTTGTCAGCGGGAAGTCCACGAGGTTAGCCACATCTTAGCTATCTTCCCTGGCAGTGGTGAAGGCTATGGAGGAGATGTAGCGAGTGGTACAGTCCTTGACTGGTGGCCGGGAGTCTCTGCGGAAGCAAATTTTTCCTTTGTCTGGGGTTAACTTTCAGATTGGGACCATAACTCAAGAGGGGCAGTGGTTGCCACAGAATTCCAGCAATGCAGCCTCCTCTGTCCTGGATGGTGTGGGAGGCTCGTGAGGAGTCTTTGGCTGAGGCCGTACCTTCCAAGGATCTGGGAGTGCCTCAGATCATTCATGATCTTTCCTTGTAGGCAGTTTGGTCCAGATACCCTTTAGGGATTTATCCGTCTTATAAGACCGGTAAAGCCGACAGGGTGACTGAAGAACAGCTCCAGATGTCTGTGGTTTATGGAGTGATGAGTGTGGTGGCAGACAACTATATGCACACTGACTGGGGGTAAGGCTGCTTATCTAAGTGGATGATGGGCTTATAAGGTGTCTCGACAAGTCTTTGCTTTTGAGAGACATGTACCTCATGATAAACCTGTGCAACAGATTAGGCGTATTGGTCAATCTCCTGTAGTGCAGCCTGGATCTTGTACAGGACTTTGTTTTCCTTGCGATGGGAATCCAGTTTCAGGTTTCTGTTCTGGTCTGCGTTGGCCGTCAGAAGACTGCATCCAGAGGCTTCTGGTCATTGTTCACCACTTCCGGCACTATGACAGCACGAACCTGGATGAGATTGATCAGAACACTGGCCTGATGGACTCTCAAATGTGACTGGGTTGCTTGCATGGCTAACTTATGCAGTTCAGCATCGGTGATTGAGGGGACAGGCGCCACCAATTGGTGGTTCAGCAAATTGCTTTTCTGTCCCTATGATGAATGTTGCGCTGATGGACTGATGGAGAGGCAGTGTCGTGACAAGTGTGTCCCTGACTCTATTGAGACTCGGGCAACCATCTTCAAGGATGCATCGCTGGTTGGACAGGATGCATACTTCGACTCTCTTAGAGTAGGTGGCACCTGGCCTCCTTAGTGGCGGTGCTTTGCAATAAATTGGGTGGAACTGGAGGCCATCAGACTTGTCTTCCTGCCCTGGATTCGAGGTCAGAGAACCATTTTCCCTCCCCATACGAGTGTCTTCCTGGGTGTCTGCTCACCGAATGATATTTGGAGTTGGATAAAGCATGCTATCTGACTCACTCATCGCATGATGCTGTGGGGGTACGATGAGAATGTTTCCAGGCTGCATTCTGTCCAGTCTCGAGAGGTGCGCGCTCTGTTGGCTTCGTGGGATGCACCAAAGATGTACAGTAGAACCTGCCAAGTCGAACACCTCTGAAAGTCGAACCCCTGCAATACCTGAACACGTTTTTTCAGTACCAAATATTTTACATGTATTTTGATAGGAGAGCAGAGTGTTTGACCCTGCAAAACTTGGGAACACCTGTCAACCCTGAACACCAAATTTGGGTCCCAAACCTCAAAATGAACCCGGGAAAGTCGAACATTCCCATTAAATGAACGTTGAAAAATGGCAAAATGGTGCAAAATTCATCGTTTTCATGGTCTTGTACCTTAATCTTGCTTTTCATGGAACAGTACTTGAACATTACACTGTTAGGGGTATTAAGGGTTTCTTTGTATGTTATCTTTGCTGCATGTAGGGATCTTTTAGCTCACTCTTGGTCGTAATGTATAAAAAGGCTAGAGTAATCAAATGAAGTAGCACATCAACAGAGCAAACATAAGATCTTTTCACTTCCAAGAAAAGTGCACCCTGTGTTGCATTTACACATACCAGTATGTGGTGTAGCGTACTCGGTGAGGTACAGACTGCTTAGTTGTGCTTTGCTTTGGGATGGTCTGACATGAGCATTGTTTTAGGATTAACCACTTGAACTTCTGAGGTTATACAAACACAATATGAATTCATTAACAGTTGCAAACTGTTATAGGTGTTCAAGGATTAACGGCTACTCCGAGATACCTATGCCTGTTGTGAGCCAAAGCTGCCTTCAGTATTTCCTGAGACAGAAAGCTAACTAGATTGCTCTTGGTTTTGTGAAATTTAACCTGGGGTGTGAAGAAATTGCAGCAAATAAGAAATTGCATGTGTTGTTGACATTAGAAAGAAAAATAGAAACCCGTCAAAGATTCAGCTGAATTCAACATGTGTCGATGTCATATTTACAATACAGTGTGTATATCTCTTTATTTTTCAGGGAATAAAGAAACATCTTCTTATTTAATTTGTACAAGTTTAGTTGATGTGGAGATGAATGTAAAGAAACTGGACGTATAAGTACTAGTTGTATAAACACTTGAGAAGTCTTTTTACTGAGGGTAAACATACATACATATGATACATGTATAACATCCTGTCATGGCAGTCCCTGTCAGTATACACACACACACACACACACACACACACACACACACACACACAAGTTGGAACACCTGCAAAACTCGGACATTTTATTTCGGTCCCTGGGGCTTTCGGGTTTCACAGGTTTTACTGTACATGTATTTATGTCAGATTATTATGTCCACTGTCCTGTAAATGGCTTTCTCATAATATTTTCACATTAGTTTAGCTGAGGTATCTGACAAAGTCCAGGGTCTTGCTGTTGGTGCTTAGGAACATGCCTGCAGCCTTCCTCAGCAAACTTTCAGGGACTCGTTCCATAATCACTGGATGTTTTAGGTGCTGTGTGTTCAAGTCTATAGTGTTGGTTGACCGTTGGTTCAACGAGTGCTAGTTTGCTAAGGCCACTGGACAGGTTACCACTGTGGTGCTTTTGTGTGTTGCTGCTGGTTAGGAGAGGTTGCAACTATGTGTATTTGGCTAAATACACAACCCAACGTACAAAATAAGAGGTGTGTATTCCTGTAAGATTCTTGTCAAAGTAACATCCGATATGTTGAATAGTTTTGCAGGAAAAGTTCTTAATTCACAAATGTATTTTAGCTATATACAATCATTTAGCACTGTAAGAATGTTTGGTGTTTCTGTGTAGAGTTTACAAGTTACATGGGTGCAGATTACAATGGAAACTAATGGCAATACCTAGCCTGCCTACAGAGCCCTCTACTGAGAACCCACATGAACCAGTTGATTTCGACCTAACCTATTTGCATGGAAGAAGCTTCCCGGCTCCTTTCTGGTGCTATATTAGCAGAACTAATGCATCAGCATGGTGTTAGATACCAAATACCTTTTTGTTTTACTGTAAAAATGAGTAAACATTGTATTGAGTTGTCAGCAATCCACAGAATGATGCGGCACATGTACATATTTACCATTTTGATTTTGTTCCAAAAGCTACACACAAACAATGCTGAGACAGATGGTCACAAATTACTTACTTCCATGCTAGTCAGATCATTTGTGGAAAGATATCTCTGTTAACTACAGGTATTAAAGGTCTCCAGGGTCAAAACCAGGGGTTTTTTTGTTTGTTTTTGTTTTTTGATTTTTTTTGCATGTAAAATGTTTTTCCATTCCCATCAGTAACTTTTTTTGCACAGTTTACAGTACATGTATTGAAATAATACTTTTATTTGCCCCTTTTTTTCTTAAAGTTGTAACTTTGAACGGTACAAACCGTGAGTTCCCTTTCTTTTCCAACACCTCCTAGGCAGCTGGGGAGTGATGTCACTAATGCCAACCCATTTACAAGAGAACAGCCAGCAAGCATGGCTAGTATGTATGCAGAGTATTATATAGGGCTAATGATTTTCCGTTTTTTCCGAAACCAGAAATTTACTGTTTACTGACACGAAATTTACCGTTTACTTGGTAACTGGAGATCTGTTTTGAGTTAGCTACACATGTTAATTATTCTGTATGAAGGTCATGCTGAGACAGTACATGATTGACCTTGACCTCGTTTGTGGGGTCACAGTGCAACATACATGAATTTTACTCTTCATTATAACTTGAGAACTACTTGAACTTTGACGTTGCACATGTAAGTGTTCTTCTATAAAGTTCAGACTTAATCAGAACATGGTGTCCTTGATCCTTTCCCAAGTTCATAGAGCTGCAAGTGTGATGAATGTCAAGATCAGCTGAGGCACGGGCTGTTCACACAGCCCTCTTGTTTCATCCTTGAAATGGAATTTCACAAAACACAGTTTTACCCCAGTCCCAAAACGCTTGTTTATAAATACAACTTTGAATGTAGATTTCTATTTTTAGTGCAGATTCTGCAAAGCCTTGTGTTTAATTCAGTGCATACATGTACATAGGTTTATTATATAGGAATGCATATTTCTGTGATATTTGGCCTAGAAGTGAAGTCACTTTGCCAGGTGGGACATTACGTTAAGGACAACATGCATTGTATTTGTGCACAGCTCAGCTATATTTCTGTATTTGGTATATCATCCTTACATGGCATTGCAACAAGGATTTTTCAAATGTACAGACCTCAGTTTCTTTAGAGGACCTAGACCCTCCATTGATGTACATGTACCAGTTAATCTGATTGGCCAAATGTGTTACCTCTGTGGTACCAGTCTGCTCTCCCAATGGTCATGACAGGGGCTCAAGTATGATGGTCTAGCTAAGCAGGCAAGCAATACATCTGTGCTTTGAGTAATTTGTTTTATAGTTTGTACTGCCATGATAATTGTGTCAAGGTTACTAAATTATGCATTCCCTAGATATATTGTCATGTTACTGAGCAGTTACCCTAAATGAATTAACCTGATATGTATAAATGACCCTGAGACCTTGACGATTCAGTTCAGGTGATCCACATGTATACATATATGCATGGAAATGATGTTTCATTGCCTGGAAACACAATTTAGGTGACCCTATGACCTTGAGAATGAGGTCATTGTTACCCAAATATCCCAAACCAGGTTGGACCTACGCACATAATGCTATGCTTCATAAATTTTCATCCAAATTTCAAAACTGGTTATGCATTACGGAAGCAGAGTCCATCTGATGCGTATGGCAAAGTGGTATGTACAGAGATTGCTACTGTGTCTCTATGCTTGTATGTATGTAAGTCTATAAAATATATCTTTTTTATATATATATATATCTTGATCAATATTTCATTTCCTTTAATGTACATGTAGTCATAAAGATTGTAAAATTAATTTGTGAAATGTCTGGCATTTTATTCAAGGAGTGATTGGCACAGATGCATAGTGATTTTCAACAAACCATCTGCTACAAAAAGCTTTCAAATTTGTGAAACATCTCTTGATCAATCAAACACGCATGGACCCTGTTTTTTGTTTTTCAGCTAATAGAATGGTTATTGTTTTATTTAGTTTTTCAAGTTTGCTGTGAACAGTACCAGCTTTTTTGGGGGGTGGGGGTGGAATGGGAGGGTTGAAGCTACCAAAATAGCATTCAGCTGGTGTGTCTGTTGAAGTTCTGAGGCAGTGTGTCTGTTGAAGTTCTGAGGCAAGTCATCACTCTCAAACACCTGTGGCCTGAAACTTATTTCAGGCTAACTGTTTTTCATGCTGCAAAACAGATTGAAAAATAATGAATGGAACAGCTCCCACAACTTTCTCACAAGCCAAAAATGTGTATTTCCATTGGATTGTATCTTAAAAGTAACAAATAAACTGGTCTATGCTGAAGTAATTAAATTTTTACCTGACGTTTGCATCAATTGGGCCTATTAACTGTTAGTTGGGTGGGAAGACTCTTTGCTCGTATTCATAATTAATTCTGATGGTGGTCTGAACAGTCTTGAAGCATAATCAGAATTACTTGTGCAAAGTGAGTCCCTTAAGCGCACAACTGTTGTAGATTTACCCTGAAATTTAACGTTTCTCTGCTCAGCCATTTGAAAGTTATTTAGTTGCAAATTACTCTGAAAATTTATGTAACAGATATATGACCCCACCCTTGTTGAAGTGTCCTGTTCAAAATGGACACAAAAACAATTCCAGATATTTTTGCTGGCACACATTGAGGCTACTTCTGTTGTTGCAGTACACGTACATCGACAAATTACCACATTAATTATCCCTTTTCAGCGCAACTTCCCCCAATGGCACAAAAGTTTTGAAATTTTGAAAAATTGCATATTTTATTATGATTTAACAGTTAGTTGTTACAGTTGAAATGTTCCAAATTTAGGTCCATGGTCCAAGCTCATTTCTTTTCCAAAGCACCTGAGGTGCTTAGTTAGAAGGAGCAATATGGTGTTGTAAGTCTCACTGCACATCAAAATCATCCATGGATATGTGGCATGGTCTCAGACTAATGGGGTAAAAGTTGCATAACCACAAGAGGGAATGATTACACTGGAGTTCTAAGTTTTGTTGCACAGAATATTGGTAAACCCTGCCTCTCCCTTTTAAAATCTGGCCAAAATTATTGGTGATGAATTGTATGTTTTATCTCTGTTTCATTTAATGTCTCTCTCTTTGCAACTGAGACCCACCACAAACTGAATGCCTAGACCTTGCCTTGGTGATAACGTGTGCCAATGAAAATTGTAAGGTCAAGTCTTTATCTAAGAGGTATAGCAAGGTCAATTCACAGATCTGACCAAACAGGCCCAAGGACCCCGTGTTTGTGACCTAAATTATTGTGTACATAAAGTTTAAGCAAAGGTCAGGGTATTGAACCTTCAGCTTTGCTGAAAGAATCAAAGGGTCGGGTTACTGCAAAATGCTTTCATAAAGGAGCAAAGAGAATGATGTTATGCCTGGTATTTTACTCTTACATGGTACAATCTGCTGTGCTCGAAAGACATACAACCCTGTTCCATAATGGTCCCAAATTATAGTCACGCAGAGGTGGTTTATATAGCATGCAAATTATGAAACTACAGTACCATATTCAACTGAATAAGTGCACATTCCCTTATAAGGGCACACCTTCCATTTTTTTCAAAGAAAGAGCCCAAAATATCCCATAGTTCTCAAACTCGTGGTAGAATTCATTATTACCGTTAGAACTTACTTTTTTCAGCTTTTGTGGATTATTTATTTTTTTTTTTTCTTTTGTAGTGCACTGTACGCTTATTAAGATTAATACGGTATGTTGCAAAAGGTGTTAGTGTTTAAAGACAAGGTGGCTTGTCATCAATGACATATGTACAGCTACCTGTTCGGTGTCCCATTTGGTTAGAAACTTGACCATATTTCTATTTTACTGTTCTACAGGAATTTGGCCTTTTTCTGCGAATTAATGTCCCATGTGAATAAAAAAAACCCATTCTTTAACTAGAACAGACTGATTTTCCAACAGAAAATCAAATCAAATGTCTCCCGGTGGAACACTTATGTCTCTGAATAAGCTACAGGTGATAACAAATTACAAATGACCAAGTTTGCTTGAAAATTAAAATCCTATTTTAGCTCTCACCTAGATACATTACTCTAGCAATTTTCATCAAGTTCTTCAAGACTTATTGCAGAGAAACCAATTTCACATAAATGATCCTGTGACCTTGAAAATTAGGTCAAGGTCATCCAAATACAATCCCCACCTTGGTCTTACCTTGATACATAATCCTACCAAGTTTCATCAAATTCCATCAAGTTCTTCATGACTTATCGAACGGAAACCAATTTCACATAAGTGACCCTGTGACCTTGAGAATATGCTCAAGGTCTCCCAAATACAATCCCAACCTAGGTCTTGCCAAGATACACAATCCTACCAAGTTTCATCAAATTCCATCCTGTTCTTCATGACTTATCGAACGGAAACCAATTTCACATAAGTGACCCTGTGACCTTGAAAATTAGGTCAAGGTCACCCAAATACAATTCCAACCTAGGTCTTGCCAAGATATATACTCCTACCAAGTTTCATCAAATTCCATCTTGTTCTTCATGACTTATCGAACGGAAACCAATTTCACATAAGTGACCCCGTGACCTTCGAAATTAGGTAAAGGTCACCCAAATACAATCCCAACCTAGGTCTTGCCTAGATACATAATCCTAGCAAGTTTCATCAAATTCTGTCAAGTCTTTCAAGACTTATCACACGGAAACCAAGTGTTGAAGAACCTCAACAACAACAACAACAACAAGAAGCAGAAGAAACGGGCACTAAAACAATATGTCCCCCGGCTTTCACCGGGAGACATAATTATCAGCTCTGCTGAATAGACCTGTTCATACCGAGTTGAACCGAACTTTTCCGGACCGTAGTTAATTATGCTTTCCATTGTTGGCCTGATTGTCCAATAAGCAAGTAGCCAAGTCGGGCCCATGCCGTCATATATTAACAACGGATGCCACGGCAAATGCTGGTGATCACAGCACGGATAGTGTTGAACAGTGCAAATCTTTTACCTAAATTGTCACATCACTGGTGAAACGTGCATTTATAGATTGCTGACGGTGTGATATTCGTTAAATCCAAGCACATCTTGTGTTTTACTTTCTTATGCTTCCACGTGTAATCCGGCCAGCGTGGCCGAGCACAAAATGTAAACAAAGCAGGGTGCGCTTCCCGAAGTGAACCGAATAAACCCGAGTCCTATGAACTGGTTTATTATCAGTCTGCAGAGCTTATGCAATCCTTTTGTGTCTTGTCTGTTCAGATGATGATAATGGTGTACTAATATTTCTATTTATGATTTTTCTTTTCTTTTCAAGTTTTTTCTTATCAAGAACTACTCATCTTTAGAATTGCTTTGATGTTGCACACAAGGTTTTCGGGGGGGGGGGGAGGGGTCATGTAGTTCACATTTTGGCCACCATGTGGTGCAACTTTTTTCTTTCATGGGTATTTTAAATTTGGTGCCGTAAGGCTTTTTTCAACTTTGCCAGGATTATTTTAGACAATTGCATGAAATTTTGTAAGAATCTAATTTGAATGAAGGCGATGGAAGTTTCCGAAAATTGTGAGGGTATATTTACTTTTTGACAAAGTTATGAGATATCATACTTGGGACCATGTGTCGGTAAGTGTTGCTGCTGCACATGCATATAGCAATATTAACAGTGTATATTATAATATGCTCATAAGTTGAAAAGTACGAAATTAAGTATCTTTACAAGGTAGTCTTTAAAACAAATGGAACTTAAGAAGTCTGAGATAGCAGGGTAATATATATATATATATATATATATATATAAGCTTTATTTTGTGAGGGTGGCCTGGTTAGGTTAATGCAGGTGCATTTCCCTAATTTCCCCCAGGGCCCTCGAACTTTCAATTTGGTATACAACCATGACAGTGATATGCAAGTAACATGAGATTTTTGTATTCTATACCATAAATATGACAAATATGTACACAAAAGTTAAACTTTTGACCATTTCTTTCTTGTTGACGATATGTAACTAAAACATTCAATCTTGAAACTGTCAGAAGTTTAGAATGCTTTACAGTGTATGGAAGAGAGTTCCATAGAATAGCCCCTGAATACACAAATGAGGATTCCAGGTAATTTGTCCTGGGTTTTGGTAGAAAGAGGTGGTCGTTGGTTGATGATCTTAAATTCATGTAGCATCTGTCTTTCACATATGAAAATAGGTCCTTCAGATACATTGGTGCCATACCATTCATTATTTTATACATTAATTGTGCTTTCCTGTAATGAATCCTTTTATCAATCGTTAACCATTGCAGTTTATCCACCAGACTTTAATAACTGTGCCATTGACCTTAACCCTAGTGCTGCAGGGCCAGTGTCGATACGGTCCAAAACGCAGGTTAAAAAAACAATTCAGCAGTACTAGGGTTAAGGACCTTATATGCATAAAATTTATGAAGCCTTCTTAATTTATCACGCAATTTCTTGTTGCACCCACCCCAAATTGTATAACAGAAATCAAAATGTGGGAGGATATAAGCATTATAGTACAGTTTTTTTATATGGAGGGATATACTTTATCTTCCTTAAAGTGTTTACTTTTCCTGTAGTTTTTTGGCAAAGAACGGATACATGTTTTCCCATGTTAGGTATTTGTCAACATGAACGGGGTCCCTGTATTTTGTAGTTGTCCACATTGTCCAAATAATCTTCATTTATTTTCACATTTAACTTTTCATGTTTACATTGACTTAGTTTCTTTTTGGGTGATAGTAACATAACCATTCTTTTCTTTTCATTCAGAAACAATTTGTTGTTTTTACACCGTATCTTTGCTTCTGTCATCTTTTCTTGAATTTTTTTTCCATCATTGTCAGAGATTTCCCAGCTCTACATAAGCAGTAGTATCATCAGCATACAAATACATGTCTTGTGCATAAAGAGGAAAGTCATTTATGTAGATGAGAAAAAACAGAGGGCCTAAAATAGATCCCTGAGGGACACCATATTTAAAACTAAGAGGTTTGGATAGTTTATTTTGTATGGAAACTCTCTGAGATCTGTCTGTGAGGTAAGAAGACAACCATTTAATAGTACTTGATGCACAGTGATAAAGTGTCAGTTTTTCAAAAAGTATATCGTGGTCGATGACATCAAATGCTTTCTTAAAATCTAAGATCATTGTACAGACTAGCTGCCCTTGATCTATTTCTTTAGTCCATTCATCCAGTAATTTTATTAGTCCTGTTCGCATGAGTGACATGCTCGAAAACCTGATTGGCAAGAACTTATTAATCACTATTAAAATAAGTCTTCCCTCACTCCCGCTCCACCAAGGCAGTTCTGTAAATACTTTGACAGTCATTGAAATTAAAGTTGGCCCCTGAAAGTCACTGAAAATTTTTGTTTGCACTGTTCCTTTTCCAGTCTTTCACTGATGTTGCAATTCTGTATCAAAATATGATCAGAGGTCTGTGGATTTTGGAAATTTTGCTGTGGCAACTGCTTTTTAAAAAAGTCCTTGAATTTCAGCAAAACTGAAATGTTTGAACTCTAAAAAAGCCTTTTTCGCCAGGTTAGTCTTGCTGATACTAATTAAAACTGGCCATATTTCACAGTAAAGTGAAGGTCATGTTGTTTGACAACCAGTGACATTGAACATGACCTTATAGAGGTCAGGTGCAAACAATAAAAGTTGTTTGACATATCAGTTGAAAAAACCAACAAAACTTGACCTTCACCTTCAAGGCCATATGCAAATTGCCCGACTTGTACTAGTATACCAATTAACTCTTTCAGTGCCAATCACTTCTGTAGTCGATCTACTTAAGTCAAAGTAATCTGAATTATAAGGATGTCATATTCGTATTCCTCGAAGAAAGACATTTCATACAAGTACCAGGATGTCTATAGTTTCAGAGAGAATACCCCAGGTCAACAGCTTTTCATTGCGCCGAATGCAGGCAAAGAAAAGCTGTTGACTTATTGCAAAATTGGTGCTTAAAGAGTAAAAACAAAGACTTTTACTGAAAGACTTGGTGAAACATTTTGGCCAAATCCCTCAGGTGCCAATTGAGAGACTCCCTGTTGTTTGAGAGAACTTTAAATTTGCTGTCACGGGAAAATTGCTGTTGTGATTATTCAGGTGAAGAGGAAACTTGACCTTGATCCAGATCCATTCAGCCAGGCATTCAAGACTCCAAACAAAAATATCAAGGGCAAAAGACAACGAACAGCAAGTTGTTCCAGTCCCAGCCCCAGAGGTGAGTTGATTTTTATACCCACCAACAAATGAAGTCAAATTGGACAAGTCGGAATTAACAATTGTATGTTCATTTGGCTGAATACACAACCTAATACACTATATCCTTGTGGGCTAGAGGTGTGTATTCTTATATAAGATTCTCAGGGATCACATGAAGCTTGCGTCCTGCGTCATAGACGCAAAAAATAAAGAATAGACGCCCGAAAATTAATAAAACATTGTCATTTTGCACGTCTGTGGACGCACGCACAAAAACGCGATGCATTTTGAATGATACAACTGCAAAAACTACCCCAAGCGGTCACGGTGTTTTGCATCGAGCATTATCAATATCATGATTATGTATTATACTGATGGAATCCTCTGAAGTTGGTCTTTCTATGTAACAAGCTCTCTTATTTGCTAAGAAAAAATATCCCTGGGGTATCCTTCCAAAAATTTCCCAGAATGGGAATGGATGTACGTCATTTCACCTCAGTATAAATTTGCTGAGAGCACTTCCAGGCTCCTTATTGGGTGGATTTGATCACGTGCCACTCACTGTCAAATCAAATTCGTTATTGTCCATGTGCGTGTCTCGTGTCCGCAATGCTGGGAAGGTACAGGTCATATTACGCAAAGGCTATTGGACCAAGATGTTAAATTTTCACATCATATTTTCACCAAGAAGACTTCCATCGAGCAAATCTAAACATGGATAATGGCACGAGTGAAAATTCATTTTGAACGGGAAGGAAAACACGCAGATTAGTCATGGCACGGTCACATGTGGACGAAGTGAAAATTTGCATTAGGCCTAACACGATGTTGTTGATCAGTCTCCGTTGGGTCACGTGGTTATTGGTGTTTTTTTTTTTAAACAAAATTCGGTTGTCTTGATTTTATTGAAATGTTTGAATTGAAATCTGTATGACAGAACAAGATAGGAATGAAATTTATGATCGAATGGCTAAAAAAATATACGTTCAACACAGCGGAAAACCATGCCTGGGTGAATGCCCCTGATGGGCTGTGTACACTCGCTTGTGAAGTGTTGCACGGCTTGTAAGTTGTAGGCTGGTGAGAAAAGTGACCGCACTAAAGATCAGACTCTTAAAACCGCCTACAGCATCAAATTTTTCAGGTATATTGAAATAGAAAGTGCACAGAAATATAAATCATGTAATTTCTGACCATTTCATCACGTGGAATCAATTGCAAAAATAACAGAGCCCAGGCATGCTCAATCATGCATGCCGCTTGTTGTGCAAGGGAGTTAAAAAAAACTGTCCGGTGGCACACGGTGTGTAATACCAGATACTGGCACAGTGTGCTAGGGGTTAAGCACCCTTCACAACCATTTTTGGTAGACCAGGGACGTGTTATAGAATTTTTTATAGAAGCAGGTCCCTTGGTAGATTGAATCCATCCTTGGTACAGTCAACAACTTTTAAACCCTTTCATATTGGTAGATTGTAACTTTTTATTCAACCTTAAATTTTGTAATAATGAGTTACCTACATGAGCATACAGGCCCTATGTTATGTTTGTTTCAAGGCTTAAGTCACCAGCATGTTTTATTTATTTATCATTTTGATGTATGTTGATTATATCAAATAACATCAATTAATCAAATTACATCAAATGAAGTCTAGTTTGCACGATTTCTGGCTGGACTCATCAATTTAATTCATGGACCCACTATTTTTCCTGAAAAAGAAGAAAGATGGGTCCAACGGACCCATACTGAGAAATCCTTAATGTGACCCCTGATTCTGTGTTAAAGTAACATTCATTACATTGAAAAGTTTTGCAGTAAAAGTTATCAAATTAACAAGGGTATTTTAACTTTATACAACCATTTAGCACGAGAAATTTGTTTCTGGGTAGAGCGGTTTTAAAGTTACATAAGTGCAGATTACAATGGAAATACACATACTTGGCCCGCCTGCCTACAGCGCCCTCTACTGAGAACCCACATGAACCAGTTCATCTTGACCTTACATATTGCAAGGTATACTGTGCTCCGACTGTCTGTCTGTAGCAGAGTCCTTGCCAGCAAAATATCTTGTGATTCCCAGGTCACATCAAACTCAAAGTTACCTCAAGTTTACCTTGATACTATTTCTTTACCTGAATTTGGTGACTTCAACCTAACTTTCAAGGTGGCTGCGCCTACATGTATGTGTATGCAACATGGGATGTATCTGGTCTGTCGGCAATGTCTCCTATTCTGTACACTCTATAGTCCCCCCTAGGCATACAGGGCACTTTGAACATATAATCAAAAGATCTCTATTGAAGACCTATATTTGACGACGTGGGACGGCATTTTGTTTTTTGAACATATCAGGTTATGTCCAACCTTCAAAAGTTAGTTCACTTTTAGGCAATTTTATTTAAAAAGAAAAGCATCTCTCACATAGAAAATATATACTCAATTGACAGTGAGTTCTGTTGTGGATGGATCTCGTAAAAATTAGCAAAGAGAAAACAACTATAGGTATTGGGCTGGCAGCATTCTCTTATATGTCTTTAAAATCAGTCTATGTGTACAGCATCTAACATTGGATTCAAAACAGATTCAGGTCTCACCTGGAGAAATCAATGCTGGATGAGCCTTGCGTATTGCCACAAGATGCTGTCCTAGTTTGTGGGTAACTGTAGCATAGAAGACAAGGATACTGTCACTGACACTCCCACCAAGTACACTAATCACATCTGTACTCTGCCTCACAAGGAAAGCTTGTGATAATATTGTCCCCACAATTATTGCAGACAATAGAACCGATTTTTGCACACCGACCACATATGTAAACTCGCTACTATATGAAAGTGTAATCACAAAATAACACGACAGCTTGGAAGTCTGAGTAAATTTAGGACTGTCAATTCAGTGGCGATTGTCTGCTTAGTTATGTTGACTGAGTCCCATGTAACATGCTGTTAGAGAAAGTCTGGTGTAGGATTCTGGCAGCTTGTAGGAGTTTGTGTGATTCAAAAAAATTTCTCTCTCTCTCTCTCTGTCTCTCTCTCTCTCTCTCTCTCTCTCTCTCTCTCTCTCTCTCTCTCTCTCTCTCTCTCTCTCTCTCTCTGTCTCTGTCTCTGTCTCTCTCTCTGTCTCTCTCTCTCTCTCTCTCTCTCTCTCTCTCTCTCTCTCTCTCTCTCTCTCATATAATATATATATTGAGTAAAAACTCGTTATAATGACACCATCTGTTCCCTGAGAAGTGTGTAGATAACTGAAAATGTCAGATAAATGAATCAAACATCAAAAAGAACTTTTGCCCTTCAAAATTGCAACTGTCATTATAATGAATATGGCGGATCCATATCTGAGTGTTGCTGTAAGGAGGTTTCACTGTGTGTGTGTATATATATATATATAGTAAAACTTCTCTAACTGAACACCTCCGTATACCGAACACCTCATTATACTGAACACCATTGCTCGGTCCCAAATATGTACTTCCAATGTAAGCAAACCTCCCTATACTGAACACTTTTTTCTGGTCCCAAGGGTGTTCCGTATAGGGAGGTTTTACTGTGTATATATATATATATAAATAAAAAAAATCATATAATATTTTGTAAGGCTAGCCTTCAAGAATCTAGACGGATATTGTAACAGGTTGACTGGTATGCTTGCCTGCTCCATAGATTGATCTTCGGCAACACCGGCTTAGTCTATACCTGTTGTTGCAGGATCCCCTCTGTAGCACCAAGAAAGTGACTCAAATTCTGATTGGTCCACTTTCTTTACCAGGGTAACCGACTGTACAGTACAACTGGGCTTAAAAAATCTGCCAGTGGCTAAGTTGATTTATAATGATTGACTCTTAAATAGACTTAATTTGTACGACAACGGCAGCAGTACACTTTTATTACTGTCACATAAAATCTTGTGAGACTTTCCCGGGCAAAACCAAGTGTATGAGAATACATGTACATTATACAGAGCTTGGTCTGCTCAAGAGGCAACTGGTATGCTGTCCAGACAGGTTTTTGAAATACAGCAGTCCATCTTTATCTTACCTGGTAGAGGGATTCACAGACGTCATCCTGCATATATCAGAAAATCAGGGCTTAATATAGCACCAGCCACTAGCCAAGTGCTGGCCAATTTTGTGGTTGGCTTAAGTGCATGGTACCACTTGGCTGAATTGTCAGATTTCAGTCATTTAGTCTAGTGCGTAGATTCTGATTCAGTTTCAGGAGATTAAAATTAGAAACCATTGGCCTTGTTCTCTATAAGTATTAAATATAAATTACAAAGAGTGTTAAATTTAAGCATAAAAGACCAATGAAAGGCCTTCAAGGACAGCAAGTAGCACTAACAGAACAGAAAAGTACCAATGGGGAAAAGTTATCGACTTGACCACATCATCAGCACATTATGTAGCATATTTTCTATCAATTTCAAAGTCTCACTAGTTAAAAAGAGTTCAGAAACATATCTAAGCTTTAAATATTTCCAACAAAATTGCTGTCAAATGATATTTTGAGCTACTGTTTTATAACTAGTATAAACAGTACTATGTCTTACCCTGTTGTTACTTATTAATGTAGAGATTCATTTTGAAATTAAATGAAACCAGGCTTAAAAGGCCTACTGAGGCTTGAAACTCTCAATTCTGTCATCACAGACAGCAAAATGCAATACAGCTAGGATAAAGGTGCTGCTCCCTGTTCAGACTGATGTAACTACTGTATGGTGTCACAGCACTTGACTGCTTGTGCACATGGCTGCATGAAATCACACGTGGATTTTGGTTTTACTCTGCACCTTTCAAGGTGGCACAAACAAAGCTAGGCACTTAGAGGAGTGCTTTTTATTTTTAGACTCATAAAACTATATAAATTCTTGTTGCTTGGGATCTTTACATTATATGTACATCGAGAAAAATTTTAAAAATTCTTTTTGGGTGAAAAATGGACATTTTACAAAAGGGTTCGATTTGGAGATTTTTCTTGCGATTCTCAAAAAATATAGTACTTAAAAAAAAAAATCAAAAATTTGCAAAATGAAACTTCTTAGTCATGTCCAGGTTCGGTACCTTCACTTTTTTCATGAACGCAACAGATATATTGTAATCTAATATTAATTACGATGCTCGTGAAGATGAACACTTCTTCATGTTTAGGGGGCATAAAACTGCCTTAAAAAAACGTATTCCAAAACGCAAGGAACCAGTCCTGGGCATGTCTACGAAGTTTCATTTTGCAAATTTTCGAGTTTTGAAGTACTATATTTTTTCGAGAATCCCGAGAAAAATCTCCAAATCAGACCCTTCGTAAAATGTCCGTTTTTCATCCCCTCAAAATAATTTTCCAAATTTTTCATGGTGTATCTGATTTAGAGTTCCTAAGCAACAAGAATATATATAGTTTTATGGGTCTAAAAATAAAAACCTAAACAGGAGAGCGGGTTGAAGACAGCACTGCTGTAAGTGCCTAGCTTTGTTTGTGCCACCTTAAGGATTCTGTTTCTATGGTTTGGTCATTAACGGCTTGATATCAACATCTATGAAGACTATAATGTATTGCGGAAGAGTTTGCTGATATTTAGGACCTTTGATGAATGTTCAAACTCAATGGCAATGCATTCACTACTGCCGGCCGCCATGTTGCCGCTTACTTCCCCCTTGCCAAACTATTTCTTTTCCTGTTGGACTGGACCCCAGAGAACAAGATAAATAAAAACTGACATGTATGTTCTTCACTCTGTTGTGGAATAAAAATTTTGCTGACATGGCAATAAGAATATTTGCAACGATATGTTTGCACACGTTGCATGCATGTTTCCAACATGTCACGAGACTGTCATGCTGACAAAACGTGTAACATTTTTTTTTGTTTTTGTTTTTTTTTTTCTGTCTTTGTTTTTGCGATACACAGGCTCACGATTTAATATGCATATCGTGGCTTCTTGTATCGTGGTGCACCAATGCATCGTTACATCCCTAGTTAGAACTACATACATATTCTGATCATGTAAATTGACTTCATTTTTAATCAAAAGTTTCCAGGTCTCCCCCCCCCCATTGAACTTTTTTTTGGAGTCCCCAAGTCTAAATATTTCATTTTAAAGCAATTCTAGAGAGAGCTGTACAAAACGGAATATACATCTTCAAACAGTTGGGGGAATTTGGCAAGGAAAAAAAAAAACTTAACCAGCAATAAAATCGCTCAAAGTAACTAGGGTCTGTATGCACCTAGGAAACCCGGTGCAAGTCTTAAACTTCACATGTAAATCTAGGCGGCCCTTAAGACAAGACAGGTGGCCTCTTGTGACAGGTACCACTGTTCTTGAAAGGTCATCTTGGGAGATCTCTATCATTCCAATGAATGGAAAAAGGAAACAGCGTAGGTGTGATTGGCTTTATAGATTTTGTAATGCAGGAAATGTAAAGATACAAAAATGAAGCACAGCTGTGAAAATTGAAAAAATGGCAGATAGTTTTAATAGAGTGGTACTTTCTCTCCTGGTTGTGGCCACCCTCTCTTCCACATACAGCAGGAGACCTGACACCACAGGTAAATTAACCCTTTCCCCTTTGAATTAAGACTGATTCAACAGCTTTCCTTGGCATGGGTTGGGCACTAAGTGCCCAACACATGCCAAGGAAAGCTGTTGACCTGGGGCATGTGATCTTGATAAGTCTCATGTACATTTCTCAGTCAAATTGTTTTTCATAACTGTTGAAATTAATTGAAAACACTGAAGCAGATGACATTTGACCACCAACCGGTTTTGGTCGGTTTAAGGGGGAAAGGGTTAACCAAGAAACTGACTCTTGTAGCCAAGAAAAATGTGGTCACAAAGAGCAGGTGACCTGTCATGGCAGTGGCTGCATACAGCAGGCATACTGCTGTAGGCCTACAGTTAAAATTAAACGAGTTTTTTGAGCACGTATTCATGGGACTCCTGTCATTGATTTTTGTCAATAAGTTACGAAGCAATGATTGTAGATACAAAAGATTGTTTAATATTTGCACAGTTGCATGCAAGTGGGATGGTGGCAGATGGAGATGTTGTCAATGACGTTCATGGCTTCAGCAGCTTTCTCGTCATCTATTCAGTTTGTTAAGTGTTCACTTGACACTGGCGTGAAAGTGAACAGATGGCGTGTCCACGGCACACAATCTGGAAAAGCTACAGTTGCCATTTGAAGAATTGTCGTTTTCATTCAATTGACACAGTGCTTACTTGTGTAGTGTGGTATTTAAAAGTATCAGAGTTCTGATTTTCTCTTAATTCAAGCTTTCTCTATGGTTTTCCCTAGAAAGTTTGCACATGTATCTCAAACATCATTGGGCAAATACAATTCTATGGCCAATGATTTACCGTTTCAAAAAAAGAGGAATTCCGCTTTATATGCAAAAATTTTTCAAATTCCGTTTCAAGGAGGAAAAAAATGCACCATTCCACTTCGGTTTCAGAGAAAAGGGAAAATCATTGGCCCTTCGATTCAAAATATGAATATCAGATTTGGCCTATAACTATCTCTTCCAAGGATTTTAAACAGACTAAAATTATTTGTCTTGGTTTGTATGAAACCTTGGTTGAGATTGTGTTTGGGGGATTTTGATATAATTCCCAGGGTCACCGGGCTACAAATTTCATTTTATTCTCTCTCTCTCTCTCGCTCTCTCTCTCTCTCTCTCTCTCTCCCTCCCTCCCTCCCTCCCTCCCTCCCTCTCTCTCTCTCTCTCTCTCTCTCTCTCTCTCTCTCTCTCTCTCTCTCTCTCTCTCTCTCTCTCTCTCTCTCTCACAAAAGAATAAAGAGAAAAAAATAAAACTTGGCAGGACTAAGTGTAGTTGAAGAACCTAAGTTTTGTGGTTGCTTTTGTATGCCCTTGATATGATTCTCAAGGCCACAAGAATATGCATGTATTTATATCAGTTAACATGTTTTTGATAAAAAAAAAAATTGGGGGGGATGATTATATGTATGTATGTATGTATGTATGTATGTATACACACACACACACAGAGGGACAGATCTAGGCTTTCAAAATTTGCAGCCAAATCGGGCAAATAAAACAGCTGCACTGCAAAATTATTATATTATTCATGTTAAGATTAATTATCCATTTGCAAATAACTTATTAAAGCCAAAAGAATAAAACATTAGCATTTGGCTAACGGCACCAGCGGTCCCTGTATATAACATTTCTGTGCCACAAGTTAACTCTTCGAAGAATTTGAGGAAGGCTTATAAAACATGGTTGGGCTGGGTGTCAAAAGGGCTTAGCTTGGATTGCATTTGGGTACAGTGAACCCTGTCTTCACAAACCACCCCCGGGGATGACCCAATTCTTCATAGGAGAACTGACCAGTCCAAGATGGGTGAGAAATCATAATGTTGGCATGGTCATCAAAGTTTTGAGTAATTGTAGGCATGTAAATTTCAATGGAGAACAAGGAAAGGTAGTTAAGTTTACAGATTAACCCTTTCCCCTTTGAATTAACCCCGAGTCAACAGCTTTCCTTGACATGTTATCTTGATAGGTCTCATTTACAGTTCTCAAATAATTTTTCATTCCTGTTAGTAAAATTAGTTAAAAACACTGAATGGGACATTAGACCACTAGCCGGTTGGGCCGGTTTAAGTAGAAAGGGTTAAATCACAAATAAGACATACATATATATGGTTTGTCATAGGTACCACGTGGGATATGATCCTTCTTGACGTGCATCCCAAGTGACTGGCCAAAGTGCAGCAGTTGACAGGCTCGGTATAGGCTGGATATAGGCCTTGTATTATGTGAGGAAGGAGGTCACAGGTCGGTTACAGGCCTTATATTATGTAAGGAAGGAAGTGACAGGCCAGACACAGGCCTTGTATTCTCTGAGGAAGGAGGTGACAGGCCGGATACAGGCCTTCTATTATGTAAGGAAGGAGGTGACAGGCCGGATACAGGCCTTATATTATGTAAGGAAGGAGGTGATAGGCCGGATACAGGCCTTATATTATATAAGGAAGGAGGTGACAGGCCGGATACAGGCCTTATATTATGTAAGGAAGGAGGTGACAGGCCGGATACAGGCCTTATATTATGTAAGGAAGGAGGTGACAGGCCAGATACAGGCCTTGTATTATCTGAGGAAGGAGGTGACAGGCCAGATACAGGCCCTATATTATGTAAGGAAGGAGGTGACAGGCCAGATACAGGCCTTGTATTATGTGAGGAAGGAGGTGACTAACTGGGTACAGGCCTACATTACTGTAAATTGCTTTATTTTTGCGTGTCAAAATTTTCACAGTTGTATTTTTTACATTTCACTGTAGACTTAATTTGGCTGTTTCGGACAAAATTCCCATTCAAACAATGCTAAAATACTACTTCACTGTGTTTTTATTTTCACGTTTTTGTGCCATCAATGATATAAGTGAAAATAAGAAAACAGTGAAAATAAAGCAATTTACGTTATCCAAGGAAGGACCCTGACACAATGCCACCTGGTTTAAAGACTAATAATTGGGAGAGATGCATATATTTCTAAAATTTAAGTTTTCATGTTACCAGAATTTATTTCTCTAAAAATTTAGGCTTACCTGTATTTTAAGACCACCTGCAGCAAGAAACTACCTTTAGCAGACAGTAAGGCCGGATGGATGCACGTGTAGCAAATCTGATGTTTGTGTGCAGTTTTCTCTATTCAAAAAAGTTGTGTGCTAATGAATTGGCTTCATATTCCGGCAGTGCTAAGGCAGCAGAATGCTTCTCGCCATCTGTTGCAATATCAACAGTTGATCATATGTTCAGATGGGTTCGTGCACGTATTTTGAAACATTTAAAGGTGTAGCCCTGATTGTAATTGCATGGTTTTGTTATAATTTTATCAAAATTATCCACCAACACTTGTTCAGCTTTCACCTCGATTTTGAGAAAAATAGTCATTAAACGGCAAGCAGTATCAGCAGATATTTTAGTTAAATGAGAAAAAAGATATTTTAATGTCGTGTATTTAGGTACTTGTAAACAGTTAGTCATGATGCAGGCCATCTGAGTGTCAATTTTGTTTTACAAAATCAACAAAGTGTTTTTATTTCAGTTGAAGCTTCTAACAGGACAATTTATTACCACTAAGTAGAACAATTCTCACATGCCTGTTTTTGTTCTGTTACAGTACGATCTCCTCTTGAGAAGACACGGTATGACACCTCATTAGGATTACTAACGAAGAAATTTGTTGGTTTATTACGATCAGCACCTGATGGGGTGAGTACACTCATTTATTATTAACTCATTCCATACCAGTCCCTGATTTTTCTGTATATTTACATGGATTTAAGACGACAATTGCATATTTAAATTCTTCATGCAAAGACCTTTCTTTCAAGTACCAACATGCCTATAGTCTTAAGGCAGTGCCAGAACCACTGACCAATGCCTGTCATCATAGTATGGAATCGGCTAATTTTATCATGTGCATGTGATTACTTGATTCGATGACATGTTGTCTCTATGAGGCCTAATTTTTTTGGCTACGTGATTAATTTCATATTGTTCTTGCAACCTGGGAATTGCTGAAAATTGATCTTCGCTAGAACCTCTGTACATATAAACCTGTTTGCAACTGAAAATACCTTTGCTATAAACTAAAACTTGTTATAGCTGAGAAAACTTACTTTTGTTGAAAAAATTAGAAATTTTGTAGTGTATTTGTAAACATAAAAACCTCCAGAGTGCACTCTTTTCCAATTTTAACTCTTTGAAAGCCAGGCGCAGCACGAGGCGTGCTCAATGCACTTATAAAATGTGTCGTTATATCTTACTAACTTGCTTATTTTACAAGCTATGTATAATCAGCTATTAGATTATTGTAGGTAAAACAGATGTTTGGCAAAAGCATGTCTTCCGATGTGCAGATGAAGTCCAGGCTGAAGACTTTGCCGTCATCAGTACAAAATGTACTGTGAATTTCCTTCCGTGTCTCTCCATAAGCTTCATAAGAACTTTCTGAGTCTTAATTCAATGGAAATAACAGTTTGTACACTTTAACGGCATCGAAAAAGCCAGATGTGCCGCTTTTTTTGGGGGGGGGGGGGGTGCCCAGGGTCCATGCTACAGCCTGTCATAGATGACCTGTTGTTGAGACCTGGGCAGAAGCCCCAGGAGGAAGTGAGGAGATCTCAGCAATCTTCCTCCACACTCCTATTGGTTGACATGACATGACTAAGTATGCATGGCATATTCAAGTAGGTCATGTGACAATCTGGGTGTCACCATTAGTCAATAGAAGGGATCACCTGAACAACAACTCAAACGCTTGAAACAGTGATGTTTGACATACTCTAACTGGACAAGGTTCATTCAGGTCCTTGAAATCCTTCGAAGTACTTGTATTTACGACCTGCTTTTTCAAGGCCTTAAAAACCTTGAAAAGAA
This sequence comes from Hermodice carunculata, assembly GCA_964020975.1. NCBI lineage: Eukaryota > Metazoa > Annelida > Polychaeta > Eunicida > Amphinomidae > Hermodice > Hermodice carunculata. The sequence goes on along the minus strand of OZ026623.1, from coordinate 83,978,358 downwards.
AAGTTTTTGCAATCAATTCCTTGAAAAGTGCTTGAATTTTAAATATCCATTAATACATCTTCTTGCAAAAGTTAAGTTAGCTCGATCTCTTCCTCCCCTCCCACTACAGAAACCCCCAAAAATACACAGCATGACACAAAAAAGAAAATGAGTCAAGTTGGAAAGTCCTTGAATTTGAAAGCTGCTAAGCTGTATAAACCCTGAAGTCTGTCTTGCAGTCAACTCTAACCAATGCGGAATCTTACTTATGTTGATGTAGTTCTGAACTTTCCAATGATACGAAAACTGTGGCCTTTACTGGAAGTGATCCAGTCTTGTAGAGGGTTCAGACAAGTGCAATTTTCCTGCCGTTGTTGCCTTGTTTTGCCAATTATAAATCCACGAGAAAAGTGATAAAAGTACATCAGACAAGGTTAATGTACATCCACTCTCAGTTTTATTAGTCCCCCGCCCATTTGGTGGGGGACTATAGGTTTGCACCTCGTCCGTCCGTCCTTCCGTCCGTCCGTCCGAAGCTTCTCCCGGCCATATTTCCAACACCATAACACCCACAGCTACCAAATTTAACGTGTTTGTACTTCCTAGGATAGAGGTGTATCATGTGCCAAAAGTAGGTCACTAGGTCAAATATCTGGGTCACAATACATATGTATGAAAAATTTTGTCCGGGCCATAACTTTTTTGTCCTTTTTACTTAGTCATGAAATTTTACACAAATGTGAAGCTTAGTCTAAGAAAGTGTCATAAAGCAAAACTAGGTCACTAGGTCAAATTTTTGGGTCACCGATCGATATGTAAATATACAGAATTTTCAGGTCCTGACTGTAATTTTTTTAACTTTTGGACCTCTTTTTATGAAATTTTACATGATAATGTACCTTGACCCAAAAGTGTGTCATGAGGGGAAATTAGGTCACTAGGTCAAATATATAGGTCACAGTATAAAATTCTGTGTAAAACCTTGTCAGCACCAAATTTCTTATACCATAATACCTACAGCTACTAACTTTGTTATGTGCATACTTCTTGGGGTGCTGGAGTGTAGCATGGCAAAAGTAGGTCACTAGGTTCAAAATCTAGGTCACAATGTGAAATCCATGTAAAAACTTGTCGGGGCCATAACATTTTTGTCCTTTTACTTAGATTGATGAAATTTTATACAAATGTGAAACATAACATGGAAATGTGTCGTAAAATAAAACTAGGTTACTAGGTCAAATATTTGGGTCACAGTAATACATAAATGTACAGTATTTTCATGTCCTTACTGTAATTCTTAAAAAATTTTGACTTTTTATTATAAAATTTTACTGATAATGTATTGTGACCTAAAAGTGTGTCATGACGCAAAACTAGGTCACTAGGTCAAATATCTAGGTCACAGTGTAAACTCCATGTAAAACCTTGTCCATGCCATATTTCCCTTACTATAATACCTACAGCTACCAAATTTATTATTTTAATACTACCTGGGGAGTTGTTGTGTCACATGGCAAAAGTAGGTCACTAGGTCAAATATCTAGGTCACTGTGAAATCCATTCAAAATCTTGTCTGGGCCATAACTTTTTTGTCCTTTTACTTAGATTAATGAAATTTTACACAAATGTGAAGCTTAATCTAAGAATGTGCCATAAAGCAAAACTAGGTCACACTCCTATATAGTAGTCCATTCAACCTCGTGGGCGACGAGCGGGGGACTATGTATTGCTCTGTAATACTCATTAACTTGTTAAATTTAGTATAAATGTGAAGAAAGTAAGACACTTGCTGCAAAAAGTCTGCAGCATTTTGTAAATTTCAGAGGCCGAAGCTGCAATGTGGTTCTTTTGACATCACTTGTACCTCAGAATGCCCAACATTATGAAAATCACATTGATAGAAGACGAATAAGGAAGAGAGAATGCATGTCAACAGAAAGTGGCTTGCAGGGTTAAATCTGTAATGTTAAGCTGGTATAAGACAGACTCAATTTGGCTGATCTGAGCTCTTGTCCCAATACAATAAAATTCAAACCATTATTTTTGCCATCAAAATTCCATACCTGAATACCAGGGTTCCATTTGATGTGTACAATACTACAACAAGGACCACATCTCCCTGTGTGCAAAAGCCCACTGACTCGCAGAAGCAAATACACATACTTGTGGTTTTTTTTTTTGTTTTTTTGTTTTTTTGTGCACTTACATTTACACGGGCCTACTCCAAGTACTAAGACCGCAGTGTTCTTGACCAGCTTCTTAGGCTGGAGGGAATGTTATTGTCAAGACTGGAAAATACTTGCAGGAACAGCCTCCATTGATATTGTTCCCAGATAGGCCACACCTGAGCAACATTACTAAGTAACTGCCCAGACCCAAGTCTGAGCTATGGACAGACGGATACTCAAGATTGCAACACCGGACCATCTGAGACACAAACTGCATGTATTCAGAAGACGCTTTTGTCAAGGCAGAGGTTTTAAAAGTGCGTCTTAATTGTGTACTTTCAGGTGCTGGATCTAAACAGAGCTGCAGAATATTTAGATGTACAGAAAAGACGAATATATGATATAACAAATGTATTAGAGGGCATCAACTTAATAGTCAAGAAGTCCAAGAATAATATACAATGGAAGTAAGTGTTTTAGAATTACTTGATTGTTGTCCCTCCCGCATTAGCACTTGGCGAGACACAGCACTCATTAGAAATAGGGATTGACAACAAACATGTTATGTGACGAAGATTTTTGACAAAAGAGAAGAATTCAAATTTGACATGGTTTCATATACTGGAAACATTCCAGAGAACTTAGCCATTGGACCGGTTTTACGCATCAGTAGAAATAATATTGGATACAAATAATCTGTGGGTCTGAGGAAAATTTGTCTTAAGAGACCACTTGTCTTGAAAGACCACCATTTTAAGATACTTTGCTTGTTCTTTTCATTTTATTTACAATTCCTATGAAAGGCAATCTTTATTGTGGGACTAAACTTAAGTCATCTGCAGTAGTGATGCACCGATCATTGAGGGTTATCGAAAACTGGTTATAATTTGCGAAAAAGTCATGCATAAGGCAATTTTTTTTTTCGATTATAATCAAAACAAATTTTTGCAATTTCTACCCCCCAAAAAAAGTTTTTTTTCATCACTTTCTTGGCAAGTCAGCACATGAGTGAACTTTGACCAAGTTTACCATGAGAAGTGATGACTTCATTGTGTCCTATTGCTGAAACTTCGTCAATATCGGGGTCATGTGCAGCACATGGATGAGAACTAGGCAGGTTACTTACATGTCACATGGTGCGTCTACAAGGCATTATTGTGTGAATCAATTATAATTGATCAGTGGTTACCTGTCCTCAACCAATGATCAGTTATTTAAGTTTCAGCCGATTGCCGTCACAAATTCCAAGGGATGGTCCTCAGAGACAGGTTTCACTGTATTAATTCAGCCCTAGTATGCTCATATACCTAGTGTGTACATGAAGAAACTGTGGACATGGGCAAAGGAACTTCTGCCTGGTTCCAAAAAAAAGGAGAAGACTTCCAAGTCAATAGATTTCCTCGGCATAGGTTAGGCTCAATGCAAAAACCGGAGAAACTGGGCGTATAGCATTTTAACCCTTTCTTGCTCGAATCACACAAAAGTGCCCAGATTTACATATAAATTATTGTGTCTCGATGTTTTGAGCTCTTTTTTTTTTTTTTGTTACTAGGAAACATTTTTGCTGAGATTTGTATGCAAGACCATTCATGACATCATTAAGCATGCCCTAGGCCAGTAGCTTTCATTGACATTAAGCCCAACCTTTGCCAATGAAAGCTATCAACTCGCGTCGTACTGTGCCCAGGATTGCGTTTTACCATAAATATCTTCATGGGACTTGTTGCAACTTTCAGCCAAAATGTTTCCAAATAACCAAAAACAAGCAACAGCTTTGTGACAGTATTTCCCATCCAGATGCTTTTTGATGTGGAGATGTGGGTAGGAAAGAGTTAAGGTCCGACTTGTGGCTGACCTTAAGTGTTCCGTATTCCAGAATATTATTAAGTGACTTTGTGCGTGGCTAAATACTGCATTGGATCAATTTTTTCACCACGATGGATGCTGTCCAAATATCGTAATCCAGGCAAATTGGCCAGAACTGAGCATTAAAAGGTCTTTTGCACGCCAGATTAATGGTATATCATGTGGACAGATGGGAGGCTGTACAGGGCCAGACTTTCTTTTTTGTGAGAATCTATTTGGATTTTTCTCAGTTAGTTTTCTTTTTAAAGGAGGGCACTCATTACGTTGTATTTTAAGTGTTTTGGGAACTTCATGTCAGGCACTTACCACATGTAAAATGGTTTAGTTATATTTATGTCTCCCGGTGGAAGCCGGGGGACATATTGTTTTAGTGCCCGTTTCTTCCGCTTCTTCTTCTTCTTTTTCTTGTTGTTGTTGTTGTTGTTGTTCAGGTTCTTCAACACTTGGTTTCCGTGCGATAAGTCTTGAAGGACTTGACAGAATTTGATGAAACTTGGTAGGATTATGTATCTAGGCAAGACCTAGGTTGGGATTGTATTTGGATGACCTTGAGCGAATTCTCAAGGTCACAGGGTCACTTATGTGAAATTGGTTTCCGTGCGATAAGTCTTGAAGAGCTTGATAGAATTTGATGAAAATTGGTAGGATTATGTATCTAGGCGAAACCTAGGTTGGGATTGTATTTTGGTGACCTTGACCTAATTTTCAAGGTCACAGGGTCACTTATGTGCAATTGGTTTCCTTTCGATGAGTCATGAAGAACCTGATGGAATTTGATGAAACGTGGTAGGATTACGTATCTTGGCAAGACCTAGGTTGGGATTGTATTTGGATGACCTTGAGCGAATTGTCAAGGTCACAGGGTCACTTATGTGAAATTGGTTTCCATGAGATAAGTCTTGCAGAACTTGATGGAATTTGATGAAACTTGGTAGGATTATGTATCTAGGCAAGACCTAGATTAAGATTGTATTTGGATGACCTTGAGCAAATTCTCATGGTCACAGGGTCACTTATGTAGAATTGGTTTCTGTTCGATAAGTTATGAAGAACTTGATGGAATTTGATGAAACTTGGTAGAATTATGTATCTTGGCCAGTCCTAGGTTGGGATTGTATTTGGGTGACCTTGAGCGAATTGTCAAGGTCACAGGGTCACTTATGTGAAATTGGTTTCCATTCGATAAGTCATGGAGAACTTGATGGAATTTGATAAAACTTGGTAGGATTATGTATCTAGGCAAGACCTAGGTTGAGATTGTATTTGGATGACCTTGAGCAAAATTTCAAGGTCACATGGTCACTTATGTGAAATTGGTTTCCGTTCAATAAGTCATGAAGAAATTGATGGAATTTGATGAAACTTGGTAGGATTATGTATCTTGGCAAGACCTAGGTTGGGAATGTATTTGGATGACCTTGAGCGAATTCTCAAGGTCCCAGGGTCACTTATGTGAAATTGGTTTCCGTTCGATAAGTCATGAAGAACTTGATAGAATTTGATGAAACTTGGTAGGATTATGTATCTAGGCAACACCTAGGTTGGGATTGTATTTGGGTGACCTTGACCTAATTTTCAAGGTCACAGGGTCGCTTATGTGAAATTGGTTTCCGTTCGATAAGTCATGAAGAACTTGATGGAATTTGATGAAACTTGGTAGGATTATGTATCTTGGCAAGACCTAGGTTTGGATTGTATTTGGATGACCTTGAGCGAATTGTCAAGGTCACAGGGTCACTTATGCGAAATTGGTTTCTATGCGATAAGTCTTGAAGAACTTGATGGAATTTGATGAAAAATGGTAGGATTATGTATCTAGGCAAGACCTAGGTTTGGATTGTATTTGGATGACCTTGAGCGAATTGTCAAGGTCACAGGGTCACTTATGCGAAATTGGTTTCTGTGCGATAAGTCTTGAAGAACTTGATGGAATTTGATGAAAAATGGTAGGATTATGTATCTAGGCAAGATCTGGGTTGGGATTGTATTTGGATGACCTTGAGCGAATTCTCAAGGTCACAGGGTCACTTATGTGAAATTGGTTTCGTTTCCATAAGTCATGAAGAACTTGATAGAATTTGATGAAACTTGGTAGGATTATGTATCAAGGTAAGACCAAGGTTGGGATTGTATTTGGGTGACCTTGACCTAATTTTCAAGGTCACAGGGTTATTTATGAGAAATTGGTTTCTCTGCAATAAGTCTTGAAGAACTTGATGAAAATTGCTATAGTAATGTATCTAGGTGAGAGCTAAAATAGGATTGTAATTTTCAAGCAAACTTGGTCATTTGTAATTTTTTGTCACCTGTAGCTTATTCAGAGACGTAAGTATTCCACCGGGAGACATTTGATTTTCTGTTGGAAAATCAGTCTGTTCTAGTTTATTCCATATTTCTAAAATCGGCATTTTAATGTTGCTGAAATCAGCTTTACCTGTCAAATTACCGGAAGCGGCAAACCTATGGAAGATCAAAGGCGATTTCGCGGATCACGGGAGTCCTACTTCTGCACCTAGTTTTTTTTTACTTGATGAGAATAAACTCCTAGTTTCAAATTGAAGTGGTCGGAAATGTAACAAAAACTAATAATATATGTCAATGTATATGCAGCAGTTGTTTAAAACTGTTTTTTAATAACTCGTTTTAGCGAGAAAAAAGCAACGTTTACGAGTCACGATATGTCACGTCTTTCCTCGTGCGATCTTGGACATATTTATAGCCAAATTTGGAAACAGCGGTATTCTGCAGCCTTCTACACCTCCGTGCGGTAGAGAGTTCCAAGTTTTTCATTGACTGCGAACAGACGAAAATGCCAAGGTGTGTTTCGTGCGGTGGCACAGCCACCGAATATCCAGAAAGATATTTTCATTCTTGCCCAAAAGACACATCATTAGCAGATAAATGGAATGCTATTATGAAAATCCCAGAAGAAGTATTGGTAGCATACAAAAGCACGAAGTTGTGTTCAGCGCACTTCAAGCTGCGTGAAGAATTCCGATCGTTTGATAACTCCCGGAGCTCATATTATCGCTCACGTTACACGGTCACGATTTACGACCGATTATCATGAACGGAGTAAATACATTGATAAATAATAATTGATTTGATTGAAACACATAACATATGCATATTCTTTACGTCGATAACGACCTCGGAAACAATTTTCATAATTTGAAGTGGCTTTGTGTTGAACAATGATCATGGTGCGCTTGGCTTCGTTATCAACTGATGGCTATGATTGGCCAGTTGTATAGTCGCTTCTAATTGGTCCGACATCTCGACTGGCTTCGCGTAATGGTGAACTGCTGGTAATGTGGGGGTTTTAATATTTGGCTATAAACATCGGAAATTTGTGAAAATTAATAAAATAAACATCAGATATGAAATCCTGATGAAAAATCCTTTCCAATGATGTATAATACAACGTAAGGAGTGCCTTCCTTTAAAGAAAGACAAGTTTAGGAGAATCTTTACAGGCGAATGGATTCTCGCCGAAAGTCTGGCCTTGCTGTAAAATTAATCGAGTTCAGCTGTTTGATATTGTGTATTAGCCATTTAAGACAAATCAACAGAGCACAGAATCATCATGGGTCTCTCAATAACAAAGTAGGAACTGACTTATCAGAGTGTTTTTTCGTGATAAATTGTGGAGACGGACCTTAATTTGTTATCTTCTTGATGTGGTGCTGTGAAAGAAATTTGTTCATGTATACAGCTTTTTATGATGGCAGGGCATTTTTCATCTAAAAGGCACCTTTAAGTGCCCAATGACCATCAAAAAAGGGCACTCAAAAAGGAGCAGTCCAAAAAAGACCAGCAGATTTTTTTGTTTTTTTATGGAAATAATTCTGAATTTAGATCTTACACTCACAGTCAATAGATAGATTGACAAGTTATTTTCCTAATTAGTGTAGATTATATTGAATTTTTGTTGTGACACCCCCCTCCCCCCCCCAAAAAAAAAGAAAGAAAAAGAGAAGGAGAAGGTAATGGCCCAAAATATGGAAAAATACAGGACAGGGAGCAAAACAAAAGAACAGGGCAAACTCCTCGCTGTTTTAAGTTACAGACCAGACGGGTAAATGGATAATGCTGTATAGTGGTGGGTCCTTTTTGAGGCCAGCCAAAGAGGGAGTCCAAAAAGCAGGGAGCTGCTGGTGCCGTTTGCAAATGAGTAATTTATTTTGGCATGAATTATAGAAAAATTAGGTTGAATTCTGCAACCTTGGGTTACTGTTATATTTCTCAATTTGGTTACAAATTTTGAAGGCCTAGATCTGTCCCTGCTAAAAAATGGTATTTCGTTGAGGTCAAATAAGATGGGAAACATACTGTTAGAATGCTGATAAAAGTGGTCTTAAAAGGCAGGTACTCCTGTTGGAGTGGTCACTTAAATGAGGGACAGCCACACATATGTTTATCTGATTTTTGGGGTAAGAAAATAGCTGACAAGAAAATGAAAGCTGGTGAAACATTTTCAGGGAGACCCATTTGATAACTTTGTTTACTGTAACTTTGCAGAAATTGTTGACAAATTTACCCTCTAATCTTATCTCTTGGCTTCTTGACATAAATATTTGTCACATTTTGTATATATATATATATATATATATATATATATATATATACTGTAATAATTTAATCTCTTGATTTCATTGCAGAGGGTCTAGTTTACCGGTGGGGGGTCATAGTTCAGATGGTTCACTTAGTGCGAAGCAAGTTGACTTGCATTCAGGTAAGATATAAATATAGGTAAGCCAGGAACCACCAGAGTGTGGGCTGAACTATTAAATGTTATAGATAAAAATAAAAGGTGCTTGACAGAATTGCACATCTAAAATGGAATTGGAAATGTACAATTTTTCAATAATATTTGTTTTTGCAGAAATTCATTTTGCATTCTTGATATTATGCTATTGTTTTTGATCTGACCAGTTATCTTGGCTTTTTCAGTGCCAATCATGTCTGAAGTCGATCTTGTAACTTCATCCTAGTCTGAATTAGTATAAGGATCTCAGATTCCTATGCCTCGTAAAGAGACCTTTCATTCAAGTACCAGCAAACCTCTAGTTTCCAGAGAAAATATCCCTGGGCAACAGCTCTCGGCATGCATGGGGCAAGAAAAGCTGTTGACTCAGTCCAAAATTTGGCACTTAGAGAGTTGAATTGCTAGACCATGAACAGCATGCACAGTTTTGCATTTGTGTGTGAGCATGCAACACATTTTTTTAGGGAATCTATGGAGTTAAGCCAATGTACTGATCTTCAAATTTTGTCAGCACATTAATACTGACTTAAAATCAAATTTGTGCCACGAAAGATCAGAATCTGTACTATTTGACCAAAAAAAAAAAAAAAAAAATGAAAATCAGCCGCCAGAAACTCTAATGATACAGTGGCCCATCTTTAAAATGGTCCTCATTGGTTCCACACAGAGGACTGTTTGGCCCATGACAAAACTGCATTTTAACAAGGGCACTTCTAGAGTGGAAGTATTACTTCGGGGAAAAGTATTACATCAGGGGAAAAGTACTTCAGTGGGAGTGGTACCCACCATGTTTCATCAGAAAGGGTCTTGTTAGGAAAGGTGTATAGGGGACTTAAGTGTCACACGTTTTACATTTTATTTCAGTACACTATGTGTTAATTGAGCCTCTCCTTTGAATATAACTGGTCTAACATGTATGAAACCATTAAATGGTGGTTACATATGGGCCATTTAGCACTACAGATGTAAATGTAAACCATTTATCCTTGTGTTAAACATGGAATATTTAGACCTATGTTAAAGATGGACTATTTAGCCATACGCTGAATATAACATATGGACCATTTAATCCCATGTTAAACATGGATTGTTTAGTTCTGTGGCAAAGGTAGACCATTTAGTCTTGTGTTTTAGCAAGGTAGGGAGCGCTTATCTGAGATGGGACACCCCGTAATAGGAATATAATATATAGCAGTTCTAAGCAAAGCGTAGTGAAGGAGGTATGCCCCTTGTGAACCAGAAAATTTATTATCAGCATCATTTTCACTGTTTACTTGCAGATGTAGCAGATTTGGAGGCAAAAGAGAATCGACTCGATGAACTAATAAAAAGTTGTACGCTACAACTAAAACTACTCACAGAAGATGCAGACAACTCTAAATATCCTTTTAACAACAGTCATTTCATGATACAAAGTAAAGTTTTAGGTTGATATGTTTGAATCCAGTGGTAAATTTTCACTGCATTTACTTCATCTTTTTTTTTTTTTTTTTTTGTTGTAACCTCTTTGACCCTTGAAGCAAGTTTTACCTCTGACCCATAAAACATTAAATGCTTTAGTATAGACAGGGAGGTGGTCAGATTCATCTAAATGACTAATTTCAACAGAAGCGAAAAAAAGCGACTGGATAGAAAATTGCAAATGATCTCAGGTATCAAAAAAATGTACATCAGATCCGCGGCTTTCATTTGAAGTTTGGGCTGCATAAGCCCACCCCAAATGGACTAGAAAAGTGGCTTCATAAGAAGGGTGGCCTCTCTGGAGGGGTAAAATACAATGACGATGCCATACTTGCTGCAAGAAGGAGTGGCATTTGTAGAGGGGGTAGCCTCTCTACAGGGGGCCAGATAAGAAGGGGGACCACTGTATTTTAATTTTATGTGTCCCCTCTCATCAGGACATATCTGTTGCACTTGGGGGTGGCCTAATAAGAAGGACACAATATGGCCAAAATGTCTATGGCTTGAAGTAGCATCATAGGTATCTCAAGTGCATTAAATTCATTATTGTAATCATAATAAATTTAGATGGCACTAAAAAAAATTCACACCCAATATATGTTAAGCCAATGGTCACACTGTGTTAAATTTTTGGTGACCTTTACCTCTTTTTCAAAGTCATAAAGCACTTGTGTAAAGGGGACCTTTTGTACAACAAATGTGTATCATATGCAGAAGTTCGATGTCGCATAATGTGCAGGTTTTCCCCAGAGAATCTTAACAGTGTAGTGGGATTTCCATATTTAACCAAATTCGAGCAAATTTCAAGAATTACTGCCCTATCCTCATACACCTTATAATGGGAAGCCTAGGTGACAGCCCCGATTTTAGGATCACGTCCCTACAATTTCTAGGGCTCTGGGGAGGACTCTGACGTGAATGACCTTGGCCTACTTTCTCTGACACTGTGTGCAGACTTGAACAATGAAAGAGTAGGGCAAGTCACCTGTAGGTGGCATCACAGGGTAAATTCCACCTTTTGCAAGTGGAGCCACCTGTGGGATAAACCAAAGGACAAAAATTTTGTGGCTCAGGAAGCAGGTGCTGCCACCTTGCAGCTATGTCTATCGTTCAGCTTTAGGTCTGTGTTCCTTAATGTGACTACATTAGCGTATGTGACGTACCAGGATATTCGAGGTGTGAAATCGTTTGAAGAGCAAACTGTGATAGCCATCAAGGCACCACCAGAGACGAGGTTAGAGGTACCAGATCCCACAGAGGTAAGTGTAATAATATCTGGAATACAGGTCTTGAAATTAAAAATACCGAGATCAAGAAACAGTTGCTTGCATGTATGGCCAAGCTAGGTGGTATAAGGGTAAATATCATCGCAGTGACTGCATGTTTCAGGTATACAAACTAGAGGCACGGCAAGTACTTGTGATATTGAATAGGACACTCCGTTCTTTAAGTAATGCTTCTAAATCTGCCCACTTGATATTACCTTCTAGTATATTTACTGAGTTCTGGTGTGCAAAATTAGAGGAAAATCCAGCTATTGACCGAGCACACCCTCCCTCCAAAGTCACTTGGAACGTTCTTGCTCCCACCCCTTCTTTTGTAAAGGTAACAGGGCTACATACAGTGAACCTGCCTTGAAAGAACACCATGAGCGATGATCAAACTTCGCTCTCAAGATGGATGTCTTTTGTAGGAGGTTGGGCTTGTGCTAAGGATTTTATTTTGTGGGCCAACTTGGCTAAAATTGCTTAAATCTTTTTGTCAAACTTTAATTTCGTTAGCCAAAGTGAGTGCACATCTTCAAAACTTTTACATATGATAGGCAGCAACTCGCTGATAAAACAATAGAACTGATTATGAAGCTCCTGAGTAACAAAAGTGTCTGTAGCCAGTTTGGCTAAAAGGTTGTAAATTCTGTTAACCAACATCCACAGTCATTAGCCTATGGCTAATGATTAGCGCCAGCCCAGGGAGGAACATGAAAACTACAGAGCAAAGTATTCAGAGAAGGTGGTCTATCAAGATGGACCACCATACATGAATTCCATTCTAGGCCAAAAACTCCTGAAGAATTTGAGGAAACTTGATAGGATTATGTATCCTGGTTAGACCAATGCTGGGATTGCTTTTGAATGACCTACTTAATTCTAAAGGTCATATTATACTCACCATCCAGCGGAACAGACTTCTTTAAAAAGTAAATCCCTCCACCATATTCCCACTGTTTGTCTGCTTCAGAGACAGTGACTTCCGTGAGAAGATATTTGATATGTTGTGCAGAATCATTAAATTCTAAGTTTTCCTTTCTGTTTTGCTTGACCAGAGTATACAGATCTGGTTAAAGAGTACGAAGGGACAGATAGAGGTTTATCTGTGCCCAGAGGAGACCGGGACAACAATGGCTGGCAATATGGACGGAGAGGACACGACGTCCATTTACTCCGAGGACTCTAATTCGAGGGACAGTTTCAAAGGTACGTTGCTGGAATGACTGGTTTGTTCTACCATTTGCATTAGTCTTAACCCTTAAAAGTGCTTGTCATGGCTATAGTCGTTTTCTCATTACCGTTAAACATATGATGGTTAAAAGATTCAAATTCCGCAAAAAGAGACCTTTCATTCAAATACCTGAAAGCTTAGTCTGAAGCAAAAGGTAATATTAGTCAACAGCTTTCTTCGGAACACTTTGCAGGCGCTGCGTGCAAAGTGTCCCTAGAAAAGCTGTTGACTCAATTTTAAATCAGCGCTTTGAGGTGCGTGCAGTGTCCTGAGGAAAGCAGTTGACTCAGTTTTAAATCCGCGCTTTGAGGGTTAACAGTTTTTCTTTGCATGGGTTAGGATCTTAAGTGCCCAACCCATGCCAAGGAAAGCTGTTGACCTGGAACGTGACCTTCAATTCTCCGTCAAATTGTTTTTCTTTATTGTTGAAATCAGTTGAAAACACTGAAGCCGATGGCATTTGACTGCCAGCCATTTTAAGGGGGAAAGGGTCAGGTGGATCATATGCCATTGCAAAACCAAAATATTAGGAGGTTTCCTAAATACAGTGTTAGGGCTTAACATTAAGGATTATTGTCACCTGTGCCACAACACTGTGTATAAAATTTGGACAAGTAGAGGGTAAAATTGCAAATGAAGTTCAAAATTGTTTACATACTGCTTCAAAATTTTCTTGTCACAAGCAATAGGGCTAGCCTTAATGGCAAGCCCTGAATATTTAATACTGAAGTTATCATTGAAAAATTATTGATTGGCAACTGGGGAGTAAAGTTCTTGAAAAATCTGGCCAGCTGGTGGTTTTCATTTGAGTCAAAATGCATCAGTAAAATATAATGGACCCACAAAATAAATAATGTTAAAGTATGACTGTAGCAGGCCAATCCAGAACAGTGCAGGCTTTTTTCCAAAGCCTTTTGTCCGTAGATATCTGAAAGTTTTATGCCAAAATTGGGGCCTTGAAAAAAAACAAGTCTCGCCATCTTGTTAAATTGGATGCCGTGGCTTTAACTTCACAATTTGGCCAATGCCCAAACTCTCAGGATCATCAGGAGAAAAACTCTTCAGTGCCTGTTTAAATTTGATTGTAGGTGATCCGGCGCTGCGCAATGCTCTTCTAGAGGAACAGGACATCTCACCTGACTGCGACAATAACCTTTTGCTACACACAGATGACCAACACTTCGACCAGTTCGAGCATTTGGAACCCCCGCTGAGCGAGGAAGATTACATGTTTAGCCTGGAACAGGGAGAAGGAATTTCCGATCTGTTCGATGTCTTTGACTTGCCATGATCATGCACACAAATTTCCAGTCAGTCCAGAGAGCCACAGTTGTCCTGAAAAGTCATCCACCAAACGAGTAATTCCCGTGTGGGCTGAGAGGATGGAAAACTTAAGATCCATGTCATCACTTGGAATTTTTTGTCCATAGTAGTTGGCACTTCATCTATAAACAGCACAAGCTTGTAAAATGAATGCTATGTCTGGGGTATGGGATTTAAAGTGATGCTGACGGACAAGTTGCACACTATTGTACAGAGCAGTCAGTCAAATAATTTTTGACAGTACTTGTGGACATAATTTCTGTGAAGGACATGGAAACTTTTATGTCTATTTTTTATAGACAGGATTTTTATGTACAGTACAAGCTTAAAAACTTTTTTTTTTTTTTTTTTTATGAGTAGATAGAACTGCACACACGACATGTCTGTCCGCATGTGTGGACACTGCGTTACACGACATGTCTGTCCGCATGTGTGGACACTCTGCGTTACAGTTTGTTTCATGGATACTTATAAAGTGCCCAGAAAGAGAAAGCCTTTGTACAGTCCATGTGTGGAAATGAGTAGTCAAAGAGGATTCTTGTTATTTGCGAAATTTTGTTTTCCTGTTTAATGGCTTTGAAAAACGATGTACTATATGAAAAGGGATTTGTGGTCACAACTGCAAAGTACAAAGGGCAGAACCTGCAGGAATTAATGAAAATTTCATTGAACCAAGCAATTTGAATTGGGCTTCCAACTTAGAGCAAAATTACCAGGCACTTTATACCTCAGGGGACAATGCTGAGCTTTCCTCGATATGCTCGGAGCAGAAAGTTTGGGACTCGCCACCTGTCATTTTGATGAGAAAAACGAAGCAGATATGAGATTTATGACCCGAGACCATTTCTGATTGATTTCAGTGGGGCATAGTTGAATGTCGATGAGTTGGCTTTATCTCTTCAGGGTGAAATCTTCGTCTGACACCCAAGTGGCGGGTTGTATGTTTTGTGATATATGGGGAAAAGCTCAAGGATTGTATTGCAATATATTGAATTATGGACAGAAGTCTTTCTTTAACATCCAAAATCAAACAATTTGCTCTGATATAGAGAAATGATCAAACAAATGTTTGTTTCCTGTAACCGTACCTATCCATATTTTTAGCTCAGCTGACCTGTCAGTAAGTTGATCTTTTAGGGTGGTGGGTCATCCGTCGAAATTTCACATTTTTGACTTCTCCAAAAGCATTAGCCAGATCCACTGCAAACTTGATGGGTATCTCCCTTGGGTGGGTCTCTATTATCATGTTCAACTGGTCATGCGCCTTATTTTTATATTTTTATGAAATTTGTGGTTTGTTTTTTTTGACAAAATCTTTAACAAATCTTGAAATCCATCAGGCCAATTGCTTTGAAATTACACAGGGACACTTCTGAGGATGCCGAGACCTTAATTTGTTCAAGAGGTGGTGCTGTGATTTTTAAATTTTGTATGTATATTTGTGTATTTTTGGCCATTTTCGACTTCTCTAAAGGCGTCGCTCAGGTTGTTCTTAAACTTGATTGAATTGTAGCTTTGTAGGAGGGTTAAACAAGGTTACTCACCAGTTGGCAATACCCTGGATCCCCTATTTTTAACATATTTTTCAATTCTGATACTTGTCTGGTAATGCATATGTTCATTACTATGCAAGTTATAGAGAATCTTACATGGCAGGTACTTTTTTTCTCTCACGAGTGATCCTTGTTTATGGGCAAAATCACAAGTGGCGGCAGGTCACTGTGGCAACGAGTGATGAATACTCAAGAGACCACCCAAGCTTTGTTCCATAGGTGGGGCTGCATTTTTTTTTTTCTGTTTATGTATGTTTTTTTTTGGTGGGGGGTGGGTGGGTGTGTTTCCACTATCGTTATCTACTTTTCCAAAGTGTTACTCAGATTGATTGGTATGAAAGCTTGTGAGAGGTTTAAACAAAGTTGTTCACTTGGCAGTGATACTTTCGATCCATGATTTTTAATGAATATTTAAATGCTGGTACTTGTCAGTTAATGCATGCATTGGCATTAATTACTATGCAAGCCAATGCCGATTGCAATGGCAATTCTCATTTTCGACTTCTTCTCCAGATTCACTACAAACTTGGTGGGGATGTATCTGAGGTTAGTCTCTGCCAAGTTTTTAAAAGGTCATGCCCCAGTGATTTTTAAGATTGGGGGGGGGGGTTGTTTTTTTTGGTTCATTTTTGGATAAAATGTTTTAATAATCTGAAAAACCTGCTCAGCCAATTCCTTTGAATTTTAAATTGCAAAGGAACACTTCCGGGGACCCCTAGACCTTAATTCCTTATCAGATGCTGCTCTGATGGTTTTTCTTTTTTTAAGAATTTTTTTTTCCGTGCTTTTTCTTTGCTGCGCTTTTTGTCCCAAGCTGTAAGTTGGATCCTGTTCAAACTCACTGGAAATGGATTTGATCACAGAAAATTGTCCATCATTGTATTTTCTAATTTCAAATGATTTATCAAAATGAGGAAAAAATGGTAAGGGGATATCGAAATGTTAAACACAGTAATGATGGTCTTAGATAGAGGTGACCTTGATGTCAAACTGAAGTTCACAGGACCACTTTAGTTTTTGTATGAATTTAAGGTCAGCTGAGCACAGGACTGTCACAGTGCTCATGCTTTATATTTTTTACCCATATTTTAGCTTTGAATTTAAAAGAAAAATACATTTCATAAAACATTCTAAATTGACAAATAGTTCCATTTACATGTATTAAAATGGCTTTAAATTTAGTTGGCCTTCCTTTTTGAATACTAGAATATTTTTTACAGACTGCGTATAATGTTTTTCTGTGACAGGAAATGAGCAATGGTTGTTTGATCTGACACTTAAGAGCCCCTTTCATAGTCATATAGCTGCTAGAATGAGGTCAGTGAAAATGTAAGACCTGTTCTTTTTTTTTAAAACCAGGTTAAGATCATATATTTCATGTACACCTGTAAAGACTATGAGAAAGTACAAAAAGTAGGGAAGGGATGAAATGATTTTGTTCGTTGTTTCACCACTGCAGGCCTCTTGTCTGGGTGAATGAATATTCGAATCTGTACATGTTGTTAATTTAACAGAAATCTTCATTTTATTCACTGTTTCTTTCATACATTTACATGTGTATAGTGCAAAGCATATAAAAGAAGGGATAGTAAAATGCCCAAGTACAATCCACATTAGAGTTACAATCTTGACTCGACCCTTTTCATTTCTTCAAAAGAAGAATGATTTGGGAGTAATTTTGGTCTCCTCAGGTAATATTTTGACCCTTTCCTGAAATGTGTTGGCTAGTGAAAAAATGAAAAACGTCCACTCTTACCAATTGTGTTCAAAATATATATATATATATATATATATATATATATATATATATATAAAAACTCCATGCTAAAAGTTGCTATATTTTCCCATGGTTATTTTCTAAGTCTTCCAAATATTGTTAAATTTGCCATGGTTATTTTCTAAGTCTTCCAAATATTGTTAAATTTGCCATGGTTATTTTCTAAGTCTTCCAAATATTGTTAAATTTGCTAGTTTACACACTCAAAATAAATAACTCAATACATATCTAGTCTACAGATGGCTGTGTATTCAAATGCCTCATTGCTATGCAATAATAGTTTGTTTTAGAGGCAACATTTCAGTTCAAATTCGTAATATAGAATTTAACATTTTAAGTACATTCATTTAGTTTCAGTGAATATGCAAAAAATAAAAAAATATTGCAAAAGTAAAGTAATTTAAGATATTTATTTGCAAGGCCAGATTGGAATGCACCACTGGTTCCTGCAGAAATATTTGTTTATTGGGAGCAGGGTGGTGTATTGGGAATGCAAGATCTTGACGCAGTCGTGTCGTATCGGATGAAACTGGTGTCAAACTGAAAGATTTGGGTCACAATTGCTTCCTTTCATGACATATGGTACAAGCTTAAGGATAATAAAACGTTGCACGTGTAGCGAAATCGTGTAATTGTCAGGGTCATGGTGCAGTGGAATCTGAAAACCATGCTTCGATACCCAACGTTCACTCGACAACCCAAGTTTTCAGAGACTTGCGTCAGTTGCCTTTGGTGGTTTTGCTCATTTATCTTCATTCAGATATTTGACATTTGAAGGGAACAGATGGTGTCATTATATAACAAGGTTTCACTGTTCGTCTTCACTGAAGCTATGCTCTCTCTGGTTCTGTTACCCTTTTTTTTGTTGTTGTCCCGAGAAGATACATGGTGTATCAGTCTTTATGCCACTGCTCAAAATCCATAGCAATTGAATAAAGGATCAAGTAAGGGTGATTTTATGAGTCACAGCTATTGGCTGGTCAAGTAAAAGACCTTGACCACATCTCTAAAAGTGGCTGGAGGATCTGAAGGCATGTACCAGTGGGCATAGCAGGGCTTGCTGAAGGCTCTTTCAGTGCCAACTACGACGAAAGTCAAACTACTTAGCCCTTAAAGTGCTAATCACTGCTATAGTCGTTTTCTCATTACTGTTTATCATATAATTGTTAAAAGATTCAAATTCCTCATGAAGATACCTATCTTTCAAATACCAGCAAGCCTAGTCTAAAGCAAAAAGTAGTCTTAGTCAACAGCTTTCCTTGGCGCATTGCGCACAAAGTGCCTCGAGGAAAGCTGTTGACTCAATCTTAAATCAGCACTTTAAGGGTTAAAACAAGCTGCTATGAGTTATAGTAAGGGAGCTAGATTCATGTTCCCATGGAGAAGACGTTTCATGCGAGGACAGTGGTCCCCCTTTAACAAGGCCACTTCTCCGTGCCGCAAAAGTGGTAAATTCTATCGTATTTTGCCCCTCAAATGTGGCCACTTTTTGGTTGCGTTTGGGGCAGCCTTATTAGAGGAGGGCCGCTGTGCCAGCATGTGTGTAGTTACACAGAATATAATCGTCCAGGTCAATCTGCCTAAAGTGCGCTGAGGAAAGCTGTTGACTCAGTCCAAAACGTGGCACCCAAAGAGTTGAGGCAAGCTTCTTGTCTGGGAAAAGCAAACTTTTTTCTGTCTGGACATAAAACTGCTACGCTCAATGGAGGTTTAAGCCATTGCCTGTCCTGCATTGTGGTACATGTGGTGATTGGACGGTTGGGTATCTGCAAAGTAACATTAACTTTCAGGGAGTGTATTTCAAAATACAGTTACACTGCCAGAGCCTGTGACTGAATGTTGCCTGTCAACATGTAGTTCATATTGCCTGCCATTTAATGACCACCTGCCCTGCCTACTGCAAGTGGTTTCTTATGGCAGATGGTCTAAAAAGAAGGACATTCAAGGGAGAAGAGAAACAGAATTGAGGGCTTTTGAATGGTGGTCTTAGTGGAGAGTAATGTAGTCTCTCATGAGAGGTGATTCTCAGTTGTTACATTTATGCAGTTCGTATTTGTGCTGCATTGGAAATTATGAATTTTAGCTATTGTATTTTTGCATGAAATCATTTTCTAGTCATACATAAATTGCGTAAGCCACAAAAATGTGCTGATGGTAGAGAAACATCATTTAAAAACATTGTGCAGCAACATTGACACCCAAAGTTAAAAATCGGCCGCTCAAGAAAACTTTCTCATGACAGAGGCAGAATGTCGATCAGCGTTAGATTTGTGTGTCAAAAGACAGAATTACCGAATGTAAAGTATTTGCGTGTGGTATCTGAAAGGTAGAATTTGGTGACATAAACACTGAAATTGCTTTTTAGCCTGCAAGAGCTGCGGAAAATATGCAAGCTGTACGTGAACATTCAGAATGTTAAATAGGCAGCCATATTCCTTTGGTTTATCAAGAAAATGGGAGCATGGTGTCCTCAGTGTCAAAGAAGGATTAGCCATCGTGTGCGTTATAGAGGGGGAGAAATGTATTTTCAATATGTCATAGGGTATCTTATAAAGAGGGCGTATTGTGTCTCGTGTGTTAAAAAGAGGGAGAATTGTACACCTAGTGTGTTATAAAGAGGGGGAGTTTTACCTGTGGTGTGTTACATGGAGGGAGAATTATACCATCGGTGTGTTACTAGGAAAAACACTTATTTCAGAAAGAGCACTGCACTTTGACCGATTGTTATAAAGGGGGAGCCTGTAGGTTTTTTTCATACAGGAAATATTGTGAAACATGGAACCAGGCAATCCACTGCCCATATAGCCTGGTTCCCTCTCCTCTGTGCACACTATATTGTGGAAGTTGAGCTTCTGTTAACCAAGCATTGATCTCTAATCTTTAGAGAAGGAAATTTTGAAATTTGTTGCCCAGCTTCGACTACACTCATATGGAAGTTGTAATTTGCGGCAAGGTTGGCCTGCAGTTTCACACATGCAAACTAAGCCACATCTGAATTTATTAGAAACTTTGTTATGCCCGAACCATAATATCAAGTGACAAGGGTATTGCAAAACATGATTAAAGGAATGCAGTGTAGATACGTTCATTGTAAAACATGTCAGAATTTTACAATAAGTATGTTTATAAAATGTAATGGTTGTCATCACAAAATGCAGAGGAGGTAGTCGCAGAAGGCAAATCTTATTTTGCAATGTAATTTCAAAAAAAAATTAGGAAAGAGATGATATTGTTGCTAGCGGTTGGCCTTGAAAGATGGTTAAGAATGATACCATTCATGTGAAGTGAAGAAATCTTGCACTGTGTGATTATCTGGTGTGTTGTCACCAAAGTACTCTTAAGTTGTCTTGTGGACAACTGCAAAAACCAGTTGTTACACTTTGGTTTTCACAAGAAAAATGTACCAGAAAGGCATCCAAATAACTCCCATGTACAGCGAAGCTTCGTCATACTGACTCCATCTGTTCCCATAAAGTGTGTCAGGTATCTGAGTAAGTCAGATAAGAGTCAAGTAGCAAAGAAATTTAACCCTTTCCCCCTTGAATTAAGACTGAGTCAACAGCTTTCCTTGACATGGGTTGGGCACTAAGTGCCCAACCCATGCCAAGGAAAGCTGTTGACCTGGGGCATGTGATCTTGATAAGTCTCATGTACATTTCTCAGTCAAATTGTTTTTTATAACTGTTGAGATTAGTTGAAATCACTGAAGCAGACGACATTTGACCACCAGCCAGTTTTGGCCGGTTTGAGGGGGAAAGGGTTAACTTTTAAGTCCTTTTAAATGGTTTGCAAAGTGAATACAGCGAAACCTGTCAGAAAAAGTCACCTCTAGGATGACCACAAATTGTGGTCTCTCAAGACAAGTGGTCTCTCATAGGAGTTACAAACAAGAAAAGTACTAAGCAAAGTATGCTAAAAAGGTTGTCTCTCAAGACGGACACAACTTTATGTCATATCAGAGTGTCGTCATAATGAAGTTTCACTGTGTGACATTTGTATGACTAAACTGGCACTAGAAATTTACCACTGTAGCCCGTTTAAAGCAACAGTAAAGCTCTTCAGTCAAAACCGTTAAAATTCTACATTTTAAAACAATGCTTTTGATACAGTGGTCCCTGTCACCAGAGACCACCCCTACAGCAACAAAAAAAGTGGTCTTATGGGACAGGTGGTCTTTCATGACAGATATATTAACATTGGAAGTATAGAACTTGGGATTCTAAAAAGTGGTCTGTCATGAGAGGGTGGTCTCTCATGACAGGGGTCTCTCGTGACAGGGACTACTGTAAATAAAATGCAACACTACGTGCAGTAAAGATGCTAAAATTCTAAAATATACTTGGCAAATTTAGCTATAGTGTACAAAAAAATTTTCTTGGCCAAGTCGCACATTTTGTAGCAAGTTGCTATTTGGCTAATGGATTGCCTTAAGCTAGTCTAAATTTTTTGGATATTACCAAAATATGTTACTAGGATTGTAAATTTTTTAACAAAATGTGGCTGTTTTTTTAATGAGATACTTAATGTTTAGAGAGTTCTTCATCAGTCCTGTTGGTGGCGATATTAATGAAAAAACTTCTCAGTTTTTTTTTTTTTTTCAAGCTGCCAGGCCATAGTCTGGTTCTCATAGGAGATGCATGGAAACTCTAAAAATTGTGCTTTCTAGTTGTTGGTAGAATTACCATGTTCTGTTCGCACCAAATCACAACACACGAGTTACATTCACACAAAGAGAGGAAGAAAAGTAACTTTAATATTCATTCATGCTACCTTTGTTGATTGCCAGTATGATCCTGTCAAATAAGTTGGGTATTACATGTATACGTGTACTAAATATATGTTATAACCTCACCACTGGAAAGAGGTGGAACTTGCACTTAAGTAAGTGGTGTAACTAGAAACGCTTTGAAATATTAACACTGCCAGGGGGCTTGGATGCTGGTGAAAAGTGTTCACAGGTCAAGGGTCACATCTGGGGTTAAAGGTCATGCCCAATGGTGCCTCGAATTATTTTTGTATTGACTATGCATTTTGTACAGAAAATATTCATTTTACGTAGTGTCGTGCAGTCTGGTGAGAGACCTGAAGAATCATGATAAGGTTTTATACGGACAAATTTGTGAAGAAAATGGCACATTTTTAAAAATCACTGATCCAGTGTGTCACGTTTTGCAAGATTATTAATGAGGTTTTTTAAAAAAAAAAATTATTTATTTTTTTTTTGTCAGACTTGAGTTTGTAAGAATGCAACAAAAAATGTGCGAGTCTTGGGGAAACTGGTCAGCACATTTCTTTAAGTACGCCACTGACTATGTAGGAATTTTAATTTTACTTTTCAGAGGAGCAGCTTATATTATACCTAAAACCAGGATTATTCTTTTGTGCACATTTCTCCATGAAGAATTTTCAGTTCTAATAATTCAAAAAAAAAAAAAAAATCCTGAGTGGATGGGTGTAAGCATTTTGACCCGGATACACAGCTCTGTAAAACTGGATTGTTAAGTAGCTAGTCAAGTGTGTGACTGGCAGGTTTGTTCATGAAGTCTAGTTTCCAGAAATGTGTTTGCATTTTAATGTGTTGAAAAATTAGGTCATTATAAATGATTTTAGATTAATTTTATTTATTCATGTATTTAGCATTGTGTGTTACGGTTATGTTGTGCTTGATGTTTGTTTGTATCTATCGTATGGACACATAATATTTTGATTTATAATTGTATAGGTAATAATTACCCATTTGCACATAATGTCTGGGCTCCCAAGCCTGCAAATGAGGCGAGTGTGGGATATATCCCAGTGTTTCTAATTATCTAGGTTCATTAGTTGTTAAAATACATGTGTAGTCAATTCTATTTGCTTAATTAAGAAAAGCTTTAGGACTACAGGAGAACGACAAAATAGGGCATATTTTCTTTGCACAGATCAATGTATTTTTAAAAGGAAGATCCTGATAGAATCAGATGTAACTCAGATTATACTAAATTATATTAAGTGACAGTTCATATATTGGCCACCAGATGGCAGTATTGAATATGCTGGTATTGGGGACACTGAGTGGAATCCCAAAAGCTGGCCAGGAGAGGAAAAGAAAAATGTATGATTGAGTAAAATTATATAAGCTTTTAAACAGAAATATTAAAGGCAAGATTTTTTTTTTTTTTAAATCAACTTGGAGATAGTTCATAAGTACAAAGAGAAATAAGAGAGTCAAGATAGCGAAAATCCATCTAAATGTAGATGATGATTAGGTGAAAGCTTTATTTATGTGTGTGAATCTAGTGTACTTAGATCAAGTGCGTGTTAGGTGACGTCTTAAACGGGTTTTAACCAGTGCGCTGTGGTTTTATTTTGTTGATATAAATATATGATCAATAAAAGATGGGTGGTTCTACATGTTAAAGGAAGCAGAAATGTCAAAAGATAATATATATCGTGCTAAAAGAGAGACTTGGCTTTTTGTGTGTTCTTAAGTGAAAACTTAAGCTTGTAGGCTAGGCACCAGTTTGAATATTGATTTTCAGAGTCCAAGGGGTCTTTGCCTGTTCTCCAAGTTGTTTAATATCGTGTTATTGAACATATTTTACAGTACAGCTGATATATGTCTCGCGCACCCACAAAAACCAAGCACCATGTATAATCTATTGTAAAATGTAAAGGCATGAGGTTGAAATATAATGCAGTGATCAGTGATAACCACTCCAGAAAACATTGTTCTTGTTACCATAGTTAATATAAATATGCTGATCAATTATCCAGATGGATAAATAATGAATCCGGCATATTGCTGTGTTATCCAGTCTATAATGTATTGCTTTTGTTATGTTGGTTTATGTAAATATGCCAAGTTATCATGATGGATAAATAGCCAATCTGGATAATCCAAGTGAATAAATAACAATTTGGATGTCAAAAATGAAGACAAGAGAAAACACTGTTCTGTGGAAACAGTAACTTGGGCTTCTTCTGGATTGTGAACAACTTTATGAACAAAAACCACGGTAACTTCAATGTGAATGCAATGAATTCAGGTTGTAAATTAGGCCAAGGCTGGTCAGTGGTAAAACGCATATTCGACTCGGAATTTTCTGACAAAAAATATGTACATTTATAATTTATGGTATTTTTGTAAGTGTCAAACATGAACAAATTGGACATGATAAAACTTAATAAAATATGACTGTTATCAGTGCTTCTTGTTATTGGTGAGTCTACAGGAAAACACGAGTGTGTTGGGCATACAACTGCATGAGCAACATTTTTGAGTCTGCAGCCAGATAATGTATTAATAATTTGAGGGTTTGATCTCCCATTGATTAAAATAAATAAATAAACTAGAAAAATTTGATTTGCTTGTCAGCAAATCTCTGCCTGGAAAACGTTTAAAGATTGCCTAGCCCTATTTAGTATCCTGAAACTAATTTTTTCATGTAGCTATGTCAAAAACCTATAATTAAAGTTGGAAAGGCACCTCAATCTTTTATATGTTTGAAGGTATTTAAGATTGAAATTTTATACAGTTGCATAATTCAAATTGCTACAACTTTGATTCATTGTTCATTGGATGCAGCTATCCCACAAATATATCAATTGAAGTTTGACTGACAGTTCAGTCTATAATAGTTTTGAAGTTATTCAAGATTTAAATTTTGTATGTTCAAATAATTTGCATAAACTGAAATGCTATAACTTTGGTTCATGTTTCATCGGTTGGGGCTATGTCACAAGCCTATCAATTGAAATTGCAATGGCACTTCTATCTGATTGTTTTGAAAATTTTCTAGATTTAAATTGTGCATATTTGCATAATTTGGAAGTGCTAGAGCTTTGGCTCATGGTTTGATTGGATGGGACTATGTCACAAACTTACCAAATGAAGTGGAAATGGGAAGCTTGCACATTCATAGTTCCATTATTCCCACTAGGGCGGCGCTACCATGCTGGGGAGTTCAGAGGCACATGCACACCAAGCACCACGGTGAAAACCTAGTATGGGTAAACATTAGAGCCATTCATTATGCATTTATTATCATATATAAGCATTATTTCCCCCTAGTGAGAATAACGGAACTGTGAATGTGCAAGCTTCCCAATCGTAAGTAGCTATTCTTTTTAATGTCAATATTTAAGACTATGGCTAAAACTTCAAATTTTAAAATTCAGTTTTCAATCTGGTTAAGGATTTAGTAGGTTTATGGCAGTCCCTGATTAATATTTTGAGTGGGGAGAGGCAGAGATGAATGAACAATACATTTGTGTCCTAACAACGTGGCAAATCAAGCAATCAGATTTGATATAAACTACCATATATTTTAATTTATACAACTTCCAATTAACACAAAAGTAGTGTGCCTAAAGTACTCCGTGCATGCACATCCCAGTGTAACTTGGTATTATGAGAGTACATCTATTAAAAACGTGACCATTGGCATGACAAACACTGTAGCAAGGATTATGAATACCATATTATGCATTTTGGGTGCCCCTGAGTCTTTAATCATCCATTCATTTTTGTGTCCCCATGGTACTGAAATAATGTCATTTGAACATTTTGACAATGCAAAAAAAAAAAATGTTTATCATACATGTATTTGCAATATATGTTGGAATGGGAAGCTTGCACATTCACAGTTCCATTAGTCCCACTAGGGGGGGAATAATGCTTATATATGATAATAAATGCATAAGGAATGGCTCTAATGTTTGCCCAATCTGGGTTTTCACTGTGGTGCTGGGTGTGCCTCTGAACTCCCCAGCACGGTAGCGCCGCCCTAGTAGGGATAATGGAACTATGAATGTGCAAGCTTCCCGTTGCACTTCTATCTGTAATAGTTTCGGAGTTATTCCAAATTTCAATTTTGTGTGTTCACCTAATTTGCATAAATTAAAATGCTATAACTTAGGTTTATGTTTCATTGGGAATGGCAGCTCTGTCTGTAATAGTTTTGAAGTTATTCCATGTTTAAAATTTTTTGCATTTGATTAATTTGCAATACAGTGGTCCCCCTCTTATAAGGCCACCCCAAATGCAGCCAAAAAGTGACCTTATGAGAGGGGTGGCCTCTCTTGAGGGGGAGAATATAATGGAAATACCATACTTTCTGCACCAGAATGCTGGCCTTTCAAGAGGGGTGGCCTCTGGTGAGAGGGGCCTTACAAGAGGGGGACCACTGTAATTAGAATGATACAACTTCAGTTCATGTTCCATTGGATGCAGCTATGTCACAAGTGTACAAAATGAAGTTGGAATCATGCCTCTATCTACAATAGTTTGAGTAAAGAGCTCAATTTTGTGTGTTCACCTAATCTGCATACACTAGAATGCCACAACTTTGTTCATGTTCCATTGGGTGCGGCTATGTCACAAACCTACAAATTGAAGTTGGAATGACTCCTTTCTATAATAGTTCGGAAGTTATTCAAGAATTCAATTTTGTGTGTTCCCTTAATTTGCATAACTCAAAAATGCTACAACTTTGGTTCATGTTTCATCAGATGTAGCTGTGCCACAAACCTATGAATTTAAGTTGGATTTGCACCTCTATAACAGTTGTGGAGATACACAACCTTTTAACGTTTCATAAGTTAAAATGCTACACTTTTTGTTTCATGTCTGTTGGATTGGCAGATGTCACAAACCTGTATGTCCAACTTTCAATTTTGTGTATCTGTAATGGGTTGGAAGATAGCGAACTTTTTAAAACATTTTAATTGCCCCTAATTTGCGTAATTTTTAACATCATGCCTGTTCCAAACAACATGCATAATGTCACTACTAGGTTTATCACCATTCCAAGCTTGGTATTTTTCGAGCAATATTGTCCGATGAAAACTGACCACAAAGTTCCTGGAAATATATAGAGAATAAAGTATTTGAGTCTGTGGTCACACAGAGACTTAGTAAATAAATAAATGAATAATAAAGCATTTCAGGAAATACGAAGCCTGTGTTCACACACAGACTCCATAAAGCAATACAATCAAATCTGCCTTTATGTTGTTAGCTCAGCTGACCTGTCAGTCAGCTGAGCTTATGTTATGACCAGGCTGTCATATCTTATGCGCAATTCACATTTTGTACTTCTTGAAAACCACTTGCCAGATTCACTTCAAACCTGGTAGGCGTATACTTTAGGTGGTTCTCTACCAAATTTCTTGAGCTTTTCATGCTCTGGTGATATTTTTGGGGTTTTTTTTGTTTTGATTTTTAAAAAAAATTTAGCTCAGCTGACCATCCGTCTGTCTGTCCATCCATCTGTAATACAACATATATTGAAGCTTAAGAAAGAACAAACATGGAAAAGTGAGAGGAAAAAGAAACACATGAATCCTGTGATAAGAAACTATGAAAATCCAGCTATCGAGTACATAAATCTACAAAGTAACAAGAAAGGAATCTGTAACAAGGCATTTGATGGATGGAAAGTTAAAAAAATAAAAAATAAAACTACAACACAAAGGTTATAAAAAACAACAACTACACAAAACTCTGTTGAAATGTTTCCAGAGATATGACCAAATACCTAATAAATACAACACTTACTCAAGAACATTAGTCAAACTATGTCAAGATGGAGCTTGAAATGACAAAGTGTAATTCTCAAAGTGTTTAGAGTGGCAGAGGGAAAGTAGCCAGGGTAAAGTATACTTAACCCACCCAGAGAATTTTATCTAGTCCGTCTTAAGGCGGAAAACCATGATCATACTCTCTTTTTGCAGGATTTCTTTCTTTTCAATCTTCATCCAGTATAGTGGAAGAAGTGGCTTCAGATAATACCAAAGTACACTTTACCTCATAACACCTCTAGTAAACTATGTGGTAAAATTGTATTACTATTTACCTGTTTATACCAGTGTCGGTATGGTGGAATATTGTATAGAGCTTTTAAGTTTCAAAGGACGTCCGTAAACTTTTGCTCGTTAGCGCGATACCTTACACAGCTTTCGAGTTACCCAATATAACTTTCAGGACTTGTAGGGGGTATGAAAATTTAGGCCGAGTTCGATATTGGTGGCACCATCTATGTTATGTAATATAGCGGTCAAAATGTGAAAATCTTGTGAACACTCTGGCATCTTTAATTTTGGGGGGATCTTCACCAAATTTGGTGTGATTGTGGGGGAGGTCAAAGTCTAAGTTGCTAATGATACTAGTGGTGCCAGCTATAATTTGACGGAAATTATGAGCCAAAATGTGTTTTTAAGATATAAAATTCTATATTTGGAAAAGTAATTGGATTAGACTTGCCAAATTATATATGATATATAGACCATGGCCAAAGATAGAATGTCGTATAATATCAGTGACCTTGACCTATTTTTGTTAGGTTACCATGCCTGTAAAGTTGAAAAGGTGATTTTGTAAAGACTTGGTGTAGCTTGGACATTAATGGCAAAGAGAATTGAGCCTCCAGATCAAAATTGCACTTGGTTACATAATACAGTGAAACCTCATTATAATGACACTCAGTTATCCGACAAATTCAATATAACGACACAAATTTTCATGGGAAAAGGTTTATTTTCTTTGTTATTTGACTCATTTATCTGACATATTTAGTTATCCGACACATTTCTATGGGAACAGATGGTGTCATTATAATGGGTTCTCACTGTACATAAAACTGTACTTGGTGACCTACTTTTTGGGTCACTGTGACCCAGTAATTGTGGAGTTTGGCATTTGTCCAAGTTTATTGTTTTTCCTCAATAACTTGAAAAGTTATGATCTGATATGAACAAACAGACTATATCTGGAAAGCTGGATGTTGGGTGCATATTTTGAACTGAACAATCTTTAATTTGAGTTAAAGGTCAAGGTCAAATGGCCAGTTTGAATATAAGGGTAATCTCGTGAATGCTCTGCACCCCACAATTCTTGAGAGAGGCCCACGTAATGTTTAGGAGTTATAAAGTATATAAAAATCTTTGTTGACATCAATGTTGGTGGCGCCACCTATAGTATTATGTAATATACAGGTCAAAATGTGAAAATCTTGTGACCGCAGTACTGTCCACAGTTTTCACGTTAGCCCAATTTAACTCTCAGGCCTTATGGGGGGTTTAAAAATCTAGGTCCTTTTGGATTTTGGCCAACTACAATATTATGCAGTATAGGGGCCAAAATATGAAAATCTTGTGAACACTCTAGCATCTTTAATTTGAGGCAGATCTTCACCAAATTTGGTGGGGTTGTGGGGGAGGTCAGAGTCTTAAGTTGCTAATGATACTAGTGGCGCCACCTATAATTTGGTGGAACTTATGAGCCAACATGTGTTTTAAGATATAAAATTCCATATCTCAAAAAGTAATTGGATTAGACTTGCCAAATTTATAGGAAGTATAGACAATGTCCAAAGCTATAATCATGTATAATATCTGTGACCTGACCTGTTTTTGTGAGGTCCCCATGCCTGTAAAGTTGAAAGACGTGATTTTGTAATGGCAGGGTGTAGCTTGGACTTCAATGGCAATGTTAGCACAGCACCAGGCAGGCCTATGGGCCTCTTGTATTACATAATCTGGGTGTCCTTGATCTGTCCCAAGGTCACTGAGGACATAAAGTTAAGGACTCGCCCATTGTTGTCTTGGCGCATGCGACAATATTCATCACAGAAGTTGCACAAATAAGCTATGATTACATGTGGAGCGAAGTTGAGAACTCACAACTTTGAAATGAACAGGTGTAACAGAGCCACGATGCCAGCAGAGCATTAGTCCCATGGGCCTGTTGTTTTGTTCATAATTTTAAAAAAAATTAAAACTCCTCGCCAAAACTGTCAACATAATTGCATAGTAACACTGCGGGGACCAGTAGACCTTAATATGTTCAAGGGGTGTTGCTGCAATTATTTTTAATGACTTCTGAGTGTTAATGTGTTTTGTTTATTTTTACATTTTTTTTTTCCAGAATGCCATAGCAGGATTGGTCAAAACTGTTATCACTTATTTAACTAAAGATACTCAAAGTTTGCGGATTTGGGTTGACATATCTAACATACTTTTGAAATTGTGATGTTAAGATTAGAAAAAAAATTCTCCTCGCCCTCCTCTTCTTTCATGGACAAGGTTGTATGTCCACTTTTGCGTACGCGCTAAGGAATCAAATATTGACAGCCTTGGGCAAAACGGACGCCAGATTCGAAAACGGCTTTACATGTTGCAGAAATCGTGAGAATGAGGAGTCAAAAACAGCTCTTGGACTGATGTGTGTACGACCAGGGACGTCTGTAGCACGTCCCTGGTACGACAGATACGGGCGTTTTGCAATCGTGTGGTTTCTAGAACTGTTTGATGTTGGAAGGTTGACATCTCACTTTAGCATCATAAAATGAGATACCAACCTTCCAACATCAAAAAGTCCTAGAAACCACACAAAGCAAAATTTGCAAAAAAAAGTGACGCTCGCTTTTTGTATTCTCGTGTTACAGTTTATTTTGCCACAAGAATTTCTGACTTTGAATGAAAAATAAAAAAGTTGAATCCATTTTAATCTAAAAAATTAGGAAAATTGTATGTTCACTTTGGGCAATTGCTGTATACACACAAGACATGCGACACAAATGACAATGACAATGACAAAACGCAATTCTCCACTTTATGTATGTTTCAAAAATATATACTTTGTTGGACTTATATTTAGTTACTTGTGTTTTATGGCCTTTTTGTGGACACCCATGCGAAGCAGAAGTATATCCTTAAACGTGGTGTGGATCTACTTTGGGTGGATCTCTACCAAGTATCTTCAAGTGGCAATGCTCCAGTAATTTTGGATTATTTTTAGCTCAGCTGACTTCAAACTTGGCAAAGATACACTTTTAGTTAGTCTCCACCAAGTTTGTTCAAATAGTCACGCTCGAGTGACTCTTAGATATTTATGAATTTTTGTTCATATTGACCAAATCTTACAAAATCTTTTCCAAAACCACCAAGCAAACTGCTTTTAAATTGCACAGGGACACTTCTGACCCCAGACCTTAATTGGTTCAGGAATTGCCAATGCGATTTTTTTTTGCAATTTTATAACGATTTTCATGTGCTAACGCTGTTTTTAACTTCTCCAAAACTCACTCAGATTGTGTTGAAACTTGGTGGAAATGTAGCTTGTGGAAGGGGTAAAAAAAAAAGTTGTTCACTAGGTGGTGACACTCTGGATCCCTGATTTGTATACGAATTTTTCAATTCGAGTATCTGTCTATTAATGCATGCATTCCTATTGATTACAATGTCAATGAGGATTGCAGTGCAAATTCACAGTTTCGACTTCTTGACCAAAATAGTCTGTCATATTCACTTTCATCTTGGTGAGGATGTTGCTTTGGTGGGTACCAATTTTGTGGAAGAAGCCACTCTCCAAGGACTCTAGAATTTTATGTCCAGCTCAATTGATAAGCCACAGTTTTTGTTCTTACTCTTTCATGTACCGGTAGCTAGTTATAATTTCATCTCCAATTAAGGTTGACCTACCTCACTGTGCACTGTTCATCATAGGTTAGCTGAAAATGGGCTCACAAGAGCCCTCGTGTTTGAGAGGGTGGATTTGATAATAAATACAGGGCAGAACCAAATTTACTTCAGCTTGAATTTCAATTTTAAAACATTATTCTCTTGTCTGTTTTGAGTTCTCAAACATTATGTGCGGCAAAAGGTTTTCAGTTTGAAAGTTATTGCCATTCTGTTTTTTGACAGGCATTCTTTGAACATACAAAATGAGAAGTTAACTTGCCAAACTTCAAAGCTTGTATTGTAAGTTCACTGTTTGGGGTTGTTTTGTCACTTGCCAAAAATATTTTTGACCTGTGGCATGTTGCATGCTTTTGTGACAGCATACATTGAGACAGCAGCATCAGTTGTGATGAAGCCCGTTACAAGTGGTGCCACCTGGCAGGTTCATTATTGTTACTCCTCGAATGCGAAAGTGAAACTACCAAAATAAAACTGCCGAAGAGAAACTGTCATGTGCAACTGACATACACTACAGTATTTTATACAGCTCAGTCAGCTACTGTGCTTGTCCACAGACAAAACTTGGAAAGTACTAGTAATGTTTACAACATTGGCAGAAACAGCAGTATTTTTCTGAATTACAGGTGCAGCCTGATCCAGTCTATTTCGAGAGTTAAGTTACTGGCATTTCAAGAATCTCGAAGGCACCGCAGTTCTCTTGTTGGAGGCCACGGCAAAAGTACAAACATATTGACAACAGTGACAAATATTTTTTGTTCATTGATTTACCATAATTTTGGTTAAAAAAAACAACAGGAACATCTGTGCCAAGTGGCTAATATTTGTGTTTGGAAAAAGCCCAGAACTAGCAGGCTGCCGTTGCTTGGAGCAATAACTGAGGCACTAATTTGCTGATGGCCAAAAATGCTGCAAATGTTCACTCTTTTTGTATTTCAGGCATTCAATTAACGTTTTGGTTTCACTTTCGGATACAGTTCATATTATTCCAATGTTAAAGAACTATTTCGTTGTGTTTTTATTTACAGTTGTGTGCCACAGTTGACTTTCACAAATGCAATGAGATAAAGTGAATGTACAGTAATTAAAAAGAAAAGGAGCTTTTCAATTATTGCTGTTCGAAAGAAAGTCCCTGCATTTCTTATTAAGGCTAAAGCTATGATAACATTTGCTTGCCTCAAGTACTGTTTAGAAAGTGAGAAGGTGTATTAACTTTTTCCTGTACTAAAATGGGTGCACCAACATTACTGACTGGTTGGTGAACAACTGTTATGATATTCTGGAAAGTAATAGCAGAAAGAGTGTCAATGCGAATGCATACCAGCATTTTGTTCAAAGGCAGTGAATTCAATGTGTACTCTTTTTATTGAAGGGAAAGAAAGGACTTTCATATTTTCTGTTAAATACGATGAGAACAGACACACCAGAATGACTGTTGATTGCAACAGTTAAATTATGCTTCACGAACATTTATTTCTGTTGAATGTGGAATAGTCACATCCAATGAAGCAAGAACCTAAGTTACAGCATTTTAATTGATGCAAATTAGGTTATACACAAAATTTAGATTATGTTGAACACTGGCAAAGTGAAGCCTTTCAAACTGTTTTCATTTTAAGGCACCCAGGCAGATTTGCTGTGAAACAAGTCTTCTTTTCTAGTTACGTGTGCGTGCCAACCGAAACATATTAATTTTCCTCCGATTCTTCACTTCTTTCTTTCCATGGCACCTAGATTTGTCCGGAGTTTATCTCGGACACTATTATTCCGAAAACTACCAAACTTGCCATGGTGATTGACTACCAGTAAATTGTGCATATCGTTTGGAATTGTCATGATGTTTAAAATGATGCAAATTAAGAGGCAATTAAAACGTTAAAAGCTACATTTCTTCCAACCTATTGCAGATAGACAAAAATTCAATGTACATGTGTAGGTTTATGACACCTGCCAATAAAATGGACAGTAAATGAAACTTGATTTTACATTATGCTAATTAGAGACTGGAAAATTTAAAAGTTGAATATCTCTAAAACTTTTATGGATAGAGGTGCCATTTTAACTTGAATTTATACGTTTGTGGTAAAGCCGGATTCAATGAACCATGAAACGAAGTTGTAGAATTTTACTTTATGCAAGTTAGGTGCACATGAAAAATTTAAATGTTTTGAATTGCTTTAAAACTAGTATAGATAGAGGTATCATTCCAACTTTAATTTATGGGTTTGTGACTTAGCTGCAGCCAGTGAACCATGAACCAAAGAATTATAATATACACAAATCAGGTCAATATGCAAAATTTAAATCTTGAACAGCTTCGAAACTGTGATAGAGGTGCCATTCCAACTTCATTTTGTAGGTTTGTGACATGCTTGCATCCAGTTAACCACAATTTGTTCCATATCTTCCAAACTATTACAGTTAGACACAATATATCAGTGTGCATGTATAGGTTTGAGACACCTGTCAATATAATGGACAGCAACTGAAAGTTGTGTTATTTTGAATTATGCTAATTAGGGGCATTGAAGGTTTTATATGTCAAAAATTATTATAGATAGAGATGCCATTCCAAATTCAATTTGTAGGTTTGTAGCAAAGCCGCTTCCAATGAACCATAAACCAAGTTGTAAGCTTTAAATTTATGCAAATCAGGCAATGTAAATAAGATGAATATACAAAATTTAAATCTTGAATAACTACAAAACTATTATACATAGAGATGCCATTCCAACTTCAATTTGTAAGTTTATGACATAGCCGCATCCAATGAACCACAAACCAAAGTTGTAGGCTTTTAATCTATGCAAATTAGGCAAATACGCAAAATCAAAATCTTGAATAAGTTCAAAGCTATTATAGATAGTGGTCTCATTCAAACTTCAGTTTCTAATTTTGTGACATCGCCATACCCAATGAACTAAGAACCGAAGTTTTAGCATTTTAATCAATGCAAATTAGGCTATTACACAAAATTTAGATTATGTTGAACAATGGCGAAGTGTAGCATTTCAAACTATTATCATTTTAAAGGCATCCAGACAAATTTGCTGTGCATCAAATCTTATCTACTAGTTTTAATTGTTAGCTCTGATGAACGTGGGTGGCAAAGCTTATGAGATCACTCATGTCTGTCTGCCCGTCTGTCCATCAGTCATTCTGTCAGAACTTTTGCTTGTGGACGGGATACAGTCCACGCACAGTGTTTAATTATAGCTTTCCCGATTTTTAAGCGTAAAAATCTAGGTCAAGTTCTATATTGGCGGCTCAACCTATAGTATTACGTAATAATACAGAGACCAGGATGTGAAATTTTGAATGGTGATTCTCGAAGAGGTTTTTTTGGGGGGGGGGGGAGGGTGTCATGAAACATGGCAGGGAAGGTCAATCATGCTAAAACACGAAAACGCATTGACATTTTGTGGCGCCAACTGCAGTATAACAAAAGATATGGATTAAAATGTGTTGAAAACACCTATGTTGAGACTGAATAAGGCTTAGAATACCAAATGTATCACAGATGTGTATCATATGTAGCAATTTTATAATGCAAAATATGGACGAACTTTACATACTTTCTCATGGTAACGGAGCAAATACTTTTCAGGAAAGATTGTCTTGTTTTAGGCTGATTACGTCTGAACGTGTGCACAAGTGTTAATATACCATTACAGAAATATTATAGAGACAAAAGTCTGTGACGTGTGGAGTCATGGTTGTGCCACAGGTGGTATTAAGTGGAAATAGCATCATAGGTATTATAAGTACATTATATATTATGATTATAAATTGAGATGGAGCTTCCAAGTTTTGCCTAATATGCGCTAGGCCAAAAATTATATTTCATAACATTTTGGGTGACCTTGACCAAAGTTTCGAGGCCATTCACGACGCAGGAAAAGACACAAAATATGGCAAGTTGAGAAATTAAGCTAGCAAAACCAAATGTACCACACATGTGTATCCTATATATGGAAGTTCGATATTTCAAAATGTGGGTGACCTTGACCTACTTTCTCAAGGTCATGGCGAAAATATGTATCAGGAAATCATTTTATTGTGATGTCCATGACAATAAATTGACAATAAATTGAAATGGAACTGCAAAACTTACATCAAATATGCACCAGGCCAGTGGTCAAATTTTGCAATATGTTGTGTGACCTTGAATTTTTTTTCAAGGTTATTAAACACTTAAGAAAAAACACTTAATTCGATATGTTGATAAAGAATAGGGCCTAAGGGGAACGATACCAAATGTGCCACAAAGGAATGATCATATGGAAGTTTGGTGTTGCATCATATGGATGACCTTGACTGATTTATTAGGGTCATGGAGGGAAAGTAAGTTATTTGTGATGAGTCAACAGATTATGTCATCAGAGCATTAGGCCCATGGACCTCTCGTCAGTGTAAAAAAAAATATGTTATAGTATTTGCAATAGTGCTGGTCTGAATCATTTCAAATCTGCAGTAAATTAGCTGTCGTTCCAGCCTCTATACATCTACCGTATCTGCATTTGCGTAAGATCTGCACAAGTCCCTGTTGCATGTCCCTATTTTCCCATCTCGAGATTTCACCCAGAAGACAGATTTTCCCCTCCATCAAGTTAACTGCATAATATTATGCCAAATACCATTATACAGTGTACTGTTATTAAGTACGGGGTTGATTTTTTGTTTTGTTTTGTTTTGTTTTGTTTTTGTTTTTTGTTTTTGTTTTTTGGTTTTTTTTTTTTGTTTTTTGTTTTTTGCTTTTTGTTTTTGTTTTTGTTTTTTGTTTTGTTTTTTTGTTTTTGGTTTTTTTTGTTTAACTGGTGGGCACTGCCACCGTGCCGGTATCAACGGTAGCTAGTCAGTTTTAATCCCCTTATCATTCTGACAGGGTTATGCGTCAAGTGGTCTTCCATGAATGCTTCGTTCTTTTACCCATTAACCACTCAAGCGAGACAAAGCTGAGCGTCTCCCTGCGACTGCCGACACATTATATAGTATAAGGCCACAATGTGTGTGGCGGGTTTCACTTAAAGTTTTATTTTGCAATGAAATTAAATTTTAAATAAAATACGGGAGACAGTTCAGTAAGACTTGGGCAAGTCTACATTTGCATCAATTCAGAATGATTCATTAAGCAAGTAAATTTTTTTCTTTTCTTTCTTTCTTTCTTTCTTTCTTTCTTTCTTTCTTTCTTTCTTTCTTTCTTTCTTTCTTTCTTTCTTTCTTTCTTTCTTTCTCTCCTTCCTTCCTTCCTTCCTTCCTTCCTTCTTTCTCTCTATCAGTCGGAAACAGTTAACTCTGAACGTTGCCATGAAATAAGACCCAGACAATGTAGTACTGTATGCATTGGCCCAACACAGGTAAATGCACATACATAATGACTCACAATGCCCTGGAATATATTCATAGACAGGCATGAATGTACATGGTATAGCCTATAGGCCTACGTTTAACCGTGACTATACATGATATTAGCTTAGTTCTAAGCAACTGGTAACATATTCTGCTCGACTCTATCAAGCGCGCGAAAATTGTAGACGTCAGGCAAATATCAACGTTTGTCTGATCGATAATCTGGCATAGGACAAACACAGACGGGACTTGTCATAATTGTTATGCCCTTCGATGACAACTTTCAAGTGGGCACTTGAATCCTTACTGTTTCGTTCGTTTATTATTTATTTGAGGTCATCTGAGTAAATGGGACGACGCAACCGCAATACCTTTTATCTCCAGGAAAATTAACTGCAGCTTCACTGAATTTTATTTGGGATGTATCTTGGAATAGACCAGGGCCCCATTTAACATTGACTGCCTCTGACCATCTTGCAACTTTTGTAACAAATTCCAATAGGCGATTAGGGTTCTTTTTTAATTATTTTATGTACTTGTTTATTTATCCATCATCATCATTGGAGTTAGATCAAGGGCAACTATTGTTATGATATTTCAAGACGCTTTTACTACTGTAGCATACAATATCTGTCTGAACTGTACTTGTGTAATGTGACATGAGTTTATCAAAAACTGGTCTTCAGAGTGCACCAAAGAATTTTCTTGGCTACGGGTATATTGTTTTGGACGATCTTTTTAGATTTCTTCCAAGTATTTTTACGACAGACCAAGACTGAAGCCCCCCCCCCCCCCTCCTCTGAAGTCAAAGTGTGAAGCACACGACATTCGAAATTATATTGATCCTTCCATATCCGCCGGATCACACGGAAAAGTGTGTAAACATGGATGTGCTGGATAGTCCTACGTTCAAGGTGCAAACAATCACTTATGTGTGATTTATTATTCAACTTTCAAAACACTTCTCTATGCAAATCGATGTTAATTCCTATCGGTGCTTTCCAAATGAGAATTGGCAATGTTACGGTACGTTGGTTTGCCATGGAGAAAAACCATCGAGACTTCAAACGAAGTCCGTCGGGAAAATCGATCCCTAGTGATATGTATATGAGGGTGTGCGTCCATAGCGACGAGGGATCAATACGGGACACGCTTCAGCCAGGCTGTTTAACGACCGATCGAAATATCTCGTCTAATCATCTGAGATATGGCGCGGACGACTGCTCAGTTCCAATCTGGGTTCATTAAGATTTAATCACCAAATGATGTTATTTGGTGGGAAAGTTGGCAGCTAGCAGCTTATAACGCCGTTTCAAGTAGATCTGCAGGTGGTTTGTTTTGGGGGAGTGTTTGAAAGTGACAAACAGCACCGCTGGATATCACAGAAACAGGTTACAGGTGAGCTGTCGCGGCCATCACCAACTGTTTACATACAAGTGGACTCTACGAAGATAGGCAGTGACAAAAACGTCAATATAACATTTTAACATGGCGACACACCAGCTCGGCCCAGAGGCTCCAAGGCCTTTTGCCGTTCTTTCCGAAGGCTACACGAAACGAGTGAATCTTCCCTATGTTCCTGAGTATGAACGATACAGTTTTGGAGACACGTACGAGAAAACCATGTGTGAAATGATTCACAGATATCTGGAGCTTGGAACCGACGACAACCTCTGTTACGTGGGAGAACCCAAGGGTAGCCTTGCCCCAATGCTGCAGAAAAATTTCTGTCTTTTGGAACCAGTTACAACTGTTATACCAGGACATATTCATTATGAGGAAAGTCCACGGCACAAAATGTTGCCAATCAAAATGGCATACGTTGGAGCAGAAGAATTTTTTCGAAATGCTGCTTCGGACAAGAAAAATAAATATGACAAAATTTTACTCAAAGACGCTATTTCTTACTTTGAGGACACCAGGAGTACGCTTCGTAATGTCGCAAAAACTATGTCAGAAATGGGGAAAATTCTCATCATCCATCGTCCTGCACCTATGAACACGCTGCCTATATTCCGCGATGCAAAAGAACGCTTACAAGCGAACGATCATTCTTATATGAGCATAATTCAAGATCTTCAATCCCTAAATCTGGATGTACAATGGGAGGTTGAATGTCTGCCTATAGTTATGCCCAAACTGAAATGGTTAGCTATGCTCAGAGACAAATTCCCACCACAAATGGAGATTATTAGCAGCTATGAGGTGACTTCTGGTTTGAGGGAACTTTCAGAGGGAGTTTTAAAGTATGAAGGTGAAAATGTCGAGTTTATGGATCGACTGATGTTCATAACTGCGTCTAATACATTGTTCAGTCAGTATCCAAGTATACAGAGATTTGGGGCGAATGCCATGAAGCCTTTTCCAGGAATGGATGACTTGAAGTTTAAGATGGAAGTTACACCTGACGTGAAAAAAGTTGTCCCACGCCAAAGTAAGAAGTGAGAAATGAGGTCTCACAAAAAACAAACAAAAGACATACGATTTGCCTTATTAGCAATCGGTTAGGTCGATGGACCATCGATCAAAATTGTGGCCATATATGCATAGTGTATTATGAGATTACGAAACTTGAATGTAAACTGCATGCTTTAAAACCTCAAGATTAGTGGTGTTGTACATTTAAACAACAAAGAATATATAGAAAAAGATTGCCACAGCCTATGCGCTTCACTGTATTAAAATATTCGGGACTACTTTAGGCGAACTGTTGAATGGATCTACGCGTATATGTTGCATAAATATTGCCAATACCTTATAGAATAAGGAACTAATGGTATATACACTTACGCAAGGCAAATCTATAGGAGAAATCTAATCTTATTGGCAGCACCCATTATTAAAGTCAAGATTATGCCAATGCGGAAATCCAAGGTTCATTAGGACATAAAAGTAAACCATTGGGGAGAACTGGCTGCGGCCCAGGAGTGTAAGTAATGCAGGACGGGGGAATTAAACTGTAAACGTACCTTCCATTCAAGTACCAACATGCCTATAGTTACAGAGACAATAGAGTACTAAGTAGGCTATTCCAGGTGAACCGCTTTCCTCGGCGCGTTTTGGGCGCAATATGCCCAAAGCGCACCTTGGAATTTGGAAAGCTGTTGACTCAGTCAGAACGTGGCGCCAAATTCACGCAGTCCCATGTAATATCCTTCTTCGTGTGTTCCTGGTTCGACACACATGGAGGCGTAAGCCGTGAATTTGTATAGCTGCCAAAGCACCAGCAGGGGATATTGTATTCAATTTCAGAGAGCACATGAAATCAGGTTGCTTCCTAAGCAGACCAAGCTCCGGATTATTCAACTCCCACAAAATTTGTGGAGTGGAGAATGCCAGGAGATTGGTCTGTTCCGCAAATAAAAAATCAGGGATTCTCTTCAAAATTCCTGCTCTTCTCAGTAAGCGTTTTATCTGGCGTGGCTGAAGTTGGACCAAATGCATTATAACTTTGTGCAGAGCACCGATACATGTTTGCATAATCATGTCAAAGTACAATGTATTTTTGTGTGTCTTAAGGGAAGTCTTTAATTTGATGGTATTTGAAATTGTCATACTCGTAAATTTTCATATATTGTGAAAATCGCTTTTACAATGGCACAAGTAGAGAAGCTCACCGTCATGCAAGTTCAATCCATTTGACTGACATTTTGAAATACTTGAATTGTGCACAAAGTGCTAGGGAATAGATAGCTGTGATTTTATCACGAGGCATGAAGTTGTTTGATATACATGTAATCGAACTGGAGTCAGAATGCTGTGTTATTCAAACGAGCCACGGTGACGTACGTCAATGCCTGAATCAAGACCAATCGCCGTGTTTTGCCCCCACTCAATTTGTGGTAGCGATAATAGTGAGTTTGGTTTGCTTTGGCGGCAACGTACACCATATATGGGATCGTGGGTCATAGAGTTGAAAGGGAACGCTCTGGTGTATTTTTAATGTGCACAAAGGAGATGAACCTTAATTTCATTATCGTCACCACATCTGTACACGAGTTAAGCGGGGGAACGGAAGAATTATCTTGTCACAAGACAGCAAAGTGCAAAGTATCCCGGCCAAAATGGAAGAGTTATGCCATGTCAACATGGCAGATTGAATCTTTCAAAAAAAAATTACATGGGAGGCGCAGAGTAAAGGCAGATTGGATACATGTATCACGCAGACAGCATGTATCCCGCTGGATACATGCTGTCTGCATGTATCCAGCGGGAGAGGGTTAAGTGAGAATTGGTGTAATTATGCTATTATACAATTTTATTATACGTTTAATCTATTGGTCTGTTTTGAGCCATATGCAAAGCACACCCACGTGTATTGCCAACCATAAAACAATTCAAAGCCAGATTTACAATCTTTTATTTAATTACACAAATTGTCATCGATTGTGCTGTATTTCAACAACATGCAACTAAAACTATGATGATGCCGGCGTGTGAAATGAGGGACCGAAAAAAACTAGTAATTTTGAGTGCATGGTACTTGCTATCAAATTGGATAGAGCTCCAGCTTTTTGTGTCATATCTGTGCATTATATGTAACAAAACGTATCAATGTGGCATTTGTTGCAATACTCTTGAAAGTAGCTGTGATACCATGGGGCACATCCCCTTTATGTGTGCCCTGCTTTTGTCATTATCGTATTCTGATAGACGTTTTATTTTGAAATCAATTAGAACATATTTTTTATGTTGATGTACGGAGTAAACCCGCACTTAGTGCAATAAAAAAGTGAGTATAAATTACGGGTGATTGTGTCTTTTCTCCATAATTAAATATTTTTGTTTTATATTACATTGATGGTATTGCGGTACACTATAACGTTTGAAATGATATTTTGCAGTTAATTCTGGCACTATCTGTCGACTAACGTGACTAATTGTTGCACAAGCATATGAAAATATCTTAAATTTGACTATATAATTATTTTATCCCTAATGTATGTTAAAAAGAAACTTAGGTATTCAACCATACTCTAAAAATCTGCACAGTACTGATGAACAAGGTAGACAAAATGTAATATCAGGCATTATATACACACATAGTTTCCATATAGAGTACAAAATCCATTGAACTATCTCAAAATGTGCGCACTTTAGTTTTAACTTTTGACGACACATAATTAATGGAGTCGACAATACCTTACCTTCATATGAGTAGAAGTTGTTTTGCGAAAAACATTGAATTCAGACATACATATATATAAAAGATCATTTTGACATTTGTATAATATATGTGTTACATTTCTAACTTTTCTCAAACAACAGTTTTTAGCAACCTCCATCCCCCAAATATATATATATATATGTACATATATATTGGTCCAGAGTGTCTGGTATTGTTGAATCATTACCTAATATCGATTCCAAATAGTGATCCTTAACAAATTTTGTACATAACATGTTGGATATGACAATGTCACCGTGGATGCCCACACAAATGGAAGAATTATCTATTTCACTCCATATCCCTTGGGTGGCGGTAAATTATAACACGCATGTTAATAATGAATAAAACCATTACGCGATCGCGTGTGTTGTTGTGTTCGCATGCTAATCTATTGACATAGTTATCCCATTGCCTGCACGTCAGTCTTAAGTGCTGGCATGGCTTGGCACCTGGTAGCAACATGGGCCGTGCTGCCCAAAAGAATAGGTCGGTAGAAATGCTGAACATTCTGTTGGTTGGACGGAAATCTGTTGCGTTGGAACTGTGAACAACATATACCATTTTGTATTTTTCGGCATTTATGAGTGAAATTGGTTATCTTAATTCATGAATCGAATGAAAGAGACTTTACTTTAAGTACGAACATGATTGGTTTACAGTAAAATACAATCAAGCAAGATGATCTTGTAATTTTATTTCGGCATTTTGTTGTCCAATTAAACAAGTCAAACTAAGACCACTTTGCAACAACAAATTCGTCTCAACCATGAACACTTTTCGATCCTTACAAGACCCTCAGAACACTATCTGTTTGCAATAAACTGGAAGTGTATGCGAATTGCTACGACTGTTCTAACAGGTTTTCAAAGTCAATTAATGTATTTTCCGCACAACCAAAAATTGTGTCCGAAACAATGACAAGGCTCTTCCAGTGGAATGAGACGAACTTTCAATCATATCCAACAAGTTATAGTTTATCACCTTAATTGTTAAGTTGGATTTGAAATTTAAGAAACATGAAAATAATAATAATACTTCTACAGATATATATGCTGCACGCTTTTTGAGGTGAAAGGGCAAAGACTTGCCAAATTCTACAAAATAAATATTTGTATTCTCAGCTTGCCAAAATTGCATTAAAAGAAGGAAAAAGAACCGTAATGGAAATGTAATTGTTCAGATAACGCATGATACTTTAGGGTTTTGGTTTTTTAAAAAATAAA
The DNA here is from genome assembly GCA_964020975.1 of Hermodice carunculata. Classification (NCBI taxonomy): domain Eukaryota; kingdom Metazoa; phylum Annelida; class Polychaeta; order Eunicida; family Amphinomidae; genus Hermodice; species Hermodice carunculata. The sequence goes on along the minus strand of OZ026623.1, from coordinate 83,934,762 downwards.
ATACTCTTACTTCCCGTGTCACCTGGGTGTTGTTCAAAATGCCACCAAGGCCATATTTCAACATATACGTAGCGATCATACGTTACATAGCTGACTTCTTATTTGCATGTGTTTTTCCGGTACATTTTCAGCTAAAAGTAAGAGAAATTTCAACAAAATGCCCTTGAAATGGAAAAGCAATGCTCAAAGTGGATAGCTTACAGAACAACAACTACAGACACCATGCCATGCAATGGATTTAGACACTTTATGCATGAAATATGACATTTATAGTTGTATCGGACATACGTTATGATCTAAAATGATCATGCAACTGGTTATGTTTTTCTATGCAATTTTAAAGTAATTGGCCAAGACTTTCTTTTTTTGTTTTCAAGAGAAAGAGATTTCTAAAACAATATTCAAACAAAAGGAACCAAGATAAAAGCAAAACATAATCAAGAAAGTTACTGACGCACGACCTATTGAGTTCATTTCGGAGAGATCCTTCCAAGGCATATTTTTAATAAGCTTGAAGTGGATCTGGTCAACGTTAAAGGTTTTTGAGAAAAGTACACATATAAGATGTGCACAAGTATGCCTATCCCAACTATACTCGCCCCGACTCTTAAGGATCATTGCTTAATTTCAAAAATTCATTCAAAATTAGGAAATAATATAATAGTAACGTCACTTAGCGAATAGCTATGGAAAAAAATAGTCAATACACAATCCCAAAACGTTTGAAGAGAATCCAGCCTGCGGTTCCGGAGAAGTCAAAAATACAATAGAATCATAATGATCCGGTGCTCTGCTGACTAGAATCTACTGCTTCTGCAAATGCAGGCTATACTGCTGTATACATGTACAGCATGAGTAGATTAACAGTAGGGAACCAAAAACTTTGACATTACCAGGATATAAGCGAACATGTCATGCAGCTTGGCCTTTCATGTTCACTCAAGGTAAAAAAATAACAACACCAAAAAACGAAACCCCATGTGCACTTCCCTATTAATATTCAATCATCTTTGCAAACTTTTATTCTTTTTAGTAAGATTATATTCTAATATAATTTCAAACAATTCTGTTCAGTCTTCCTTGAGAAGTCAAAATAGATTTAACGCGAAAATCGCCTGCAAAATGTAAATTACACGACCCCATGGGACCCAGCATGCAAAATTAAGGCAATTGGTCGGGCAGTTACATTCCTGACGGGAAAAAAGGTCTTTTCTTAGAAAAAAAAAAAGAAAAAAACACACACAGATACATACAAAACTAAGAATTCATAAAAAAGGAAAACTATTTCATCATCTTCTCCTTCGCAAACTTGGCAGAGGCCCACCTGGGGCACATCTTTATGTGAAATCAAAGCACTCCATTCAGCGGTTTTTCAAAACTCTCTCAGTCGCAAATGGATTTTATAAGCTCTGCTGACTGATAAAAATCAGCAGAGCTAAGTAGAAAATTCATAAATGAATTGAAAGACCCAGAGCAATTTGTTGTACTAATAAATGCCCCATGCATGTAAAATGTAATCAGGAGTGTCCCTATGCAATTCAATGCAATTAAAGCGGTTTCAGGACGGAAGATTTTCCCAAATTCTCCTACAGACTTTTTCAGTAAAGTTGCGCTATTGCGCAGGATGTTAGGATAATTATGTCAGATAACGCCTCATTTCATTGTTCTTATATATGAAGTATTGATTATGGTTCGGGTTGGCACACCATGTACGCATCTCGAAGTATCCTAGTTTTCTCCGTTTCTTCCTTCATATAGATTTATCAACTTTTATTACAGTTCAGCAGTTGCTTCCGAAGCAGACCCAAGCTCCGCGTTATGTCTACTCAGGTATAGTAGAGGCAAAACGGAACTTGTTTTGGAGGCAATACCGCAGGCAAAATAGACAAAACTGACACACATATTATAATTATAACTCTTTCAGTGCACTATTTTAAACCGCGCATTACGCCCAAAGCGCACAGAGGAAAGCCGTTGACCTGGATTATTATATCCTATGTAACTACAGGCATTCTGGTACTTGAATGAAAGGCCTTTTTACAGGGCACATGAATCTAGCACCCTTATTATAGTTCATTGTAGTTTGTATTTCGATTTCAGTCGCAGTTGGCAAAATAAGAGTTAATCTTAAAATGTCAAATGACCTTCAACACATCCAAATCATGAATGCCTGAAATCCGTTGGCCAAGTTCTCTATATGCTCTATTCTGCTCAAGTCTGTATAAAACCATGTGGGAAATTTAACAATGGCGTGCAGCAATAGGATCCCAAGTGGGTTGTAAACATGTGAGAAGAAGGTAGTTTGAGACAATAAAGTGACTCTTGACAGAGGAATAACATGATCGCAGTTGTGGATCAGTTTTTCATTGGTGAATTCCGATCCTTATATATCCTTGTATATCTGTATCTCGGCAAATTCCCCAGGATTTGTTTGTTTGTTTTGCTGCATGTCCGATGTCGTGTCATTTTCGATTTTTATCTCCTTGAAAGAGACCACTGGGGCTGAAAAACAGCATATACTAGATCACAAATTATCCTCAGTACCATTTAACGCTTCAAAATGTTGACTATTTACATTCACCAGCCTACCCCACCCCACCGCACACCACCCCAAAACATCGTGGAAAAGAAACAAGAACAAACTAGAAAAGATGATTTGCTGTATAGCAAATCAATGTGTGTGTGTGTGTCTTCAAAACATATTGGTATGGTAATGTACAACTATTCCATAACACAAAGGTAGAAGTTGGAATGGCATCTCTATCTATTACAGCTTTGAAATTATTCAAGATGTTGCTCTTAGCATAATTTAAATTGCTACAACTTTTGTTTTTAATTCACCAGGTGCGCAATGGTCAACAACTCTCTAATAGAAGTTGAAATGACATGTCTGTCTATAATAGTTTTGACGATATTCAGGTTTTAAATTTCAAATGCTGTTAATTAGCATAATTTATATTGCTACAACTTTTGTTTTAGATTCATTACATGTGCAATGATCAATAACCCCCTAGTAGAAGTTGAAATGACATTTCTATCTATTAAAGTTTTGAAGATATTCAAGATTTAAAATTTCAAATGCTGCTAATTAGCATAATTTGAATTCCTGCAACTTTTGTTTCAAACTCATTAGATGTGCAATTGCTTCTAGTATTCCAAGTATGACGTAGCATGTATCTCTCTGCTGTTGTGTGAAAAATATCACTCTTTACAGTGGTTCATTCTAGTCATAGGGTCAATGGGAAAATCCCGTTAATTCGAGACGTCATTGGTTTCCCAGAATGGACGTTTTCTGACTTCGTTACGCTGATATTTCCACACAATTTTACACAAAGGTCAGTGTTTTCTGAGGTTTTTGTGAGTAAAGGCGCACGCATAAGTATTGTTTCAAGAATCTTTGATGTGTAGAATATAATCAAACATAAATTATTTCTCGATCGAAATCGACCAAAGTTGTCAGATGTCAAATGGCCTCAAATGTCTTCTTAAATGTGTATAATTACTCGTTGCTTTTAATTTTGCACATGGTTTAGCAATACAGTAGCTTGAAACTTATCGTTTGCAGACTACTATACTTCTCGTGAACGGTCTTAGTCGACGGTGAGTCATAATATATTGTAGTATATGTACATGAATAACAGATCAGTATGTCACAATATTTTGTAAAGATGAAGTACAAGAGCTATGCACACATCAAGACTGAACAAATATTCTATAGGGCTGCGTATTCAGTTGGTTTAAATATATATTCATTCCGGAAAAAAAAATCTAGACCCACAAAAATCCCCAATAGCCGAATCAGAATAGTCCATGTATGTTATTGTGTGCCAACAGATTCGAAATTGTTCTGTTGGCACAGCTATATGAAATAAAATAGTGAAGTACATGAATATATTAAGATGATAAACATTATCATTCACGTGTATTTTGTGTGTTTGTGTGTTTGACACCGTGATTTGGACAAGAATTGGACACATAATAATTTTTTTTCGACAATCTGTTCGTTTCTGATCACGAAAGGAGAAACTAGTTCAAGTTCAGAATTATGATTTAGCTATCAAAAAATAGCGTTCCACAATTTCAAAAATCTGTTAACTTCAATCATAAATTTCGTAAACTGCTTACAAAACATACAAAGTGAGAGAAAAACACAGGTACCTTTACTTTTGTGTATGGCCAATAATTTTATACATTTCGTATACATACATTATATTTCACATCCTGAATATAAAACAAGTATTCACCACTTTGCATCTTTAATTTGACTGAATTCGCTAAAACTTATACCAACATTTGTGTACCGGTGAAAATTTGTGTCAAAAAATTACCATTTATCATCATACACATGCATTTCTTCGTTTGCGCAACAATTTTTATTTCATTTAATAATGTGTACATTGTTACATGGATGCATTGGCACAGTTCAGCAATTCTAGTCTCTGTTGAAGGAAATCAAACGTGAACAAATAGCTACTTATGTTTTCAAGGACCCAAATTCTTACAGATGTGAAATCTTCATATCAAAGTCAGTTGAATGGCATTATGAGATATGTATCTACCATGGGCCTATATTACTTAACAGTTTTTTTTGTTTTTGTTTTTTAATATATGTATATACATGTTCACGTCAATAATTTCTTTCATCCTGATACCGGTTACCGTTCACTCACAGATGTTGACGGTGCATCTCGTTTTGTCAATTTATACAGGTGACACGCACCAGACAAAAGCCGATGTGTTACATTACAGTATGCAGGAGAACTAATGTTGTTTTACAAATTAGGCCAAATTACACCAATACACGTCATTCATATTATTTATATCACGAGTCGATTATAAATATGAACCAATTTCCAAAATAGGCATCGTGGCGGAACTTTTGCCACTTTGTGCTTGCCTTATTGGTACATGTAGCGTGTATACATAGACAAGGTTTTAATTCGGTTAGCAAATTTACTTAACTACGTTAGAAAATTGATGTTTGCTGGTAATTTTGGTTTCTGGTATTAAATAGATCGACTCCACAAACGACATGGCATAATTCAGCCCGTGTGTTGTGCTAAGCGTGTGTCTTTCATATTGGATGTAATCGTGTTCAATTGTGTAAGTATAATTTTACGTCCTTGTTGCCATTACCAAGAATTTGCAGTTTTGTTTATCATTTACAGGCGACATGGAACCCTAACCTGTCCATATTCTAAGAGTGTGTTAACAGCATTTGTCGGCCCTGAGCGCGCACAGCCTGTCGGGGAATGCCGTACACAAAAGGCATAATATCCAAATAGATTTTCTCTACAATGTCTTTTAAACAAGTTGAAAAAAAAAACCAATTTAGGAAGATATTAACGTAGACAACAGCTGAAATTACTGATACTTAAAGTAGGATTTGAAGAGGAAAGTGTCGTGGTGGTTATAGGGCAACAACCAAATATGGCATTTGTTAATTAATTAATCAATTAATCTGTTCGTTTGTTTGTTATTCATTTATTATTTATTTTGGAACTCAATCCCTTTAATTCAGCGGTACCATGGACCGGGGTATGTTCATGACGCGTCCCTGACTGCAAAATAGTGTACATACAGATAAAATCAAAAAGTAGTCAAATTACGGTTGTTTCCATCCCCGCACGTTTGTAAACACAAACATATATATATATATATATATATTCAGCATTGAGTAGGCCTGCGTGTGTAGAATTATGTGTTGGGTGCATGTACGCACAGTTGACGTATAAATTTGTTTGAGAATTGCTGGTATAAGAGTGATTCCAGTGTTTCTAAATTTTGAAGTTGAGAATTTTTTATGTAAGTCTATCGAGCAATGTGTGCAAAAGTTGCTCCGCCATAGATTGCCTTGTTGATCTGACCAATTATATTTTGCAGGAAGTTATAATCATACAAGAGGCAAAAAATGGAAGAAAAATACACGGTGGTGGTTTATCGGATCTTCGTGTTCTTGGTTTGTGGAGGTAAGGCTGATAAATTTGGGCACCAGAGAGTTTTAACGTTCCCGCTTACTTCTGCCTTTTAAGCAACCAACATGTCACATATATTAATATTATCAGGGACATAATTACACATATCTATTTATACGTCCCTAATTTGAGTTGTCTGTTTTGTTCAAAACCTACTATTAACCTTGTGGGGACTGAGTTAATAGCTTTTCGAAGCAGCGAAGAAAAACTGTTCACTTGGCGTCTGTTTCAAAACTCCCAGAAGAGAAAGAGGGAGAACTCAATTTTAGAAATTTAGTACATGTGTAAGCTTCAATGCACACATTATACACAGGGCCTCCGTCATAGCCTTTGTACAATCCGAACAATCTTAAATGCAGACGGCGGGTCCGGTGTTTCTCGCAGCAGGGACCTCTGTATAATATTGTTCCTTGACAGACACAATTTGGACTCATTTGAACTCATTAGCCCAACACACACACACACACACACACACACACACACACACACACACACACACACACATTACTGCAAGCAAGGAGACCACACGTCAAGACAGAAGTGCCCGCATAGTAATCTGAGTGTAATTCATAATTGAAGTTTTTGCGAAGTGAAGTTCTTGGTTATTGCATGGTTACAAAGATTATTCACAAGGCAACTTACTACGATATAACCATTTGTTTGCACACGGAGCAGAAGGGACCTTACGGTCTACTTTTTCCTCAGATACCGTGTTTGTTCCATCATACAGGGTTTTCCTGCTGACGTCATTCCCGTGCGACAAAAAAAAATGTGGACAGAAGGTTTATAAACGTTCTTTAGATGGCTTTATGTGTAGAGTGCACACAAGAACCCGCTTTGTGTCCACGTCCATATAAGTTATTAATGCCACGAAGCACTAAATTGAGATGTGTGCAAACATTAAATGGCAAAAATTACAAAGGGCCAGTCGAAAGTCACAAGTTCACTCTCCTCTGGCTCCTCTTCTACAAGTTCCCTGATCAAAAAAGACGCAGACGAAATCTACGAGACAGAACGATTTCAGCAAATTTTGTTGGATGAAAAGTTATATACCGGTATATCCGCACTGAGTTTCTGAGGGACAAAAAACAAAAACAAACAAACAAAACAAAAACAAAACAAAACAAAAAACAAAAAAAAAACAAACCAAAAAACCAGCTGTGCAGAGGACACATTATTAATATGAACAGTTTTGGTCATTATTGAATGTTTCGCCTTTGTGTTGTGTGCATTTTTTTCGTCGACCACTGCTGCCTGCACAATATGTAGCAAAACTATCAGCAACTTTTCGGAAACTCTGGTTATGAATCTGACCTCATGCTTTGCATGATATACATGCATTAATTCGCTAACTTTGGAAACACATCTGCTCTAATTTAAATATTATCAACCCAGTATCAACTTCGTTTTGCAAGATGATTTGATCTCGAAGTTTCGGAATTACGAACACTGTTCGCATGCAGTGAAATGTAGTTTATGCTACCCCCCCCCCAAAAAAAAGAAAAACCAAACAAAAAAACCAAACAAACAAACAAAAACCAACAAGCCCTTAGAAAACAACAATAAATACCATCACCACCACCCACCAACCCGCCCAAAAAAACACAAACAAACAAAACAAAACATTAAACACAATCGTAGTTTACACAGGAAATTACAGCAAATATTGCAGTTTAAAAAGTTTAAAAGCATATAATGACTTAAAGAAATAAGTTCGCATAGTATGTCACGATAAAAAATGTTGTTAAATAAGTAAATAAAGATAATCATGTATTTTATGCAGTAAATAATTTGTAACAATGATGTAAGTGGCTTAGTTCCAATTTTTTTGCCAATTGATCGCCTTGTGTCAAAACATGTTGATTTTCTCCTGGCACGTTTAAAATGTGACGCTTTTCAAAGTAAAACCGATCACCACCAACAACAAAAGTATTAAAAGACAAAACTTAATCTTGATTCAAAAGTGTACGCCACGGCTGGAGCGCTGGCATTACAGATCGAACAAACAGCTGGAGCGTTTCGTGGAAAGGCTACCCTACGCTGTAAATTCTCACCCAGGACCACAGAAGTCTCACAAGTTTTGTGGTACAAATCAACCGGATTTAACCCTCCTGTGTTCCACTACCAAACAGACCCCACAAAACGTTCAGGACCCTTGAATGAATTTGAAAGCAGAAATGTCTTTGGGATGTTTAATAAAACGGAGGGATACCACAGCATCACCATACCGAAGACCGAGTGGTCTGATGAAGACGAGTACCAGTGTGACGTCATTGTAAAAGGTCACTCCCGACCCACAGAATCAGCAAGAGGGCGACTGTCATTGATAAGTATGTGTGTTTTATGTTATCTGATTTTCTTAGTAGTTACTGTGTACTTTGCTGTCAGTGGAAATACACGTTTGAGACATTTCGAATTTTACTTAAGCAAATTATGACTGCATAACCAGGCACAAGAAACTGCATTTAGAGTTCATCGCGGAAAAAAGTCAATGATTGTTCATTGTTCTACAATCGCAATGAACTATACTCAGATCTGTCACCGCAATACTTGGTGAGATAAATGTGTGCTGAAAACAGCTTGCTAATTCCTGGTGGTCTTTCAACACAGCAATCGTCTTTTATGTCCATCCATGTCAATTTAAATCGAGTAAATAGTGTTGTGTAAGAGTGTACAGTCTGACATGTAAGACATGTCACGAGGGTAAAGTCTGACATCTTAGACATATAACGAGTGTTTACAGTCTGGCATCTTCGGCAGCTTACGAGTGTTTAGTCTGACATCTTACGAGTGTATATAGTCTGACATCTTACCAGTGTACAATCTGACATCTTGGACATCTACCGAGTGTACATAGTCTAGCATCTTACGAGTGTACCATCTGACATTGAAGACATCTTACGAGTTTCTTGTGACATTATGCAATATTCCATCGATACAGCTTACATCATTTTCGGGGGAGTTTGTAGGATAATCGTGCAGTGTGACATATTACAATTTTCTGAAGCGACATTTTGCGATTTGGCTTCTTACATTTCACGGCTAGCTTGCTAAGCGAACATGTGCAATCTGACATTTTACAATTTTCTACACTCAGTAGCATTGTGCAATCTGACATCTGTGATATTTCTGTAAATAATATTGTGCTATCTGACATTTTTCAATTTTGTAAAGTAACATTAAGCAATATTACATCTCTGACAGTTCATTAAATGATATTGTGCAATCTTACATGTTACAGTTTTTCACACTAACATTGTGCATTCTGACATCTGTGAGAATTCTCTGAAATATGTTGCAGAATTTGACATTTTACAATTTTTCACAGTAACATTATGCAATTTGACATCACTGACAACTCTTTGCAATTTGAACGACATTGCGCAGTCTGACATTTCGAACTTTCTGTCGCGATATTTCGCAGTCTGACGTCTTTCAACTTCTGGGGTGATATTATGCAATTTAGCCTGACACTTTACGTACATAACGTAATCTTATACTGATCTAACATATCCATAACACATTCCTTTGTCCGACTTCTTCTAAAATTTGTCTATGACGGATTCAGTAATGTAAATGAGTAAAAGTTTATCCATCATATAATCAGACTGACTATTCCCGGCAGAAATGTGAAGAGTGTATATACAAGATGTGACTGCTAGTAATAATTTGTTAACTTCATGTGATGCTGTAGACTAGGACTACATATTTTACATTTTTGAATTAATGTGCTGTAAGGTACTAAATTATGCATAGTTTTGTAGTGCTGTAAAGTATACCGGATTATGGTTAGTTTTGTGGTGTTGGACATGACTGGATTATAATTAGTTGTGTGGTGCTGCAAAGTACTTGATTATGATTAGTTTTGTGGTGTATGTTTATTATAGTATAGGAAATAGTTCAGTGTACCATGTAGTATTGTAGCGCTGGAAATTGATCACAACGATTTGTGTATATTGTACCATGTCTTTCTGATAACTGATTATTTATGTTATTGTACTACAGACATGTACATATGAACTGACCTGTCTATCTATCTATCTATCTATCTATCTATCTATCTATCTATCTATCTATCTGTCTGTCTGTCTGTCTGTCTGTCTGTCTATCTATCTATCTATCTATCTATCTATCAATCATATCAGCACTTCCAAGGGTGCAAATTTGGAATGTAACCTCTGAAACTAGATGTTATGCTCTTTGAAATTGTAAACATTCTTCAGTAATATTGAGCACTCTGACGTCCCTGTATTTCTCAAGGTGACATTGTGTAACTAAATGTATTAGAACTTCCTGAAGTGATAATATTAAGCAATCTGAAACCTGTCAACTTTCAGACGCAATTTCGTTAAATGTGACATCTTAAAACTTTTAAAGACCATTTTTAAACATTTCAAAGTGACATTATGCAATTCGATGTCTTAGATTTTTCTAAGAGATACCCCATTGTGCAATCTTGCAATTTGCAATCTGGCGTCTTACAACTTTCGGAAGAGCCCGCTCAGAAATTTTATGTATACAGTATATATAGTCATGTCATGGAAACTACCCAAAACAGTATGTGTACACTTGCCAGTTTTAGATTAACCCAGTATTGTGACATTTAAGAAATGAGCTGTGAAAAATATAGACACCTTATCATTCATTTGTAATAAGCGTCACTGCGTTTTAATTTTGCAGTTCCAGCGGAGAAAGGGCCTGTAATAGCAGACAGCAATGGAAAAACCATAAGTGTTATTGACTGTACAAAGAACACCAATGCCAATGATGTCCCATACATTAATATATCCTCAGTCAATGAGATCAAATGCATCGCATCACCGTCGAAACCGGTCTCAAAAATTTATTGGCGGCCTCCTGAGAGCGAGAGAATTAAATATCTACAGGTGGATGATACTACAAAGGCTGAGAGCAACAGACGTCATAGTGCTAACATGACGGTGAAAATTATCACATGTAACAAGCCTATTATTTTGAAATGTGTGGTGGAGAGTCAGCTACCATATGGCGGGAAACGAACTCTCGTGGCCTGCGTAGGTCTGTCCAGATCCCCGGATGAAGGAGATGACTGCGCGGGCGGGAACCAGGGTATGTGGTTTTATGTTTGGATTGGTAAAAAACATTATTTTAAGATCAAGCTTGGAAAACAAAGCAACAGAGTCTAGTTCAGGTATGGATATTATCATCCAGTTTGTATGTTTTTGTTGATTATACACAGTGTAAGACGCGTTTAATTTCAATTTTGTTCAAACATTACGATTTTCACATTTCTTTCTTTCTTTCTTTCTTCTGAAAAAGGCAATACTTAAGACGTTGTTACTTGGCTTTGGCTGGTTAAATTGTAACTTTTTAAAGTTCCCCATGCAAATCACGTACAGTAGAACCCAGATATATCCAGGATCATTTTTCACAAAACGGTAAAGTCATGTCACTAGACTATGTGACCAGGTTAACACAGAGAATAAAATTTGTAGCATAAACTAAATATTATTTGAATGAAGTACACAAGTCCATTTCAGTGAGAAAGCATTACCTTAGGCGTAAGAAACTGGGACTAATCAAATTAAATACTGAAAATGTTACATGTCCCAACACAAGTACATTTACCTATCTATTCATATACTAAGGTGGGTACAAACAAAACTGGTCAAGCGTATTGATTCAAACTGGCAAATTATGATAAATGAAAATCCTTCTGAAATCTTATGTTGAAAATTTTCTGAAGTGAGTATCAAACCAAAATGCCGTTCCTCACCTTTATTCTTGGTCTTAAGACTTTTAGAAGTTCTTTGTCTTAAGTGTCCCTTCGTGACGGATACTGATACTGTGCAGCTCAAAAATCATAGAGCCGTCTTGTTATTCGTGGGTAATTTGAAAAGGGGCGTAATGTCTTTACCGTTACCTACAGTACAGCTTTATCATGCAAAAAATGTAGCGGTAAAGAAAGTGTGCAGGGACGAATATATACAGTTGATTTTGCCTTCCCTTTTCCCTTTCCATTGAAAATAAAAACTTACATTTGCCGTTTCTGTTTAATAACCAGATAAAGTAACGAGTCACATTATCACCAAAATTTGAAAGAACTGAAACATCATTGCACCTCAATTTTCAAAAGTATGTGCGCTATGGTTGACGACTTCAGTTTTGGGTGTTTTTTATTTGTTTCTTTGTTGGTTTGTTTATTGTTGTTGTTGTTGTTGTTGTTGTTTACAAAGAAGCCAAGTGCATCTTTTGTACCAGTAAAATATTGCCATAAGCCCCCCACCCCCACCTGAAAAATAAAAAAACAAAAAACAACATTTTGTTGATTTTTCTTATGCTTGTTCATTGCGCATGTTACACTTTAAATGCGCGTAGAGCACTGATTAGGCTAAGCATGTGGTGTTTCTATTCTGCCGCAAAAGAAGAAGCATTATGGGCATCCTTTATGCTATGCTATAGCATACTATACTGCACTATTCTATGCCGCATATTTCAGAAGAGACATGAGGATAATTTGTCCTTCAAAAGTAACCTGGCTCTCTTTATGTAGCGCCTAAAAATATGCTGAAACAGAAATTTGCGAGTTATTTTTTGCAAAAATTGCCTAAACAAGGTTAAAAGCTAGATATGCCTCTCCAATAAAAAAACACACACACACAATTCAGGGACGAGTTCCTGGATACTGCAAACAAGAATTCAGCGAATAAAGTCCATAAGTTCCTGATGGCCAATACGTGCCAATGTTATTATGACCCTGCAAAACTGTGATTTTTAAAATTGTTATTTAAGGAAAGGGTTGTTCTGGACGGAAAGGTTCAACAATCATCGTTGTGGCTAGTGTGGTGGCTGTCCTTGTGGCTGTCGGAATCCTAGTGTCGTGCGGTATCTACTTGTGTTACAAAGGCATACTGACCTGTGGCAAGACAGAAAAATGGTACGTGTATGAAGCAGATCTATTTTCACTTGCTATAAACTAAAGGTAATAGTAATGAAGTAGTTTTACAGTTCTAATCATTTGCGATGCAGATTTGTAGACTGTAACTTAATTTCAAAGATTCTGCGATTTCTATTCCAATACAATTAGACGAAAGCTTTAACAGAAATGCTGCATAATAAGGCGATTGCCGCTGAAGATAAAGTTTTCTTACTCTTGGTTTATATGCTCGGAACTGACAGCATGATGAGGAAAGTTGGTTTTCTTTTTCTTTCTTTCTTTCTTTCTTTCTTTCTTTCTTTCTTTCTTTCTTTCTTTCCTCCTCATTCTGTCTTTCATTGTAAGTAATTACCATTGGTTAATTGTACAATCCTTTCAATTCATATTTCACTACTACGAGGCCTAACTTGATATTGAAACAAAAGGGAAGATACTAATAAACAAGTATAAACATAGTTTCATGTGTAACATAATAAATCAATTTATAGATTTAAAGTATGTATCTATATCACTACACTCCTCTGATAAAGTAGTTGAACGGCATTGCCCCAACATAGCACACACAGACCAAAAGATACACAATAATGCCACAGTACCAGTATATCCCTCCGACGACCTTCCTTTTTGAAAGAGGCTAACAGTAACCAGAATAGATAAGAGAAATTTGACTTGTCCACAACCTTCAAACTTAAATTGCCGAGGAAAAAAAATGGCAATACCTCGTCTTTGAACACGTTCCATTTATTCCCTTAAACAGGGGCCTGCCAACTGTGAAAGTCCGAAAGCCTAGTGGTGGTAAGAGTAGCAGGTAAGAAATGAAAATGTATACATATGGAACCATGGCTTCAAGTTTAGCATTTTAACATGTTAAACAAGGCCTAGTGCCTATAGGAAACTGCTCTGTAAGCTTTCTATAGCACACTGCTGATAAATTATATATATATATATACAATTTTTTATTTATTTATCCATTTATTTATCTTCATTGTCGACAAAGATTTTTTTTACAAGTTTTGGGAAAAAATAAGCTAACAAACATAGAGGTCTGCCCCAAAACCTCAATACTATCCCTGTTGTCTTAATTTCAATAAACATACAAGTGCATCCCTGGCATACATGCATGCTAATAGTGGAATTTCAGACCCACGATGGCAGCATTTGAGCGTGTTTATTTGTATATATTTGACTACTTGCTTAACAAAAAGCTTCAGTGGAATTTGTTGTTATGTAAATAAGTAAGTTATTTACATGATCACCTCCAAACACTGGCCTGTTGCTTCCGAAACGGATCTACTATATTGTCAATAATAGAATCTAGTCTTTATATCAGAAAACATTTCATACAATGTAGAAACATAATAGTGCATACATGTTCTTGTATCATGGTTGCCTCTTGGATGCAATTTTTTTAGTTAAGAAGTGACAGCTGGAAAACATTGGAAGTTTTTTTGTAATATATGTGTGCATTTATGTGCATTTTTACGTGTTTATCATGTATTCAGATTTAAAATAACATCGCTTATGACAGGAAAATACGACAGATCAAGTACAGCAACCCAAAAACGTGCACAGAAGAAAACATAGGTATGCAGATTCCAACACAGATTGAGGATGCTGAAATTTGCCCTGAAGTCCAACCTAAGGACAAACTTGGGTAAGTAGAACAACAATATTTGTTCTTAGTATCAAAGACCTTGACATTGCCCTTTATGATATGGTTGTGGAATCCTAATGCACTGGTCCTTTTGTTACAAGGCCATCTCAAGTGAAGTGCACCACAAACATGGTCTTATAAGAGGAGTGGTCTCTCTTGAGGGGGGTGGAAATAAAGTTAAAACATATCATCCTCATGGAGGTGGCTTCTGCAGAGAGGGTGGCCTCTCGTGAGGAGGCTATAGGAAGGGGACATGATGTTATATATGTTAAATTGTTGCGCTTTTGTGGTTAAGTTAAATCAGAGAATCTATCAAACCATCACACTCTGGTATGGTGAGTTTTATTGTCGTTTCCCACACAAAACAAACAATGTTTGCATTTTGGTGTATGCAGTGTATGCAGTGTATGCACTTTAATACATGGCTATGTAGTCACATGTACTGGAACATAGTTAGTTGAGGACTTGTATGTTCATGGTAAGGTTATGAATTTAAGGTCTCACAGACTTATTAACTTTTGAAAAACCACAGAAATTTATATACATAGATGTAAAGTAATTTACCATTTTACTTTTGGAAGTATTTGTTTCAATGATGTAATTGCTTAACATTGAAAAAAAAGCCTAAAATGACCCCCCCCCCCAAAAAAACAAGAAATTATATAGCATAAACAAAGAAATATGAAAGTTAAATTTGAATATAAAACAAACAAAAAAATACGAATTCAGTTTCAATCCTGAAAAATCACAGCTTTTTGTATTTTCCATCTGTTCCCCCCCCCCCTTTTTTTTTTTCTTTGTGATTTGTGGGTATCACTATGTGACGTTCTGGCAAGTTATTTTGCCCATATCACAAGTTGAATCTCACTCTACCTGCAGTGACAAGGACTTGCTTGGTCAGGATGAAAACAACATCATTATCAAGTTCACACTGACCCCAGAACAGTTCAGAAACCATGTGAGGTGAGCACAGAAACTATCTCATTACACAGGGCAACAGCAGACTGGGATGTTGTGGTTGCGGTGGGGACGAGGGGGGAGGGCCTATGTATTGTGGGAAAATTCTGTTAATTTAGCGTAAATTGATATTCCTCAACTTTTCTTTGCATACATAGGAGTTGCCCATGACCCAAACCTATTTATTCAACTGGGAATAGCACTCAAGAATGGTTTTAATAAAGTCAATACTTGGCAAGTGCCTAGGCAGCAAAGTGCCAAAATATGCTCTATGGCCAATTTATCGAGTCAAATATTTAATTTTTGTTCAATTTTTGTTGTAGAAGAGTTTAGCTGGAAGAAAGAAAGGAAGGAAGACAGTAAAACAAAAGCTTTAAAAACAGAATGTCTTTGTTTTAACCCAGCCATAATAAAGAGTTTTTCCCCCAAAAATATGTTTGCATGCAGCTATACATGTAATTACAGATGTTGATTATTTTATGGACAGAATCGGCAAGAATGTGGATGTGTCGTCTCTGGTGCAGGATGACCTGGATGGCGAGTTTCCCGTGAGTCTCACTAGAAGTAATCCACAAATCCACCATCCTGTGGAGGATCAAATCCACCATTCAGTAGATGAACTCACAGGTGCTGTCACTGTTGTGCATTCTGCTGATGATGTTGATGGTAAAAGGTATGTACATGTACATACAGTCAAACATACATTTATACATACATACATACATATGCCAACATACATTCATAAAAATTCATGATGATGATGATGATAATAATATTCTGTGGTGTGCTGCTTATATTTGGCAGTCCTGCTACATACAGCAAAAAAAAAAAAAACTGTTTCCGTTCTCACCAGATTTGCATCTGACACTCAACATAGGCACAGCCTCTGCCTGTGTTTCCACAGCCAGTGTCCTAGGAGCCCTTACAAGCTGATACCTTGTCCCTCTCCTTCCTTCAGTTACCCACTCTAGATTCTGTCTCCCTAAAACCCAATACACCACATTTCCTTTCCCGGTACTTTACCAGGAAGTCCTTCAGTACGTCTAACCCCACTCTACTTCCTGGCATTTCCCCCTTCAACTCCATCATTGAAGATAATCTATCACTTTCTGTCATATTTCAAACTTGTTCCAGTTACCTCTCACTCTCTCTCTCTCTCTCTCTCTCTCTCTCTCTCTCTCTCCCCCCTTCTATTATTTTGAAGACGGCATAAGCAGATGACATGATAAATACACACACAGACCTACATATTTTGAGCACACTTTGAGAAATTTTAATGGCTTATGTTGGAAACTTTAAACAAATCACAAAAAGAGGCTAACAGATGCCACAATGAGTGTCTTTGTTTGTTCAGTAGTCTGTTAATTTGTGCGCACAAATGACAAGCAGCGTACTTGCACATGATTTTTTTTCAAAGATGATATCATGTGACAAACATTTTTCGCAACACCAGAAAACAATGAACCTTCAGCTTCAAAACAAACTTCGTGGATACAAGTGCCATTTATGTGATGCAAAATCTTGTCTAAAGAGACAGAACATGATGCAGTCACGTTGTTATATACAGTCATAACTTGAAAACTTGAGAGTACTACTTTAACCATTTTGGGACAAAAGAGAGTAGAAGAAGTACTTCTCCAAGTCCAGGAGAGAATGTGATTAGTCCAGCTGTGTATCTTAGGAGTAAAGTAAAATGACATCAAAATACAGAGCCATTTATATTTTAAATTTACTATATTTTACTTTTTTTTTTTAATGTTACTCTTTGTAGTCTCACCCAAGACGACTCTGCATTCCAATACAAAGACACAGAACTGATGGACCAGCAGCACAAGATACCAGAATCTCATGACTGTCACACCCGATTGTCCCCAGAAGATGACCTTGAGGTCAAAGATTCAAATATTCAGGGTTCAATGGAACAGGCTCCATTGCTGACCATGAAGGGTAACCAGCCAGAGACAGTTAAATACAGGTAAGTTAAACTGTTGAATTTCTGTGCTGTCGATGGAACAGCCTTTCAGTCATGCGTCTGTTTTACCACAGTCCATATGGTTTCTCATTTTTCTGAATTTTGAGGCATTATTGAAGCAACCATGAACAAAAGCACAGCAGAATGTGATATACATGTATATTTAGAGTCAATGAATGAATAAATGGAATCTTATAACTCCAAAAAACAGGTGTTTCCTCTGATGTCATTCTCAAAGTTCTCAGTTTGTGTTTTTCTATCTTTTTTAGAGAAAAGGTACCACATGTATTGCTCTTTACGTAACTAATTGACATAGAGTCAGTGGGGATAAGGGCCGTATCTGTCCATCCATCCATCCATCCATCCATCCGGGAGCGTATCTCTAGAATCCTAAGAGATAGAATAATGAAATTTATACTAAGGATGCATCATACCATGGGCATGTGCACTGTGTATTGTTTTTGATCTTGAAAACAAGGCCCAAGAATATATCCATTTTCGTGTGTCTGGCCGCATATATCCAGAACCCTTAGAAATAGAATAATCAAATTTACACCAGAGATGCATCATACCAAGGGCATGTGCGCCATGTATTGCTTTTGACCTTGACCTATTTTCAAAGTCACAGGGACCAAGAACATATCAATTTTTGTGCGTCCAGACATGCTGTATACATTGTATAGCTTTCTTCTGTTTATAGTGTGGCGGGGGACATAGATCCTTTGGATCACTGTGCACTTGTTAAATCATAAAATTGTCAACTCACAGCCCCTTCTCCTTTTGATTTGAGTCGAATTATATGGACCAAAACAGGCAGTGGTTGAATGTAGGCCTAACCAATAAACAAATCCTCTGTTTTCTCCTGTTTCAGCACACAGGTCAGCCAGGACAATTAATGTGTGAAGACGCTCATAATTTCCATACCAGAAACTCCAGAACTCAACTGCCGGGAAACGTGTCATACACTTTTCTTTGCTCAAATTATGGAGCTGTGGCTGGATTTAGCTCTCCTGCCTTCAATCTCTGTAATTTCCGAAATGAAATTGTTTCTGGGAGCATTCATGTAACATGCTGAAACATACAGCAAAGGCAGCTAGAGCATGACTTGCCAGTCAATGTAAAATCCAGGGAATTGAGGCCTCACATGTCATAAGTAGAATAAAAGAACCATTTCCCCCTCGCACTGAATGCCCAACCCATGCCAAGGAAAGCTATTGACCTGGGACATGTAATCTTGATAATTCTCCTCTACAATTTTCGGCGAAACTGTTTATCATTACTGTTCAAATTAGCTTAAAACACCGAAGCAAAATAGTGAAATTAAAATCACGGTGAAATGTCAAAAATACAAAAAAACTGTGAAAATTTAAACACATGAAAATGAACAATTTACAGGAACAATATGGTCCCTTGGCTACCCCTGAACTACAGTGAAACCTGTCTATTGTGGACACCTCTGGGACTGGCAAAAAGTGTCCACAGTTGACAGGTGTCCACAATAGACAGGTGTTTGTAACAAGGAAATTGACCATTTGGTCATGGATATAACTGTCCACATTATACAGGTGTCTGCATTATAGAGGTGTCCACAAGGACAGGTTTTATTGTACTTTTCCTGTTGCTCCTAAGTTAGAAGTGTCTCTATTATATGGGGGATTTGCAATGACATGGTCAACTCTGTGGACCCACCACCAGTGTCATGAAGAGTCCACACTGCAGTAAATACAGTTCATTTTGTCCATTTGCTGGATTTATTTACTCAATAGGATACCATGGAAACTGCATTGTCACAAAACCTAAACCTTTGTGTGTCAGGATGTACATCTGTAGACATAAATACAACTATTTGGACATATGTAAAGAAGTGAAACATATGTAACGCCGGCATCAAAAGGTGTGTGGTCCATACAGATGATACTCGGCGACATTGCTATATCATCAAAATGTGACATCACAAGATGAAAACAAGTGGATCTGACCAATGGATTTGAAAAAAAAGTTTAAAATGTGAATTGTGGACAGATAAATGGACAAAGGATAACTGCCCGTCCTATCAGCTCAGCTGAGTTAAAGGCACACCTGCTACTTGAATGGAAGGTCTTTTTACAGGAAACATGAATCTGCAATCCTTAAATGATTCACAGCAGTTTCTGTGAAGTAGTGCGGTTTTAGTCACAGTTGGCACTAAAAGAGTTAAATTTAACCCTTCCCGTCATAGGCTTTAAGTCAACAGCTTATCTCCGTGCACTTTGAATGCTTTACGCCCAAAGTATTCCAAGAAAAGCTGTTGACCTGGACCATTTTTCCCTCTGGAATCATACACAGGTGCCCTGGTCCTTATAGGAAAGGACTTTTCACAAGGAATTTAAATCTGTTATAATTATATACCATTGAAGCAGACATAAATTTTGTTGTGATTAGCACTGAAAGATGCTGTACTTAGATCTACTTATGTGATATATTTTATACAGAGATTTTGTGTCAGCATCAACAAAGCTATATATGACTCTATTGAGGTGATTTAGAAGTAATACTGTGGTCCCTGTTACCAGAGATCACCCTCACCGCAGCAAAAAAATTAAAGTGATCTCAAAAGACAGATGGACTGTTATGATAGACCTAATTATGGCAGAATGTCACTTGCAGGTTACATTGTCTCCCTTTCCGCTATTTGCACACGTTTTTCAGAAAATACATTCAAACTGAGATGAGCTGAAAGCTGAAACCATATAAGTTTGGGTTTAATTTTGACAGAGTCAACAGTCTTCTGTGTGATATGCATGCTTTGTATACAGAAGGGGGTGGGGGTGGGGGGTTCAGTACGCTGGTGCAAGTAATTATTTTTCTAGAGTACACAGTACGGAAAATAAAAATCTTTCAAAATTTTGGATAGTACGAAATATGTAAAATAAGAGGGCTTCCAGTACGCTAGTACAGTAAATAAAAAGCCCCAGTAGGCCAGTACGGGAAAGCCCTTACCCACCCTCTATACAATGCATCTGAAGTGAACCAAGGAAAGTTCTTGATCTGGATGATCTTTACCGTCTCTGGTCTATTATGGCAGGGATAATGAGAATATATTTATTTTTGCAGGTTCTAATTTTGGCAGTTTTTTGTATTTTAGACCTTTCACTGAAACTTAAAATTCCCTACTTTTGTTATAATTCCTATCCATACTGTGTTAAAACTCTTTTTCATTGGGTTCTTATTTAGCGGCTTTGAAGCATCAGCGAAATCGGCAAAAATTAAGACTCAGTGAAATTAAATGAATTCACAGTAGACCTGATTAGGGTAACTTTAGGCATGCTGGCACTTGAATGAAAGGTCAGTTTACAAGAAGTATGAGTCTGGTGTTTTTATGTCAATTTGGAGCACATTTGCCTGCGAAGCGGCCTTGGTCCCCCTACCAATGTAAAATTCAGAAACAAAAACATTAAAGTCTGCCACACAGGCAAGGAGCACATCGACTTCTGTCCAAAATTGGCATGGAAAGGATGGAGACAGCTCTCTTGTGGAGTCAACTTCCACAAAGGTTCAGTACAGCTGCAAAAGGAAATAACCATATTTGTGTTCATATATGGAAATTCCGCTTTTAATTGATACCAGGGACGTGCTATAGCACATCCCTGTTGATACATATACAGTGGTCCATCCCTCCTACACTCCCCCCCCCCTTGTAATGCCCCCTGATGACAGGCTACCCCCTCCAC
Source organism: Hermodice carunculata (assembly GCA_964020975.1). Lineage (NCBI taxonomy): Eukaryota > Metazoa > Annelida > Polychaeta > Eunicida > Amphinomidae > Hermodice > Hermodice carunculata. The sequence goes on along the minus strand of OZ026623.1, from coordinate 83,913,578 downwards.
ACAGGCCATTTCTTTGTGCATCAAGTATGGTATTTTTATTTTATTTCGCCCCTTAAGAGAGGCCACCCCATAAGGCCCCATTTCCGGTGCACTTGGGGTTGCCTTATAAGAGGGGGACCGCTGTATTTGTAAACATGACTCTGCGGGATTTCCAAATTAAATACGTTTAACCTGACACATTTTTCAGTTGATAAAAACTGAACATGGGCAAACATACCACAGTAATTGTCACGCAATTAACAGTTATTTCCAATTGTTGAAAGAGAAGTCTTGGCGCTGTGAGTCATTTACAGTTACCAGTTTGAGCGTGTTTCGCTCTGCATGAATAGTGCACAGATAAGCCCTGTAGTGTCTTGCCATGAATTACAAAGACAATTCTTCAATTAGAGTCATATGCACAAAAACAATGGGACCTTACAGCTGGGCCTTAACACAGGACCACAATCACAATAGGGTACACTTCCCAGTTTCTATACATGCCTTAACGCATAAATCATTCAAGCTTTTTTTTTAAATTACGCAGCTGAAGTGTACAAAAAGCATTGGAGTTTGGAGATCCAGTCTGGAATTAGAAATGGTCGAACTGTGGCACTTGGAAAGTAGTTCAGCAGCCCATGCAGGCAAATAAACACTTTAATTACTAGTAATGAGTGTGTCCTGGGGCAGCCCTCTGTCATTTCAGGATGTCTCGCCGCTGTGTGATGGAATCAGCTTGTATTTTCATTTTAGAGCACAACTGTTGGTACCACATTTGAGAGACACAGAGTCAACAGTAATTGTAACAGGAAATTTGGACAAGCAAATGAAGTTTTCTGTGAGCAAGAAGATATGGCGATTATAAATAAACTAAAGGAAAATTACATATTACATTGGGAAAACCAAATTGGAATAAACTTACAAGAGGAAGGTAAACTATGTACATACAGGAAAATAAAGAGAAATTTCATTTATGAGAATTATTTGGATGACATACATATAAAACAACATAGAATTGCATTGACAAAGCTAAGTATTAGTGCCCATAAATTGAAGATACTTAAGGCCAGCTGTACAATGATCAGACAGAATATGTAAATATTGTAATAAAGAATTAAACATAAAGGTGGTGAAGATGAAAAACATGCCATGATTGGATGTCCACAACTAAAAGAGGAAAGATCAACTCTATATAAGTATATAACGAGTGAATGCAAACAATTCCCAAACATGAACGAACACAACAAATTTATCTATATGATGACATGCAAGGAGGAAATGATTTCAAAGGTAGCAAAATTTTGTTTCATTACTTTACAACAAAAAGATTAAAGTCCACAACACTGCACCAGAATAGAGATTGGTATTTAAAAGGTTGATTACAAGATGGCATATGTATAATATATTTATTTCTCTTTGTATTTATTGAGGTGAATAAGTTTGTATTGTAGAACTAGCAATAATCTTTTTGGCCATCCTGACTTGGCTTTGTACATACCACTGTAGTGCATACTTGGTCCCACAGAGGGCGCAACCCTGTTAAATAAATAACTTTGAACTTTGACAGACAGTTGTCTCAACCGTGATAGAATCAATGTCAGAGACATCATATGTGGGTTTCGTTTTTGCTCAACAAAGGCAACGTCCCAAAATTACATCCCCACCCCCCCAAAAAAAACAAACTTGGGTTAACCCTAGCCTCAAGGGACCTCCCAACGCTCTGTAAGCTTGCAGTTAGCTTGCACACCATGGGGAGGTCCCTTGGGGCTAGATTGACCCCCCAACATTTTCAATGCAGGACGGCTCAATCATTCTAGCTTCTTGGCGTTGTCTGTGGCCGTGGTTGTGTAGCTTGAAAATGTATCAACCTATGACTGTATACTAAAATAATGTCGTAAAAGCCAACAGGAGATTGGAAGTATGTGTAAATAGTGTATACAAATAGTGCTCCAATTTCCACAGTACCTATTTAACCACTTTTCTCTCATCACCAACTTTGACAAAAAGTCCATGGAAGTGCATGTATGTATTATTCATCAGTATTTTAGTTGTTGTTGTTATTATTCTTCTTATTATGTTGCTTTTATTTGTATATTTTTTCAGAATAATTAAATGATGGAAAATTGTTCATCCGTCTCTTCTTACTTTGTGTCTGCATGGTTTTTGCATCAAGATGCACTGGACATTTTCAGTGTCACATATATCTGTCCCTATCCAACAATTGGTTTTAGCATGGTTTTAGAGACCCTCTTTTTTTCCTGATGCATAACCAAGAGTCCCTGCTCTTTTCTACGAAGCCCAGTTAAATGTACCTGCACACAGATGGAGTGTAGAACTGGGTACACGGACTTGTGATCCAACCAACTCACCCGAGGGATCTCCTGAGAATGGCCTCCTGAAAGGATTTTTTTCTTTTGTTTTGTTGAAGGCCCAAAATCCCATTTAATGGCATAAATTTGTGTGTGCACAACTGTCACATTTTTAAGTTGGTGTGCCAACACAGACATTCTGTTTTTGTTGGTATTCTTTTTTTTTTCTTTCTGCTTCTTCTGAATCTTCTTTACCAGCAATTTTGTCCCAACATTTTTCTAGGACACTGCTACAATGTTGAATATCTCCACAACTATTACACATACATATTCCAACTTCAACTTATAGGTTTGTGGCAAAGACGCATCTAATGGACCATGAACCAAAGTTGTAGGATTTTAATTTTTGAAAAATTTAAATCTGGAATAGCTTCAAAAGTATTATAGACAGAGGTGCCATTCCAACTTCAATTTATGGGTTTGTGACATAGCCACATCCAATCAACCAAAAACCAAAGTTGTAGAATTTTATTTTATGCATATTAGGTGAATATGCAAAATTTAATCTTGAATACATGTAGCTCCAAAACTATCATAGATAGAGGTGCCATTCAAACTTCAATTTGTAAATTTGTGACATAGCCGCATACAATGAACAAAAATTGCAAAATTGTAATGTATGCAAATTAGGTGAATACACACAATTTAAATCTTGAATGGCTTCAAAACTATGACATACATAGATAGGTGTCATTGCAACTTCACTTTACAGGTTTGTGACACAAGTGCATTCAATGAACCATAAAGCAAAGTTGTAGGATTTTAATTTATGCAAAAAGGTGAACACACAAAATCTAAATCTTGAATAATTTCATAACTTTTAAACATAGAGGTACCATTCCAACTTAAATTTGCAGGTTTGTGACATAACTGCATCCAATCAACCATGAACCAAAGTTGTAGGCTTTTAATTTACGCAAATACACAAAATTAAGATCTTGAATACCTTCAAAACTATTATCAATAGTGGTGCCATGCAAACTTCAGTTTGTAAGTTTGTGACATGGCCACATCCAATGAACCAAGAACCAAAGTTGCAGCATTTTAATTCATGCAAATTAGGCTACTAAACAAAATTAAATTATGTTGAACCCTAGCAAAGTGTAGAATTTCAAACCATTCTCCTTTTGAAGGCACCCAGACAGATTTTCTGTGATTGTTTTATGTCAGTGGTTTATTTATACATATATAACGTATTATATAATTTATACAGATTAAGACCCCATTCCATCTTGCCATTCATAACATAAAATAAATGTGCTAACAACTTTGTGTGGCCTGCTTCACACTTCCAAATATCCTACTTTTGACGAAGGATGCTCTTAATTAATTTTCGCAAGGGTCCATTTCTAACAGTGCAAATGTTATCTTACATAAACAGGAATACACAAACAAGAAACTTAGTTCAATTGAAAGTTTATATTCATATCAAAGAAGGATAATAAATTATAAATATACATAATTATACACTTATATTTACAACTAAGAACATTATAAATCACAAATACAAGGTACAATCACTACCAAAAAGTACATTTACATGAGCCAATGCTTTAAGTCTTGGATCTCAAAAAACAGAATACAAATGCAATAAGTAGATCAATGTTGAAAGTTTCCAATCAATTAGAGAATCTGAAAATTCCGTCTTGATGAACCATCCCAGGGGACGACCAAATCCTGGTTTCTCAAGACGGGTGGCCTCTCACAGGAGTTTTAAACATGAAGTATGTCCAACATGGTGTCCTGAAACAGTGGTCTCTCAAGACAGGTAGTTTCTCATTGGAGTGGTCTCTCAAGACAGGTGGTCCCTCATTCGAGTGGTCTCTTAAGACAGGGACCACTGTACGTAAGGAGTAAAGGTACAAAGTGTCGTAACTGATACAGTTGAACCTGTCTCTAATGATTGCCTTCATTGGCACAAACATAATGTTTACAAGATTAACCCTCATATGGCACGTGTTATCCCTAATTAACACTTCTGTCCACTATGGCACACCATATTATCCCTAATTACTGCCTCTGTCCACTTAAAGTCCCTGTTCACGACGTGAATGGGGTCAAATCGTCAATTTGACGATGTCTACCTTACTAAATGCTTACTACTAATTTCCTGTCTCTGATAAAAGTTGCTATAATGTTTAATATTCATCATTCACCATATTTTTTTTTGCCCCCCTCCCCCCCCCAAAAAAAAATGTTCACAACTCCTTCATTAAGCTTTCTTAGCACCATATCAAGACGCTAAGTAGAGATAATGCAGTAAGTTTAATAGCCAAATAGTCACTGGCTTAAATTAGTGTGCTTCGGCTCACAGAGTATATCGTATTGTACCAGACTGACAACTTGTATGTAAATTTAAGAAGCTACAAAACATAATACACTTGCAAATATGCATGAAAACTTCTACAACTGAAAAAAAGTTTCAAATCACTACAGAACATACTGCAACAAAGTTGCAACCTCACTACTGATATATATCATTTACAATCAATTTGTGTATTATCGTAACAAGCGTCCATATGGAACTTGTTTCCTTGTTCAATGAGAGCTATATTAGGTCGTCCAATGACAACCGAAATGGCATTGAATGCACTTTCCTGCACACAATCCAATCGAGTATCTGTACAGAAACAATATCGTTGCAAGATTTCACTCCCACAAAAATGAAATTTCCTTGCTAAGGGAACAAAGGTTCCCACTTTGACTTTAATATCTATTTGAGACAATGTAAATATGTACATAGACCTATACAAATGCCGCAAATTTTGATAAATGCCCGAAAGTTGGCAGATATTGTTTCCATGAATATTAAACATGACATGTTGATGTGCTTCGTGGAATATGCACATAACAACCACACCATGAATTTCAACAATGCCCTCCAAATTTTGTTTTTTAAGCTTGTACAATACAGCCCTCACAAAGTGGACCACCCTAGTTAACCCACAATTTTGATGCTTGATGATCCTGGCACAAATTATGTGTGCGAATAACCATCTCATCCAGTGAGTTGCGGCCAGCAAACAATACAGTAAAAATTCAGCTTTGTGCTAATAGGAGGTATGCATTTTAACACGGACCATGTGCTGCCACCTAGACTGCAGCAAAAAACCTGACAGGAAGGAGGGCAAATTCATGTGTTGAGCAGAGCCAACTGAGCTTTTGTGAGAAAAGGAGCAACTTGAGAATGCAAAAAGCTTAAGAGAAGTCATTCACCAAGTTTTAAAAGATACTAGATACTTAACATATTTAAAAAGTTTAATTTGCTGGGTAGAAGTGTTATTACTAGATGGTTGGGTAACATAACTTGTAAAAGTGCCCTGATCATGGTGGAGGCATAGTTCTGTTGCCTAGCAACTGAGGGGACCAAAGCAGGTCTGCAGTTCATAGAGTTTAATATGAATACCTCCTATTGCATGAGATGCTAGCTAGACAACTGGCTAGTATTATTATTGTTAATTTCAAATGAGCCCATAGCCAGATGCAAGCATGGAATCATGCATATGCATGCTTACACTGCCAACCTGGTTTCCTGCTGGCATGCCAACATGTTGCCAGGCTAGCATTTTAGTCCCCTTAGCAAGAGCTGTACTGTATCAAGTTTCATCAGCACTTGGCTCTGGCTGGCTTTCTTACAAGACCATGGATGAAACATCCGAACATGTGTTACAAAAAGTCTTAATTCTAAGAACAGATACCTCTGTACTATGTAGCTACAGAGAGGAAGCCGCAAACTAATGGTCTCATCAACCCTGGACTAGTTCCAAGCTGGCTAACACAGTTGAAACAGGATTTACAGTCTCCTGACAAGTTTCGAATGTACATATTTCATGTAACATCAACCAAAACAATATTCTTAAACTACCAAAATACAATATGTACAAATACAATGAATGTACACCTGCGATTAAACGAGGATTTAAAAAAAAACAAACAAACAAAACAAAAAAATGATATGAAGGTTATGGCTCATGAATTCTACAAAAGTTCTCCAAAAGTCTGAAGTTTGCCAAAACATACTTTTCATAATATGCAAAGTATAACAAGAATTGTACCCTTAGCCATTAGGGCCACAGGGTTGAGTGTCATATCATTCCTATTATATATATATGTAAGGGCGCTGCCGAACCAATCAGGAAGTTGATCGCTATCACCTTGGCCATTGATTGGCAGTATGTGAGTATGGTTGCACAGTGGTCTGTTACCATGGTAACCAAAGTAGACCAATTAGAAGTTGAGTCACTTGTCCAGTGCTAAAACAGTGATCATTTACCCAAGTGGCGTGAAAAAAACCCACAGAGATTGGCTTGTTAAGCAGGCAAATGTTAGCCCAGTAATATGCCTGATTTTTAGTGGGTTTTTTTTCATCTCTCTACCTTCTGTAATGGCACCATGGTACACTTGTAAAGCTTTGAACATGAAGCTTTTGCAATTTTCTTAGTTCCAGTAACCATAGCCAAACATATCAAAGACACTGACTGTCAGCTACAGTTATACATAATCCTGCAAAACACAGGTGCCCTATTTTTGGCACTGGTCACACTGAACAGGACCTGATTTACAATCAGCACATTATAACTCTATAATTATATGTATTATTTCACTACAAACTTTAATATTTTGCCATATAAGTACGTTTGCCACTTTTTCTGCAAAAATTTCGTAACTTCTTCCTGGGAATAACCCAGTGATGCTGCAATTTGTGTTCATCTGCCAGACTTTAGTGCCACCTAGTGGTCAATATAAGCACCAACATCTAACCCACTTGAACAATGTTCAGAGCATGATGCTATATTTGGTTCATACATCAGAAAATACCAATACAATGGTCCCTCTCTTACAAGAAGGGGGTAAGGGGGGGGGGGTTTGGTACGCTCGTACAGGTAATTATTTTTCTTGAGTACGCAGTACGGAAAATAAAAATCTTTCAAAATTGTGGATAGAACGAAGTATGTAAAACAAAAGGGCTTCCAGTACGCCAGTACGGTAAATAAAAAGCCCCAGTATGTCAGTACGGGAAACCCCTTACAGACCCTCTTACAAGGCAAACCCAAGTGCACCAAAACAAAAAAAAAAAAAATGGCCTTATGAGAGGGGTGGCTTCTCTCCAGGGGGAAAATAAACTGACAATATTATACTTGATGCACAGAGGGGAGGGGGCTTACAAGAGGGGGACCACTCTACACAAGTCTCAACCATAACAAATCACAGATATCTGATGCAAAAACAATGATTTGATCATGGTAGAAAACCAAAATAATAATAAACCTGTCTGAACGCTCAAATGAAAAATAAAGAGCTCCAAGTCACTGCAGGTAAGAGAATGTGTGTGTGGGAAGTAATTCAATGCTTTAACACAGTTATCACAAATTGCAATGAACAGTACACGAGGCCTTCATCTTATCCACTTATCTTTGTATGACTGGCATAACTGCTGTTGAAGGTGATACAACTTGTATTACAGTAGTGCCTGCAAATTTAGACCACAGCCATGAAAGAGCCCCTGGTTTGTGTGACCACATATTTGTGGTCACAGAAGACTAACTTTTTTGTAACTTCAACCTTGACTTAAAGGTAATCTGCTTTGATGCAATCACTTTTTGTCTGGTGTTATGATTGAGCTGAATTAGCCGACATCTCTGTGTTTCCAATGTCATGGTTCTATACATGGGAAACTGGTGACCTTAATAACCAACGAGACTTTCTTGTGGAATACAAGTCCCCGGTTTCTGATCAGTGAAATTTCTCACTGCACCATACAGCTGCACCTGTGAATGGCCTTTACACAAACCAGATCACTGCCAGTCTGAGGCTTTGATGGGGCATACATACAGGAGGATGTTAATGGGTCTTTATGAGAAATAAACTATTTGTCATTGGTGACAACTAGTTATTCCATCATTAATTATTACTAACACGTGCATTCAGCTTCAACGTAACTGAGTCTGGACAAAAAAAGAACTCAACTAGATTCAATGCAAGTCTGTAGTTCAAGACATTGGTCCTGGAAGTGCTGGGAATTACAAGAAATAGTCTATATGTCACATTTTGCTCATACAGTAAAAGCTCCCATGCTAAACATCTTAACAGGCCAGAATTACAAGAAATGGCCAACTCTGTCTTATTTGGCTTGGACAGTAAAACCTCCCAAGCCAAACACCTAAAAGCTGAACATCTTTCCTCAGCCCCAATTTTTCTGAATATTGTATGAACCTGTCTATGCCAAACACCTGTCTACACCAAACACATGTGTATGTGGAATATTTTCCTTTGGTCCCAAGGGTGTTTCACCCTGGGATGTTTCACTGCATTACATTTAAACAGGCTTGGTTTGATAGTCATAAGATAGACTGTCAAATAACTTAATAAACCTGTCTCCCTGAGAATATAGGAAGGAATCTGCACTGTGAATCTGGGACCAAGTTTATGGACACCAAGCAAAGATAGTGGCCCCAAGAAACGCTACAGGTACATCACCCTGTCTCACCTGCTGATCTGATAGGTCTGTTATGAAATTCCTCTGAACTGGAAACAATGTTTGAGACACAGCACTACTGGACTGAGTAATTTGTGAAGGTTGATGTGTTTTGTTTTTTTTTCTGTTTAAAATAAATCTTGGATTTTAAACTGACAGATGGGGGGACTGCCGGTGGAAGGATTCTGTTCAAAGCAAAGGAGGCCTAGAGGCCATCATGTGGAATGACAAGACAAGTCAACATGCATATATTGCCTACAAAAATTTAAGCCCCAAACATCTCTATTGTACTGGGGCGTTTTTAACTTATTTATGTGCATGGTAACTGCATATCATTTTTTCATCCTTCATACACATTTGCTGAATTTACTTGTTTTCTGCTCCATTCCTCTGGGCAAGTTTTCTGATATTTGACTTGCCCCTTGTTCTAGCTCACTTGTCCATCCAAGCACATCCTATTTCTAAAAAGTATATTTGTGGTCGCTCAAGAGCCATGCCTAGAAATTTCCAGGATAGTCCACTATATATGTACAACTACTGCCGATCTGCGCATTCACATACATCTGCATGATGGACTCAGCACAGGGCTATTGGCTTGATTCAATCTGTCCAACTTCCAGAAACTGCCAATGTGGCCCTATAGTGAACCATCATCTAAATTCTCACTTCCCCCAACTTGAGTTTCCTTGTCGTGGGCGGGGATCATGTGACTTGTTGAGCCATGCCACCAGTGGGAAACAAACATCGGAAACAGCCCGTATGCCAGCACCAACAAAAGGTCCCCCATGGGAGACACAAGACTCCTGTTAGCAGTTTTTACCGATTACACCCATCATCACCAATGAGAGGCCTCTACAATATGTTTCTTTAAGTCATTGGTCTCTTTAAATGCCCTGCCGCAGACATCGCACACGTACTGTAGTTTCGCTAACGCCCCGTGTTCTCTTGCATGTCTTCTAAACATCTGCAGCTGATCGAAACGTTTTCCACACTGATAACACACAAACCACTTTCCCTCTGATGGCGGGTGCGTCCTCATGTGCATCTTCAGGTAGCACCGTCGGAACACCTTCTGGCATACTGGACACTCTGCTACAGGTCTCTTGTTTCTTCCAAGTGATTTTGGAGATTCTCTGCCCTGAGAGCCTTCAAATTCATAATCTTTGTCCGTGGCGCCTGTACTTCCGGGTCGCGAGGCACTCTGATTGGCCAGTCCTGTTACACAGAAAGACACGGTGATTCAAACATGACAAGCAATCAATGATAACTTGAAGTACATTTCTTTTTTATTGGTAGTTGAACTTAAAACATGGGTCAAGGTAACGAATGTAAAATCTAAGGTGCACCTGTTTCCCCCATTCCCCCATCCCCAGCTGACCATAAGCAGCTGGGATGTCGAACATCATCATTTTAACATTTTTTTCAAATTAACTCTTTAAGTGCCCAATTTTGAACTGAGTCAACAGCTTTTCTCGGCGTGCATTCGGCACAATATGCCCAATGTATGCTGAGAAAAGCTGTTGACCTGGGATTTTCTCTCTGGAACTATAAGCATGCTGGTACTCAATTCAATGGTCTTTTTATGAGGAATATGAATCTAGGATCCTTATGATAGTTCAGACGGGTTTGACTTCTGTAGATTGACTTACGTCATGAGTGGTACTGAAAGAGTTAATTTCAACATCACTAAAAATACATTGCTGCAATTGGAATTGTACAGGAGACCTAATGTGGCAAAGTTGACAAGACACACAGTGCCTGCACCAGTCAAGTTGAAAACTGGGCCATGATTACCCCTATAAACCACTTGAAACTGACAGGAAATAAAATGTTTGCTTCAACAATTTTTTGTACACGTAATTAATTTCATCATTAATGAATAACAATTTGAATGAAAACAGTACGTTCTAATCCTGTGTCAACAGCTTTCCACAGTGGATTGATTAGCGCCCCCCCCCAAAAAAAATGGACGGTTGTTGACTCCTCTCAATCGAAAAGGAGAGAGGGGTAACCTCACCAGAACTGTTCTTTTTTTTCCCCCATTACCCAATGAGTGACCAAAAACTCCAAGATGTAAAAAGCCATCTGCCTCAACATTTTTTTTCTAATGTTTCTCATTGAAACATGACATTTCGCATGAGAACCGCATAGATCACCAACCAGTTGTACCTGGCTTTAGAAGGAATTTGCATGTCCTATTGTCCAGGACAAGTAACACAATTGATGCAGGAAAAAATTTAAAAGAAATTAGCATGTAACAGACAGGGTTACTAGTCTGTAGAAACGTAGACTTCAAAGAGAATTATAGACCCAGAAAAGGATTAATTATACCTTGCACCCTGCTTCCATTGTTCTTACCAGTGGTTTATGCTTCTATGATTTCAGTTTAATCAGCTCTTATTGTCTTTTGTCCCTGGGACTACTTACAGGAGCCGGCCTTACTTACTTGGAGTGTTCTCCACTTTCACAAAAATAAAAATCCCGGGATTCAGCATGATTTGAACCCAAATGGCTACGAACATGTGCCTCATGTAACAACCTATCTTAACCACTACCCTCCTGACTTGGGCGCGACATCTATTCTTGTCATGAAAATCGAACAAATTTGACAACCTCCCGCCTGATTGACAGTGCTCTCCATGGTAAGTGAATGGGGCTCTGGCTGAGAGCAGCCGTTCACGTAATTATCTGCCGTTTGCTGAGTTCTGCAGCTTGGAGTGCAGGGCCAGAATTTCGCAAAATTTTGCGAGAATCTATTTGGATTTTTGTTAATTAGTTTTCTGTTTAAAGAAAGACAAGTTTAGGAGAATCTTTACCAGAATGGAATCTCAGATTCTCGCCGAAATTCTGGCACTGGAGTCTCTGCCGTCAGGTCCACTGGAACTAAAGGAGCCTTTTACTTGTGTTGGTTGAACCACTGGTGCATGCAACTGGAAGTTATTATGCAAGGTGCGAACTTGAGATTCGGAATTTAAGTTCAGAGCAGTTTCGAAGATTCTTTAATGATATGAAGTTCTAAGTATGAGCAAAGTTATTCACCTAAAGTCATGTGCAAACGGCATGGTTTGTAAAAGGAGACACAACTTTTAGTAATTATTGCTTGTGAGGTCTCATCATATGCCTGGCTCCAAGACCAGTTTCCTTCATATGTCAACTGGTAATATAATGTATATAAATACACTGAACACATAAGCATCTGGTCAAGGCCTGGCACACTGTATTTTTTTCCAATAATAATTACACAAACTTTGCTGGCACTAGTCATCAATCACTTGAACATAGGCTATTAGTGCAGGGTTTTGGGGTTCAAAGTGTTAACCTTCCTTAGCCAAATTCGCCAAAGAAAATTTCGAGTCTTGTAGCATTGACTTTGAATAAAAGCTTCCAAACAAAACCCAGAACCTCCAAGTCTCCCGCCTCAGCCAAAGATCTCCCTGCTTTTTCACACTTTTTTTTATTTTTAGTCTCCTGCTTTTTGTAAAATTAAAAAAAAACAAACAAACAAAAACAAAAAAAACAAACAAACAAAAAAACAGTATTATTCCATCGGTGGCTGTAAAGTTGTATTGCTTTTGCTGTGTTGTGCTACATATACATGCGGAATATGTCTAATGAAAATGAAAGTGCAAATTTCAAATTTTCCCTGGGGAGCATGCCCCCAGATAAGCTTTGCACCTTCGGCGGTCACCCTCACACTTTAAACACAGGCTTGTTTGGAGGCTCTAAATACCTGAAGTGGAGAAAAAAAAAGGTCATAGTTTTTCAAAGGTGTTGACCAAAGAGACCAAAGTTTGTCTACAGCATTTTTTTGTCATTTTGGCAAAATTGCTTAAAATGATGCAACTCTTAGACAAAGCCCAGAAAGCCACAGTGCAATACGAGCAGAAATAGAACACATACAAACACACTCGCTGTCAGGTTTTATTTGGTATTACTCAATTGACAGTCAGGGTGTGAGATGATGCTACATCATGCTCAGGCATAGACAGTGGTCCCCCTCTAACAAGACCACCACAAATCCCGCCAAAAAGTAGCCCGGAAAAAGGAGTGTCTTGTCAAGAGGGGGACACCATAAGTACATTGGTCCCCCTCTTATAAAGCCCCTCTGAAGAGGTCACTTCTGTATGCCGCACAGACGGCATTTTCGTTGTACATGTATTTCCCTCTGTGGAGAGGCTGCCCGTCTTATAACCTAAGGCCACAAATGTGATGCATTTGGAGTTGGGGGGTGGGGGAGGGACTTTATAAGAGAAGGACCACTGTTGTGCCAGGTAGTCTTGCACCCATTTTTGAGATCTCCTCTGGAGGCTCACATTAGTGGTTTCCCACAGTGTACCTTTGCCCAAGGACTCCTATGGGGGAAGCCTCGATAACCATGTTATTTTCAATGGCATATACCCAGGGGCGGTAAGCGGCCGACGACAACCACACTGCTGGTCAATTGAATAATAATGTGGATAGTTATTGCCCGGAAATGAAAAATGGACAGACAGTCAGACCGTTTGATTACTATAGGGCACCCGCATCTATGATGCGGGGCCCTATTTAACCGTTCATGAGAACACCACATAAGGAGCACAGATCGAGTGGCACGTCCCCAGCACATGTACTTTATCTCAAGGACTGGATTTTAAACTGATCGCTTTTAAAGCTATAAACAACCATCACTGAGAAGACTTCACTGCATGCCATGATTCACGATCAGTTGTCTGCTGGTACATGCCGCCATTTTCACATTATTTTATTGCAAGGTATATGTATAATCAGTAATTTTTGCAACCAGAAATAGCTGCCATGGAACGTACTGCAGTAATTTGCATGGGCACAATTTTCTCGTGACACCGGGTCATTGAAAAGTTCAGACACTTCCGCTTATTCATATTTCAGCAATCTGGATATGTGAACCTTCGCTAATTTGTTTAATGTTACCAGTTTTTTTCACACAGAAATACAGAGACCATGAAATTTTAGTTGCAAGATGAGAATTTCCTTTACTGAAAACTGCTTTTAAACATATTGTTACCATTTCCATCCCATTGCGCTGAATGGGGCAGGTCCCACAGTTAAGTTCTCCACAGACTTGTCTTTTTCATGTGTGCTAAAATAGATGATATCCACAGAGATAATCATGTAACTGTATGTATTGTCACATGGTTCTTGCATGGTTCTCTGTGTCTCCACTCTTATATATATATATATATATATATATATATATATATATATATATATATATATATATATATATATATATATATATATATATATATATATATATATATATATGTATGTATGTATGTGTGTCTGTGTGTGTGAGTGTGTGAATTTGATCTCTTTCTCTCTCTCTCTGATCTTTTTTCCAATATCTATAAGATTTCATGTATTCCATGCATAAATACTTAATATCCAGAGGGTCTCTCATTTTTGCTGCAAACATGTCAGGACCGTTCCTCTCTCATGGCATTCTGAAGAAGTATCATGTGGGCACCTGATGGTCATGTAGTGCTGCCCTCTAGTGACAAAAAGATAATACTGATCGTCTTTAATATTCAATACATGTATGTCATGAGTAGGTTGGAGAAACCCACAGATGCCAACTGTCCCTCGTCATCAGAGACAGTCCCTGAAGTAGCCAAAATTTTGACCAATTTATGGTGTTTGTCCAGCATTGAAACTGAGTATTTTCTTCTATACATTCTTTGTTAAATATGCTCTGCCCCTGATGTTCTCACTTAAATGTCTCTGAAGTGTCATTTTGATTGTTGGCATCTCCAGAAACCTCGGCACGAAAATGACCATATGATAGTCAGCGTGATTCAGGTTGCCCTGGATACTACACTTTGATTCTGCACTCCACTGTGAATTGGCCCAGTCTCCCTTTAATTGGCGAAAATCGTCTGGTGGTCAGCTGTCGTATGCCTCAACATTTTTACCAATTTCCACAACAATAACAGACAACTTACAAAGGGAATACAGTGGTACCTACTGTCAAGACCGCCTCTCATGAGAAACTGCGCACCTTTCTGAGGCCACCCTTTCATAACACTGGAAATTTTTTCTGACAAATGTTAACCTGTATTTAAAGACCACCTGTTCTACTTTTTGCCAGCAGTTAGGGCACTTTTAAATAGCGTTTACAGTCATACTGTATAATCATTAAAATTCCTGAGCATAGAATTCCCCGAATCAACTACTGAGGTGAATTTTGTGACTTTATTTTTCATAAATCGACATCAACGATAAAGAGCTGCCCATGATCAACAAGATGCTCAAGAAACACGTTGGACATTCTCCAGCCCAGTAGTTTAAATTGTGTTCTTGTGTTTTGTTCTGTTTTTCTTTTACATTGTTATCAACAAAAGATACACGAATGAAAGACGCAGTTGGTTTTGTTGTGTTAGTTCTTTTATGAATAAATGACCAATCAGCATAGGATTACTAAGACCATGATATTCATTTCATATCCAATGAGCTCAAATTTTCAGAATCTAAATATTTCCCTGTTTGCAAAGTTTAAGACTTATCCCTCACAAACATTTAGGATTTTTCAGCTGCAGATGAATCTTCTCAAGGTAAGATGCCCCAAGTCAACAGCTTTCCTTAGCTTGGATTGAGTATCAAGCACCCAACCCACACCAAGGCAAACTATTGACCTGGTCTTATTTCGGGGGGGGGGGGGGGGGGAACGGTGAACCCAATTATACAAAGCTATTGTGTTTATAAAGAGCCCATTTCACTGTCTATCTGTGCGTTTTCATATGCTTCTTGCGTGACACTGCATGTCTAAAAGCTCGCCCACATTTATTGCACAGGTACGGCTTTTCTCCCGTGTGAATCATCATGTGAGCTTTGAGGTCACTTTTTTGTCGAAACGCCTTTGTACACATTTTGCAGGGGAACGGTCTCTCATCTGTATGCATCTTCATGTGTACTTTCAACTGATGACGCAGTCTAAAGGCCTTTCCACAGTGAACACATACAAACTGTTTGTCCGACTCGCTCGTGAAAATCTCCAAATCCAAAGGAACGAAAACTGGGCCATGTAATGGCGGTGTCAGATTTGACATCTGCTTTATTTGTTGACCTTGAACTTCATTCCCAGCTTGGATCTCCGCGATACAGTCTTGGACTTCCTTGCTGTCTCGTTTTCTCCTGGTCTTCTTCAAAGTAATTGCAGATGATGCTGGAAAGAGCAACAGATTTCCTGATATTTACATTGATCAATTGGTTTTTCTTTAAAAGCAATCTGATGCTGATCTGTCAGTTTTCTTAAATCTAACATCGATAAACGGTTGATTTTTTTTTCTGTTGCCAAAAAATTTCTTATTAATCAAAATGTTTTCTGTTGCCAAAAAATTTCTTATTGATCAAAATGTATGTTGCACATACATATACTTCCGCACAACTAACCACACAGCTTTTTTTCAAAAACTAATGAAGTCTGGTGCATACATTTTTCGAAAGAAAATTCAATAGAAACATTCTGACGCTGCCGATGGAATTGATCATTGTAATACCAGGCTCTCTGTCTCATTTGCCTATCCACAATAAACATGACAAACAAATGACGATGCCTGGATTGTCTTTCGCGTCTCATGGCACGTCGATAGTGATACGCTGTTCCCAGCATAGTAACAGTTCTTATTGTTGTTGCTTGGATCGCTGTTGCACAATTGTTCCAAGCTCACAAGGTCATCAAGGTGTGTAAATTGTATTTAATTCTGTGCAGTAATTAATTTTGACCACATTGTGTGAGAGTATCAAAGGCAAAATTGAATACCATATGAAATTAAAAGGTACTGCATATCTCTTGAAGACATAAGAAAAAAAAAACAAACAAACAGCTGGTTCTAGGTACAGTAAGAAGCCTCTCTGGGGCTTTGTCAGGAGGACGAGAAGGCTCCTTCAGGCTTCACCTTCAGCCTTCAGGACCTACCTGTTCCTTGGGTGGTTTGGCTGAAGGGTCTACGCTTTCATTAGGGTGCTCTATATTACCACATTACTGGCTCAACCCCAGTGTAACTGATAATGTCCACAAGTTCCGATGTAATGACCATCACGAAAAATTATTTTATTGAAATGCATTCCCTCCGTGACAGTAGGTCAAAGTCATCCAGCTTATGCTGTATCAACCTTCTGCATGATATACATTTGTGGTACATTGTATTTGATATTATTAGCCTTACTTTTCACAAAATACTGAATTTAGTGTTCTTTACTAAGTCATTGATAACCTTGAAAAATGGGCCAAGGTCATGAAAATTTCACAAAATTTTACCATTGACCTAATCCACATTTGATGTAAATTTTGCAGTTCATTTGTGAACACATTTAATGTGTTTCTGACACCCATGATGTTAGTTCCAATAATCACCACCAGTGGCACCAACATGATGCCATATCTCACAGATTTCTGTCTGAAAAATGTCCTTGGTATGTGAATTTATTTCCACAAATTCAGATGTAATGACCATCACCAAAAAATCATTTCCTCTAATGTATTGCCTCTGTCACCTTGAGAAAGTGTGTCAAGGTCACCCATGTATAATATTAAATTTCCAGACATGATACAAATTTGTTGTGCATTAGGTAAAATTAGCCTTACAATTTCTCAAGATAATGAACTTTTTCATAAATTTTACTGAATTATAAGTCATATTTCCTATTCACCTACAGATGTTCCCATTAGTATTGTTCAGATTATACATAAAACTGCCTCCAGAACATTTCCACCAACTTCAAGGATTTGTCCAAAATCAAACACACCATCTTGAGCCAATTTTTTCAAGTTGTGGCCCCCGGTACTGTGTATTCCACTAGGTGGCACAACCAATAACAAATGGAAACTAGATTTTTATTCATACATTTTGTCCAAAAAAAATTCAAGGGGCTAACTTAAGAAATGTAGATGCTATCGTGTTGACAAGCACATGTATGTTTATGGACGGACGGACATGAGTGATTACATAAGTTTTGCAACCTATGGTCAGCAGAGCTAAAAGGAAGAAAAAAAATTGGAATTTGTGAAATTTAGTGCCTGTAAAATTAAACACACAAGTTAACAGTACATTATAAGACAACTGACCTCTCTTAAGGGGAAATATAAATTCATATACTGCATAATTAATATGTTTAAAATCTCATTTCTGTATAGTGGTATAATCCTAGTCCTTGGAGAAAAGGGGATGGGGATTTGCATTTAGCATGAGGCCCAACACAGAAGTCCTACAACCAATGCTTGCAGACACTTAGAAACTTCTCAATGTGTACCAAAGTGTATGAAATGCTCTCAGAATTTTAACGGTATAAGAATTAAAAATTGCATGTCAACAAAAGTTAGAGCAACCGGTGTACTTCTGGCACAAAATAAGTGCAGGTGCATCGACTGGGATTAAACATGGCCTCCTCTGATTGGTCAGACTCCGCCATTGCCAACAGGAAGTGGTGTTTCATGGAAGAAGTTCCCATGTGGTGGTGACATGTTATTAGCTCAATTCTTCTATACACAATTATCTTAAGGGAACAAGAGCATGATCCGGGTTTGACGCACAGCTTGCTTCAGGGGATCTTTATCTCTGTCTTCATTGTCACCATCGGGAGGCGGGAACATACATTGTACAAAATTGAAAACCCTGTAATTAACCTTATGAACCCGGTAGACCAAAATTTCAGCCCACACATACGTAATTTGCATATAATTAACACAATAAAAGCGGAACAGCACAAAATAAATTGTTTTTATATGTCTTGGTCTAATAATTAAGTTAGTTGATAATTACGTCTCGTTTTATGGCCTAAGGAGTGGGTAAATTCCAGCAGGTGGCAAATGACCTTGTAACGGGGTCAAAGGTCATGTGCTTTTCATCTGTATCCAACATTAATATTTGTATTTATTTGGAAAACTAGAAGCCCTAAATGAAAGATTTCTTCAAAAATTATATTGCAGTATTTTTAATACCAAATATATACACTAACTAGCATGCATACTATTGAAAAATAATGAACTATATTATGTACATAATAATGTTGTTTGTAGTCCGAGGATTACACAAATATATAATATAATATGTTTTCCGTCATTTCCAGAAGCAAACCATAATTTACATATATATACATATATGCCAAATGGAAACCTCCCAGGATCCAAGGGTTCAAAAGGTTAAGTCAGGATGCCTTTAATCACACATCACATGTCTTTAACCATTTCCCCTTCAATTAAGACTGAAATCAAAATTGAATCATTGTTCAGCTTTCTTTCCCCATACCAAGGTTAACTGCTGGCCTGGGGCATGTTACCCTTAATACAATAGGTTTGATTAACAAAAATGTCTTTCAAGTTGTTTTTCAGTACAGTGAAGTTGGTCAAAAACATTGAAGCAGACATTTGACCACCACCCAGTTTTGGTCAGTTTGTTGAAAGCGACACCCAGTTTTGGTCAGTTTGTCGAAGGCGACAGTTAACTTAGCAGGTACTCTCTTAACAAGAGGACTACGATGGTCGTGTGTTCTACTGACATGCTGCTGAGGCTTGCAGAATTCGTCCACATGAAACCAACTTTGTGGAAGGTTTCAAACCCAGCTCAATAGCTTTAAATGTATCTGTCCTGGACTGGTTATTTTAGCCGATGGTAACAATCAATCTGACTCACATTAGGTGTGATACACAAAAGCATTCAGGCTACTCAGTCAGGAATCAGAGGAATTTGATTCTCTTCTTGAGCAGGGCTGCTAATTGGTGCATATTTTCTCCAGTAAGCCAGCAAATAGGTCTGATAGGAGTGGTCTGTGTCTGTTGCCAGATCCACAGAGAATACATGAAAGGCCGAAATCTAGGATACCGGGTTGGCATGAGTTGGGGGTTTGGGGAATTTTTGGGAAGCTTTGCCCAGCAAAAACTCCAAAATCCTTCAATGAGTGCTGACCCCTTATATTCACAATTCATGGCCTATCATCCACTCTTTCTCTCGCATACTTTCTGGCGGTGTCTTGTGCCTAAATATAAAGCTGAATTGAGGAAGTTTTGCCTCTTACCCATCATTTTAAGAAACCATCATCTTAAGGGATCTACAAAGATAGCGTTGTGCACAAACAATAAACTAGTCCCTGTGCTTCAAAAAAAAAAAAAAAAGGCCTTCCTTAGCTCATTTAAATTCACCATTAATTGAGTATATAGAAGATTTCCACACATTACATTTCCAATAAAACTATGTTGAGATACAACAAAAAATATATTGAGGCACATTTTTTCCAAATAGGAACAAATAGTTTGTTAACTAAAAAGCATCCTTCAAGCTCATTTATTATGCAATGAGTGCTGACCCCTTATATTCACAATTCATGGCCTATCATCCACTCTTTCTCTCGCATACTTTCTGGCGGTGTCTTGTGCCTAAATATAAAGCTGAATTGAGGAAGTTTTGCCTCTTACCCATCATTTTAAGAAACCATCATCTTAAGGGATCTACAAAGATAGCGTTGTGCACAAACAATAAACTAGTCCCTGTGCTTCAAAAAAAAAAAAAAAAGGCCTTCCTTAGCTCATTTAAATTCACCATTAATTGAGTATATAGAAGATTTCCACACATTACATTTCCAATAAAACTATGTTGAGATACAACAAAAAATATATTGAGGCACATTTTTTCCAAATAGGAACAAATAGTTTGTTAACTAAAAAGCATCCTTCAAGCTCATTTATTATGCAGGATTTCTATGTGTCGACCAGCTGTTCCCTAAAAACCTTATTTATTCTATGTTTGAGAGTGAATTATCCTTTTCTAGAGTTATGGTGAAATTCAAAAGTAGTAACTTACTGTAGATCACATGACCTAAACATTGTTACAAGTAAACTGTGATGGGCCTGCATCATTGATGTGATGCATTGATATTTAGACAAAATCAAATGTGCGCCAGTGATGTTTGATTATACGTCACGCATGACGTGGAATAACTGTAAGGAAAGTCAACAAACACGGCACCCCAGGTCGGCGTTGAAAGACGGCCCAGGGAATCTTTTTTGCGATGAATGTGCCCAACTAAACATAGAATAAACAAAATCTGACATGGCTGGAGAGTGAGTTACTATTTTTCTCTCACTCGGGATCTTTGTTGGTGTGGAAAATCACTCGTGACCTGTGGTCACTCGTGATTTTCCCCACCAACAGTGAGGTCGTGAGAGAAAAATAACAACTCACTCTCAGCCATGTAAGATTCCCTATTTATTATGCAGACAGTTTCGGTGTAATTTGATTTATACCTAGGGTTTTTCAATTACAGGAAAAAAAAAACACATAGCTATTCAGGATTTCCATTTTTCCACCATCTGAGTACATGTGCTGCAAATCTTTACAAAATATGTAGGGAAAGTTCTAGGGGGCCTGTATACATGCCTACAATAACAGCTTTTTCCCCTTTAAACAACACATCTTGTCCAACGTGTATGGTTGCCATAATGCAATGTGTTGGTGGTAAAATGTGAACAGTATCGTCCGCTAATCTGATCGAAATTGATTGATTGTGTTACGGAAAGTAGTGCACGCAACAAACAAAAGAGGCGTGGCTTATTGTTTTGTCATTAATTAGGCCAAAGAAAATAAATAGTGTGTTTGAGGTTACATGCCAAAAATAAATAGGTTAGGTAGGTAGGCTTTTTTTTTTTTTTTAATTTTTGCTCTGAAAACAGAAGAAAAGTGACTTAAAATGGATAAATTGTGCATTTCATGAAGAAAATCTGCCTAGATTTTTTTCTTTTTTTGAAAATCAATAAAAAGTTTTAGGGTAGGGGGGTTTGGGCAAGGGTCGGTAGGGAAACCCCAAACACAGACTTTATTTTTTTTTTGCCTTAGTAAAACTGTTATTGGTGGAAAATGCGAGGTGAAGCTTATCCCAGATGCTAACAGGGGTAACCTTCAGGTGTATGAGAAAAAGGTGTCCCAAATAGAGACCACAAAGGTGTACTTCATTTTATGATTGAGGGTGTTTTTAGTGCTTGGCTTAAGTTACCAAATCCCACCTCAAAAATCCCAATTCAGTCCATCATTGTAGATCTGTGATTCTGTCTTCACCATGTACACTTGATAACATGTTGATGAAAACTCACTTCAATATGCACTTTATTGAAAAAAAAAAAAAAAAAATTGAAATCTTCTCTTCTTTGCCTCTTCACCAGAAAGGCAGATTGGCTGGGATAGGGTACTCCTTGACTTACAGGCTTTGGGTGAATTGACAAGAAATCGGCCAGTTTCAGATGTCAACCCATTGATACCAGGATTTTTTTTCAACAAACATGAATCAGTCTTTTCTTTTACATCATCAACACACCATCTTACAATAACTGTGACATGGGGATCCACAGTCGTCATCATCTTGCCCACATTCACTGTGGGATGTCAAATCTCTGTCAATCAACAGTAAGTGGTCCGCTCGTCTACCATAGAAGGGTGTGACACAATGAAGCATCTTGAGTACACACTTTGCTTGTCGCTATCAGTTTGCACATGTGGCAGTTTAACAGCTTCAGACCCGAAGCCAACACAAACTCAGGATGCTCAGCGAGCCGAGAAACACAGTGGGGGTGGCCCTGACCACAAAGACCATTTTATATTGTTTCTCCCTCTCAGAGAGCCTCAGTGTCTTCACAAATATAATTCATTAACATTCCACACCTACCCTGCTGAGGATTAGTTTGATTTTTTTGTTTCATTTGTTGTCCATTTCACTTATTCGTTATGTATTTTTGACTCTGTTCATTTAAGTCATATTGCAGTGTATGCATTTCGATGACATTGCTAATGCTATGTCATCGAAAAAAAAAAAACGCCTGTCGAAAGGTGCAAACAAGCGTTGATGAATGCAATAGAAAAAAAGCTCAATTCTCACTTATACATTAAACATGAATTTCTATCACTATTAACAGTAAAATATTATTGTAATTGATATTTGATTCGAAGAAGTTCTTGACTTGATATTTCACAAAAAAACTCCATGCTTTAGTTATTATTATTATTATTTTAGTGGGAGTAATCAAGTAGGTATGCCTCTCTATCAGTTGCTTAGGAAAACAATAACACATCACATGAAATTACATGAGCTATTTGCATTCATTGTAAGTTGAACTGCAATTTTGTCCTTTCATTCAGTGGTAACAAAAATAGCAAATGTGGACCTTATCTTAACACTGTTGTGCTGTAGGAAAAGTCAACGGCCAGATGACTTCGCCATCCAATGCTAAACTGGACTGATTGTAAATGTCCTGAAAGGAAGTTTCTTTCTTTTTTCTTTCCTTCCTTTTCTTTCTTTCTTCATTCCTTCTTCCAATTCTATCTTTCCTTTTATTTCCTACCTTCCCTTCTGCTTTTTTTTTTTTAAAGTGTGCAAGGAGACACTGCATGAAGTATATCCCTGGTTTTCAAGCCCAGAATACATTTAAACGATGTGGAAATTCTCAGAATTATGTACATATGCTGAGTCGAGAAAATGACTAACCGTTGCTACCCATGGGGGTTGCAATTGTACTATCTTGGACACAAAATTAAAACATTAAGGATGCAAATGCACAGCAGTTTCTGCATGTTCTACATGTCAAATTTTTTGTGCTGCCCATGTTGGAAATATTAGCAGCAAAAACTCGTGCCACTCAAACCCAACTTTAAGCGTACCATTGTGATGACCATGGGAAACCAATTCTCAACCCCCACCCACCACCCCCCGCTGCCCTGCTAAGGGTATTCATGTTTTTAATACAACAGAGCCCCACATCATGACAGCAATCTGCTGTCAAAACAAACAGCAAAAGCAGTTGTCAGGGACTTGATAAAAACTCCAGCTTAACATTTCATGACTTACACCTACATTTGATTTATGAGAAAGTCCGGGTGTGCACTCAGTGGAATGAATATGGTACACAGAATTGCCCATCCCTTTGAAAGTAAGTCATTCCAAATGGACAACATTCAATTTGTAAAGGATGATTACACATTTTTTTCATTTGCTGCTTTGTACTTACAGTACCCATTGAAGGAAGGGGTAAATTGACCCATGCCCTTACAAAGATTAAAGATTATGGTGATTTTTGATCCAGGCTTTATGGTATTTATACAAGTATGAAAAGAATCATCCTTTTCATGGTAGTATTTTGGGGGGGGGGGGGGGGGGGGGGAAACGCAATTAAACAAGTTTAGCACTCTGACTATGAATTAAAAAATGATGAAAATGTTGAACCATCACTAAATGAACTTCAGTTTTGGTAATTATTGTCAATGCTGGAAACATATGATCATGATTTTTTTTCCTTCAAGTCAAAATAAGTTGTTTGGGATTTAAAGGTCAGAGTTACTTACATGTAAAAGGCAAAAAATAGTAAATAAATGTATTTGAATCTCACCTTCCACGCTTGATTCAGTCTTGTCTTCTACAGGTTGCTCTGTAGTTCGTCTTATTTCTATTACATCCAACGACTCGGCATCAACAATAGGCTGAAAGCCACCACCCGTTGCTTCACGAGATGGCCTCCGCCTGACCTCAAGAGATGTCGGCTGAGTGACCTCATAAGATGATCCCTCTGGAACATCATAAGGTGGTTGTCCTTGGACAGGGTCCCGGCTTGAATGATCATGTGCTGCTGTGCTATTACTAAGCTGCCTGTTGGCCTGCCACCTGGTGTCTAACTCAGAGCCTAATACAACAAAGTCACTCTCTTCCTTCTCCTGTTTCACATTTGTCACCTCTGTGATGCTAACATCTTCCAAACTGTCCTCCATTTTTATTGCTTTTGGCACTTGGGCATCAACATAATGTGAATTTTCGGAAATAGAACTTCTATTTGCCACAGTCTGAAACCCTCTTCCAAAGTCAGTTGTATCAACAGTCAATGCTGCCGAAGTTGGTGGCTGTGTGGGTAATTTCCCAATGCTGCTAGAGTGATGGCTTTGATATTCAGCACCTACCGCTGAAGTTGGCGGAAAATGTTCTGTTTGGCAGTGTTGCTGTGGGGATGAGAAAGCAGAGAAAGGTCTCTGAAACTGAATGGGAGACACAACTCTACATCGTGGATCTGTATAACTCTGTGACGCAGCTCCAGGATTGTCTATCTCATTTTGTCCTGCTGGAGTCGGGGGCTCCAACATTGCGATACTGTGAAACGTTTTCGCATGTTTCTTCTTCCTCTCCAAGGGGGACTCTGGCCTGATATACTGTTTTTTGGTGACAGTGGCATCTCTTGCTCGACATATGGGCACTGGGCGAGGAAAAGTCTCTTCCTGGGCAGGTTTCTCTGAGACCCTCTCATGAATATCCACTAAGAATATTTCATGGTCATCCACAGTTATTCCTAGAAGACCCTGAATGCTGAACTTGTGTGAATAATTCAGTCCACTCTTACATAAAACAGTGATTGCCTCTGCCAGCAGAGTCTTCACTCGCTCATGATCCGGCTTCATCATGTTTCACAAACCTGTCAAAAGGCAAAGAATGCTTCAGACTTTTAGCTCTTTCAGCGCCAACTGTCACTAAAGTCAAACTACTGAAAGGAACCGCTCTGAATTATGATAGGGCTGCTAGATTCATAACTCTTGCAAAAAGACATTTCATTTCAATTACAATTACAATTCAAGTACCAGCATCCCTGTAGCGACATAGATTATAATAGTCCAGGTCAACTGTTTTCCTCAGCCAGCCTTGGGCGCATGGTGCCCAAAGCGCATTGAGGAAAGCATTCAATAAATACATCAAATTTGTCTGTACTCAAAATGACTTAAAATTTGTATTGCTTAGACACCAATCATAATTAAGCAACCTAAAAATAAACATGCAAATATTATGCAATAAAATGACAAAAATAAATCAAGAAAATGGCACACTCTTTTGTGACAAAATGAACAACCACATTCTCCAACATTGACAACATAGAAAAACAAAATTAAGCATGTTTACCCTGTGTTATTTATAAAATTGGGATAGTCATTTATCAATAATGATGTTAATTCACAAGATTAATCTTGTTTTTGTTACTCTTACACATTTTTATTTTTGTGTGTTTGGATGTTATTCTCCAGATCAAATAATGTTACATTTAATAAAATTAGTCAGACTGTCCTGAGAAGTTCTGTATTTTATTTAAATAATGTGGTAAAGGAATACCTTCAGAATAATATAAATGGTCCAAATTATTCAAATATAATATCCTAAGTGAAAGATATATGTTTTAAGTTTGGATGTTTCCACTTGGTCAAAAAATCTTATCAGGAAGTTACAAACTTCTGACAAGGTATTCAAATTTTCAGCTTTTGACAAAACATTCAAAAGTGACAAAATTACTTTATACATACATCAATTTTGATGAACCATTCCATTGTCAGTATATACCTTTAATATTCTCAATATGTTACAAAATATAATCCTGCTGTTAAGAAAATGTGTCATATCACTATAATAAATTCACTATTTTGCCAAAACAATCTTACCACATCTGTGAATCCTAACCATGTGCTGAGCATCTGGAAGTTTTATTTTTGAGAGTTTTGTGTCAGCTGTGGGTAATCCAGCTATGCTTGCAGATTTTTCCTGGGTCTTGAAAGTAAACGGTGTAGTGCACCAGGCGACAGTTACTCTTGTTTCGGGTAAATTTTGTTACATCATACATTTTTATGGGAAAGGTTATAAGTGTTGAAAAGATGAAAGGTGATAAAAAAAAAGGTGAAAGGTATGTCACCTTTCTATTGATAATGTGAGGAAACAATGAGTTTGATGTTTTCCAAGTGCTGTATATTGCTGTAATTTTGCTGTATTCATATTTTCTCTCATTTCACTATTGCCTGGCACAAAACTGTGAAAATAAAAACAGTGAAACAGAATTTTAACATTGTTCGGATAGGAATTATGTCCCAAATTATGAAATTTTGTAAATAGTGAAATGTCAAAAATACAAAAACTGTGAAAATTAAAACATGCAAAATAAGACATTTTACAGTACAGTGGCACCTGTATTGGCCGTTCTTTGGAATTCGGTCCGGGTGTTTAAAAGTTAAAATATGGCGTGTATTATCAGAAACTTTTGCAGAAGAACTAGTAACTATTGCAGGTTGCGATAACAGTTGTTAAATTTAGTATCCATGCACTCTAGATCAGTTATTTTCCACTTTAGTACAGTACCCCTAGCCTCTGTAGTCGTCTTCATGCGCCATATTGGTCTAGTAGTACTTCTGGTTCTGGCTAGATGGTGTGCATTCTCACTAGAGCTTTGAAGTTCGGCATGAATGCTACGGTCCACCAACAATCCCCACTAGCTCAGGCGGTTAGAGAGGAGCCTTGGAAAGGATTTGGACTATGTGTGGGTTCGACTCGCTCACAGGGCAGTGGAAGTGATAGGGCGAAGGGGTGTGTGGGGGAACCTCCCCCCCTTAAGCAAAAGGGGGTGTGGGGGAACCCCCCACATGAGAAACGGCCATTTTTGCCAACTAAAATACCAAAGTAAATAAAACCCAAGGTTACAAAATCCGAACCGGATTCCAAAGAAGCTCCCCTATATTTTTAAGACTGCTCTCTCAGAACACTGTGCTACCTTTTCCATGTTATTATACCTCTAATGAAAGACCACCTGTTTTGAGAGACCACATTTTGACCTGCCCTAGGGGTGGTATCTCAAGACTGGAACCACTGTATTTCCATGTGGATGGTGAGAAGTTGTCTGAAGCATGCCCAGCAACCCACAAGTTGGCATAGATCTTCTCCCTTTCACTTACTCACGCCAGACCATCATCACTACTACACTAGTCTATGTAGTTTATTATTGTATACTAGTAGTAGTATCTCAGCATTCCAGGCCCCACCTTTTCATGATCATCATCCCATTACTTTTGCTTATGATTTGCTGTATATATTTTATAATTATTTAATACTATGTATGTTATGTTGCCAAATAAACTCAATCAATCAATAAGTCAACCAGTATAATGTAAGTGCTTTCGGCCAAGATTTTGAAAACGCCGTTTCCTACAGTACAGCCTACCACAGGCACAGACACACCCGTCCTGTGAGTTTTACTGGCTTAACAAAGTCAGCGGCGCTCAAAATCAAGCTTAAGAAGAATTATATGCAAACGACGTTCACTTTGCAAGGCTAAATACAACAACTACCCTTCATTTTGGAGGCTTCCTGTCAGTCTCCCAGTCACAGTTCGAAGTCACCACTGACCAGTTCTCAAAACGCATTGAAACATTCATGAAGTCGAAGCAGCGTCACACAACTTGCAGCAAAAACAATTGCGGTCATTCCCACTTTCACAATAGCCATACCTGCGTGACGTATACCATCTGAGCTAACTAATAAACGAATAAAAGTATTTGATCAGCTTACATGCAACCAAAAGACAGGTTGTTTTTCTGTCTTCTTTCTCCTGCAAATACCTTGGCATTGGGTTTTCGGTGAGTCCCGTTAGGCCAGAACAGTGCCATCTGGTGAACGCACAAATAGCGAGCCAAAGCGTCCCTATTGGGTTGACAGGCCACCGTATTAGCTTTAGACATAATTATTTTACGAAAAAGGCCCGGTACACTTTTACACCACTTTACACAGAAAATATGAATTTGCTCCAAATGCGTCTTTATATACATTAGACCTCTTATTTCAGGGTCTCCTCGATCATCATACTTTATACTTTTATTCATTTAATAACACATAATGATTTTTGATAATGTATGTATTTTGATTCAATAAAATGATCTTGATTCCTGATTCTTGATCATGAAAACCATGTATTTTCTAAAAGTACACGATTGGATTAAGCTATTAAAAATGGAATATCTGTAAGCGTTAAGAAATTGAATTTTAATTGCTTAATTAAGGAACTGTATTTTTTTTTTAATTACACAAACGGCAAAAATGGGAAACATTATTTTCTTATGGCAAATGGAACAGTACACTTCTAGCAACAAATCAGCACTTAAAACTTTGGATGAGTTTTTTTTAAACTTAAAAAAATTAGAGGATGTTAAAATAAAGTTAAAATTTTCATTAAAATAATATATTTAAACAGCCACGAAATTAGGCCCTTTTTCAAAAATGTAGAATACGGTTTTGGAGAGCTTTATTGGAGTTCTTTCATTTGACACTAAAAACTAAATCTGATTTTCATTTTTAATGCTATTTTAAATTTTATTAAAAATTTAAGAATTTTAGTTAAAATTTATTACCTCAGTAGCGACACTAAAATTTTTATACTCAGTACCAGAACCAAATTTGAAGCCATGTTTTCTTTGAGAACACATATAATACTTTTTAGGGTATCAGATGGTAACCATAAACAAAATTAAACATTTATACATGAGAGTCACAGAGTATACCACACACTGAAAATATGGTTACAGATGAGTTGTTAACAATTGCGAAAACGACATTTCCTTATTTGAATCCTTCTTGCAGAAGAAGGGACAAGGTGCAATGGACGTACCAGAAACACGAAAATAAGGGAAGAAAACGTGTCCACCGTGCATGTAAATTCAATTTAGAGACTGAGACTAAATCTGGGTTATACATGCCATTATACACGTTGCAGAAAATGACAGGTCACAGTTCGCAAATTTATGTGGAGCTCTGGGGTATTCTTCAATCCACTAATCAACAAAATTTGATAAGCTCCAACTGACTGGCATATTTTTTAAAAGTTAATACAACACAAAGGAATAATGGAGTTCGACTTAATAAATTCTCTATATCCATGTCAATAATACTTCCAAACCTAAAATATCTGTTGAAATGTCCTGATTTATCTTAAGTAATGTCCCCTCCCCTCTCAAAACTTTGGGCTTTCTTCCATTTCCCCAGGTATATGTCTCTCCAATTAGGTGGATTTCAGGTGCTATTTTTTGGGTCGGTTATACCACTCACTATCTTGTATAGCTTTATAAGACCCCCACCCTCAAACGTCTGTAAGCCAAGGTATACATTTCCATTTTTTAAATATTTTAAGGTATGATAGATCACTCAAATTTGGCACGTGTTTCGTAGCTCTCTTCTATACTTTTTCCAACTGGTACAATCTCCCTGGTTTTGTATGCTTCCAAACTGAGATGGCATATTCTAATTGAGGCATAACCTGGGCTTTATATAAATGTCAAAAGGTTGTCATGTCTAGAAATTTAAATGTTCTTCTGATGATGCCCATGTTGCGGTTTGCCAGTTTATCTTTTCAGCTATGTGTTTCTCAAATATTAAGTTTTCATCAACAATGGCACCTAGGTCTTTCTTTTCTCCTTTTGTTCGAGTTTAACAAGCTTGTCATATATGTCTTTCATTGCATAAGAAGTGTTTACAATGTCTGTCTCTATGCTCAATACCTTGCATTTATCTGGGTGAAATAAGTGAAGCCATTTCTTTGACCATTTACACGATAATTCAAGATCTCTTTGAAGTAGTTCCTTGTCTTCTAGTGAGAAAATCTGTCGGAATACTTTTGTATCGTCAGCGAACAGAGACGCATCCGATTTTTTCTATGCTTGGGTTCCATACCAGCCAATTTTTGTATATGATAATAAATAAATAAATAAATAAATAAATAAATAAATAAATAAATAAATAAATAAATAAATAAATAAATGAATGAATGAATGAATGAATGAATGAATGAATGAATGAATGAACGAACGAACGAACGAACGAATGAATGAATGAATGCATGAATAAATAGATAAATAAACAAAAAACAGACAAAAAAATGCATTAAACACAGATAAAGAAGATAGAAGATATACCATGCTTGAATGAGCTAAATCATAAAGATTGAAGGACCTGAAACCATTTATTTATGGAGGTATTCTTATTTAACGGTATCAACTGCAGACTTGCTCAGGCCCCCTCAGTTGCTAGGCAACAAAACCATGCCTTGGCCATCTTAATGGCAGTTGGACCACCCATGTTACCTTACCACCCTAAAATAACCCTTTTCTAACAAACAAATGGAGTATTCTAAATATGTTTAGCATTTTGTATGTAACAAGTCTTAGTGAATTAGTTTTCTTAAGCTTTTTGCTTTCTCTATTTGTTACTTTTATCATAGAAGCTCATTTGTCCTTCTTCCTGTCCAGCCTAGGTGGCAATACAGGATCCCGGTCAATAGGAATACCTTCTATCAGATATATTAAGTCAAAAAAGCGGTAGGCCTGGGTAGTATAGCAAACGAAATTATACAGGCTGATATTTCCATCAAATATTAATCTATTAACAGTTGATTATCGATAAGTTGTTTTTGAACAGCCTATATCCTGATGAATGGAGCAAAGGTGTCAGTTCGTGTTTTTTCTTTTCTTTTCTTTCTTTCTTTCTTTCTTTCTTTCTTTCTTTCTTTCTTTCTTTCTTTCTTTCTTTCATTCTTTCTTTCTTTCGTTTTTTTCCCAAAACTGTGACCCCAGTGTGCTGGGTAATCATCGTGTAGTAATTTAGCCAAAAATGATATAGTCAGTTCAATTCTTAATAGTAGGCTAGATTAGTTTATCGAAAAGAATAAAACGATCGCCAAAGAGCAGGTTGGGTTCAAAAAGTCGGCCTGAACAATTGATCACATGTTTTCACTTGAATTACTCTTGACATTTTTCACAAAAAAAAAGGTAATCATTTGTATGCATGCTTTATAGATCTTAGTAAGCCTTGCAAGTAGCATGTTATAGCAAGGCTTATTACAAGCTGTTGAAATACATTTTTGGTGGATATATTTTTATGTTGAAAAACACGTGTTGCAATATTTTAGTTTGTAAAAACTGAATCAGGTATTGTACTTTTATCACGGTCCTAAAATTGGGTTTGAAAGTTCAAAAGTGTATGAACAATCTGCATGATTGCTGTAAACTGGAAGTTGGATGTCAGCATATCAAAAACAGAGATAAATAAAATCTAACAAGACGGGGAAGATTACGTGTTATAAGTGTACATGTACTTTCGGTAGCATATTGAGTCTGTTAAATCAAACAAATATCTTGGTGTGGACTTTTGTAACTCTTGCTCCATTACTCTTGCTAAAAGCTAAAATTCCCAAAGCTAAATTTGAATTGAAAACAACAACTGGAAAGAAAAATTTACAACCAAGAGTATCTTTTTTTTTTTAATCTCTGAACAGTCTGATAAAGCCCGTGATTCCCTTAGCTATATTTATGTACCTTATTGTGCAGAACATTTGTTCGAAAAACGTTTTAAAAGGTATTGCTGACTTCATGACGGAAAAAGTCATTAGTGTGGCCAGACATTTCTTGTTGTCCACGAGCTGGCCCACTACAAGTGATGCCATGCAGGAGAGAACTGGGTTTATTTCCTTTCTTAATTGGTGTATAATTTTAACAAGCACGTTTAATATAGATATAGATTGGAAATGATGCCAGTGGATAGCCTTCCAGGTGAGGTACTACAACAAGAGGTATTCTTACTGAACTGTGTTAACTGTAGACCTGCCTCCCCCCCCCCCCGGTTGCACAGTTGCTAGACAACAGAAGTATGCCTCTACCTTGATGAAGGCATGTGTACCAGTTACATCATTTAACCATTAAAAAAAACATTTTTCTATAAAAAAAAAAAAAATTCTAAATATTTTTCGCGTCAAATAAGTTTTAAGACTTAGTGCATTACTCTTCTTGAGATTTTTACTTTCTTGAGTTGTTACTTTTATTATAGAAGCTCACGTGGCCATGGATCTACCCTCCTTCCTGTCAAGTTCCTTGCTGTAGCCCAGGTGGCAGCACAGGAGTAAGTTAATATGAGTGAAGTATTTTTGAACAAAACTCAGCTGAAACTGGTTCCATGCGGTTCTTGATAGAAATCTTTAAGTTGTGTGGTCACGAGCGCAGCCAGCCGGGCTGTCCTTCACACTCCTTACTTGCTTAACGAGTTCAGACAGAGCTCTGTAAAGTAGTGGCACTCATCACCAAATGGGTCTAATAAGTTTAGAACATATTCTGTGTTTAAAACTGACTTCCATTTTAAACTATATCTGGAGATTGTAGGGAAAAAAAAGAAAAAAAATGAGCAAAGAAATATCCTAACTTTTCTTCGACAAATTGTAGTCACAATCATCATCATCATCATCATCATCATCATCATCATCATCATCATCATCATCATCATCATCATCATCATCATCATCATCATCATAATAATAATAATAATAATAATAATAATAATAATAATAATAATAATAATAAATTAAATCAAATTTAGAAAAATAAATACATAAATAAAAAACATCAAGGGGGGGGGAGGGGGGAGATAAAACCGAACAAGAATTCCTGCAGATAGGTGGTTCTGTAAATTCTGCTAAAACCAAAAATTTGAAGATGAAATCCCTTTTTTTAACAGTCTTCCCTTTACACTACTGCGCAAAATAAATTTTTCAGTAATGTTCTCGAAAAATTTCCAAATTACAACGGGCTTACTAATAACCCAAGACTCGACTACTTTAAGGCACCTGAAGATGAAGTAAAAGAAATTAAAACTGAAGTATTTTTTCATCTAACATTTGAAAAAAGCAAATCAAGTGAGAGCATTTCAAACCCACCAGCGGCCAGATGATGCCATTAAAGTGTTTGTGTCAACACACACTTTTTTGTTTTTCCTTTCTTTCTTTCTTTCTTTCTTTCTTTCTTTCTTTCTTTCTTTCTTTCTTTCTTTCTTTCTTTCTTTCTTTCTTTCTTTCTTTCTTTCTTTCTTTCTTTCTTCTTTCTTTCTTTCTTTCTTTCTTTCTTCTTTCTTTCTTTCTTTCTTTTCTTTCTTTCTTTCTTTCTTTCTTTTCTTTCTTTCTTTCTTGTCTTTCTTTCTTTCTTCTTTCTCTTTCTTTCTTCTTTACCGGCAAATTTGTCCGACACTTTTCTCGAACATTATTATACATAGAAAACTCCAAACTTGGCATGATTGTACCTCTATACAAGGACTGTAACCGTTCTATACAAAAGAATGAAGACGTTTAAAATTATGCAAATTAGGGGCATTTGAAATTTTAAATCTTGAATATCTTCAAAAGTATAATAGAGAGAGATGTCATTCCAACTTCTACTAGGGGGTTATTGACCATTGCGCATCTAATGAATTTAAAACAAATGTTCTAGCAATTTAAATTATGCTAATTAACAGCATTTGAAATTTTAAATCTTGAATATCTTCACAACTATTATAGAGACATCATTTTAACTTCTACTAGGGGTTATTGACCATTGCGCATGTAATGAATCTAAAGCAAAAGTTGTAGCAATTCAAATTACGCTAATTAGCAGCATTGAAAATGTTTAAACTATGAATATCTTCAAAACTATTATAGATAGCGATGTCATTCCAACTTCTACTAGGGGTTGTTGACCATTTTGCATCTAATGAATTAAAAATAAAAGTTGTAGCAATTTGAGTTATGCTAATTAGCAGTATTCGAAATTTTCAATCTTGAATATCTTCAACACTATAATAGATAGAGATGTCATTCCAACTTCTACTGGGAGGTTGTTGACCATTGCGCACCTAATGAATTTAAAATCAAAGTTGTAGCAATTTAAATTATGCTAAATAGCACCATTAGAAATTTTAAATCTTGAATAACTTCAAAGCTATAATAGATAGAGATGCCATTCTAACTTCTACTCCTGTGTTATGGAATAGTTGTACATTACCATACCAATATGCTTTGAAGACACACACACTGATTTGCTATGCAGCAAATCATCTTTCCTAGTTAAAGTGTGTGTGTCAACACACACTTTTTTGTTTTTCCTGAAATTCTTTCTTTCTTTCTTTCTTTCTTTCTTTCTTTCTTTCTTTCTTCTTTCTTCTTTACCGGCAAATTTGTCCGACACTTTTCTCGAACACTATTATACATAGAAACTCCAAACTTGGTATGATTGTACCTCCATACAAGGAGTTTGACCGTTTAATACAAAGGAATAAAGATGTTTAAAATTATGCAAATTAGGGGCATTTGAAATTTGGGAGGACGCAGGCTTTCTGGGGATCCATGCAGCATTGCAGGTAACGATACGGAGTTGGGCATAGGATAACCTCTCAGTATTTGTATCATCATCATCATCATCATCATCATCATCATCATCATCATCATCATCATCATCATCATCATCATCATCATCATCATTTATTCCTTTCACAAACACGTTTATGTGGTGCTCATGTCACAAGTAGGCTTATGTGAATGCATACTAAATGTAGTACAGGAACGCACCCGGCCTCCGACTGCATTTTTAGTCCTGTGAGGCTGTAGCATACAGTGTCTTTTAAGGGACATATACCGTCACCAAAATAAGGGAGGATACTGTAAACTATCCAATTAGAACACATGGGCAATATTTAGCGGTTATTCCATGGCTAAATCAGTACCCTACCCGGTACAGTTCCCCTGAGAGCCTGTATACTCCCGAGACCCGAAGGGTTGAGGGAGGATAGAGCTCGAGGGGGAACTGCACAGGGAAGGAGACTGATTTAGCCATGAAATGATCTTTGTATCCTAAATGTATCAACCATGATTAGACAAAAGAGGCAAGTACAGCTTTTCCTGGGATTATTTAAGATGCTACTTACCAACCTTGTAACCAAAACGTACAATTTCTAGTTCATAATTTTGTGTGAGAAAAACCCACCTCCCCTTCAGGAAGAAATAAATCCACACTCCACAGGCCTCTCCTGTCTGGTCATGCATCTTGTGCAGCACGCACCCTTGCAACGTGAGTGACGTCATGGCGCATAAGGTCATTAGAGTCACTGTTTGCGCAAATATACTGACTTTCAATGTTATTTTAATGGGGAGATTGTATTTCCCTCAGGAAGATACTGGCTTTTGTTAGTGTAACCTTATCCATATGTTCCAATTGGACAGTTTCAGTATCCTCCCCTATTTTGGTGTCGGCATGTCCCCCGAAAGACACTGTATACTACAGGACTAAAATTGCAGTATCACTATCAGGGCAGTTCTAACACTAAATTTAGGATACTTAGAGGTTATCTCATGGCTAAATCAGTATCTTACCCGGTACAGTTCCCCTGAGAGCCTGTATCCTCCAGAGGCCGAAGGGTCGATGGAGGATACAGCTTGAGGGGGAAGTGTACAGGGTAGGATACCGATTTAGCCATGGGATTATCTTTGTATCCTAAATGTATATGCCATAATTAGGCAAAATTTAAGGCAAAGGCAGCTTTTCCTGGGATTATGTAAAATGCTACATACCTATTCAGTAGCCAAAACATACAATTTCTGTTTCATAATTTTGTTTGAGAAAAGCCCACCTCCCCTTCAGGAAGAAATAGGCCTAAACTACTCTCCTGTCAGGACATGCATCTTGTGCCGCAGGCACCCTTGCAACGTGAGTGACGTCATGGCGCAAAACGTCATTAGAGTTGCTGTTTCCGCAAATATAGAACGTGAGGGATATACTGACTTTCAATGTTCTTTTAATGGGGAGATTGTATTTCCCTTGGGAAGATACTGGCTGTTGCTAGTGTAACATTTTCCATGTATTCTAATTGGACAGTTTCAGTATCCTCCCTAATCTTGGTATCAGTATGTCCCTTGAAAGACACTGTATGCTACAGGACTAAAAATGCAGTATGAGGGCTGTTTTAATGTCGACATTTAGGATACAGCCAGTTTCTTCCCCAGGGAAATAAATTCCCCATCAAAATTTCATTGAAAGTCAGTACATCCCTCACGTTCTATATTTGCGGAAACAGCGACTCTGATAACGTTATGCGCCATGACGTCACTCACGTTGCAAGGGTGTGATAGGACAGTAGTTTAGGCCTATTTCTTCCTGAAGGGGAGGCAGGCTTTTCTCAGACAAAATTATGAACCAAAAATTATATGTTATGGCTTCTGAATTGGTATGTAGCAACTAACATAATCCCAGAAGAAGCTGCATTTGCCTTTGTCGTCTAATTATGGCAGATACATTTAGGATACAAATTTAGATCATCCCAAGGCTATCGGTCTCCTACCCTGTACAGTTCACCCTTGAGTTATATAGGCCTACTCCATCGACCCTTCGTGTGTCGGGAGTATACAGGCTCTCAGGGGAACTGTACCGGGTCGGATACTGATTTAGCCATGCGATAACCTCTTAGTATAAAAATTCCGTATGTACCTTCAAATTTGACTGTGTCAACATAACGAGCCCGTGTCAGGGCGCATTATAATGCAGGTATAACGTACGGGGAATATGATTATTTCATTTGTGCATACAAGAGGGCAGCACATAGATGTAACCCGTTAATTGTCACTATGGCTGTTGCGCTGAAGGGCACCACAAGCTAATCAAGTTTCTCTGTGACATTACTCGCCGCGCGTGTTTGGAACAAAAAGGCCGTACAAGTTCACCTCAGTGCAAATTAATAGAAGTTAAAACTATAGCGCATACTTTGCGCACGTTTTGTGATAAAAAAGACTAGTGTCTGTTTAGTGTTAAGGAGAGCGGGACATCGGATAGGTCAGTTTCCCTAATTTTGCCACACCTATCAAAATTCCTGCGGAATCCCTGCAACCAGTGTGTCCTGCGGAGGGTTTTTCTCTGATGTTGGCAACACTATAACAGACACACTTTCGCGTTTGACATATGAATCAGCCAAAATGCTGATTTTTGTACATGGTAATTACAAGAAAATAAAGCAAAAAAGTGGGGCTGATTTTTCTGCCCGCTCGCAAGAAAATAATTGAACAAATGGGACATGTGAAATGCATATAAAAATGAATCTTTAGTGACAAATAAAAGTTTTGGTTTTGGAATTTTGTTCATGTTTTTCAGTGTGTTCTGGGATTGTCGGCTCAAACCGGTCCATGGCTTGTTGTGAACCGGTTCACTAAAAGCGAACCAGTTCCCATCTCTCGTGATGTGTATTCAGCTGTATACACAACCCAATACACAAACTTCTTGCGGGCAGGAGTTGGGCTGCCCCGTTGGATTGTGCGTTAAAGTAAACTTTAAATACACGAAGGACCATGTTCGTCACTGCAAAAAGACTGAAGTATATATGTATACATACATACATACATACATACATACATACATACATACATACATACATATGCATACATACATATGCATACATATATATATATATATATATATATATATATATATATATATATATATATATATATATATATATATTAGATATAATATATTCAAATTTAAACGTACATACTTTACTGAAAAAAGATACATTTTAATTACACTAAATCGTTTTGAATCATATAAATCATATCAAACGCCACATGTTTCTAGACGGGGGTAAACAATGTTTCCGTATAGGAGTACTGAGACATTTTATTCACCGTACCAGCGCATTGAAAACCCTATTTTCTGTGCTTCGGATTGACATTTTGCATCCTCAGCAGCCTCCTGTGGCTACATGTTTCTGATGTTGGAGCTCCGACCTTGAGCAAAGGGCCAGCCACATAACAAAGCCCGCTACCGCTGCTGTCAAGGTAAACTGGCCATTATTTTGGAATATTCTTATTTCTGTACGCAGCACTGAAGCAAAATTATTTCCTGTACCAGGGCGCTGGAACCCCTCCCCTCTTTATATGCAGCAGTGTGTTGTAGATTCGTCTTCTGGTAAATATTGATTTAAATATCAATGATATTAAACAGACTATGATATTATTGAACAGGTTATACGAGGTTGATTGAAGCAAGCTATGTTCAACTTGATATCTTTGTGTGTTTGCTGATATCTTTAACTGGATAATAAACGGTGGTGAAAGCAGATTCCTTTTCATCCGGAAATGTACTACTCCGTAACATCACTGTAGCATATGTAATGCAGCTTCTTGTAACTTTAACTGTAAAACAAATGGTATAATAGTATAATACATCAGAGTAATGTGTATCCATTTTAAACCTACAAGTTTGTTAGATGATGAATGGATGGGTGGATGGACTGACAGAGAGACAGACAGAGAGACAGACAGACAGACAGACAGACAGACAGACAAAGACATAGATAGGTGTATAAAATAAAATAAAGTAAAATAAAAGGCCCATGCCCCCCCCCTTCCCGCTCGCCCAAGACCCGCATCAAAACTGATTTGATTAATAGCCTGGAAAAATCGCTATAGGGTCTATGATTTTTTTTTTACTGGCTTCCGCTCTCTTACGCTTGATAATCAAACGTTATGGCCAAAATTTTGTAATTAATAACATAAAAACTTGATAAACCTAAATCTGTAAGCTCAAGCACCGTTTGAACACTATCAAGTCCAATATTCTACGATAAATGTCCGATTCGGTACCATTCACTGAAAAAACCTGCATTGTTCTAGATCATTAGAACATATTAAGATGAAAATTAAACGAGAAAGCACATTTTATACGTTGCTGTCATTTTCATCAAATATTAACTTTGAAAGAGGAAGATTCAAAACACTCATTCAGCTAATTTCATCCCGTTGGTCTAAAAATTAGGCAGAGAATATTCCTTCAAATATTTAATAAACATTTTGCACTCACACGGTGTTCATGTATACTCGGATCAATCTGTGCATTCACTTTCAGAAACAGTTCGTTTTCTACCACAATATTATTTAAAAAAATTGAAGTGTGCCCAAAATTTGACGGGCTATTTCAGGCATAAGATTGCTTTCCTTCTTTTCAACCCAAAATTTGGCAAGATGAAACAAATTAGTACACTAACGTTAAATTAATTATGTTCAAATTTTAAAAAAAATGATAATAATGACGCTGGTATTTTAAATATGCAATCTCACATTTTCATCTGTCTGATTTTGACAGGGGATACTCGATCGGATTAAGTAGATTTTTATAGACTACCAGATTGCACTTTTCTTTCATAATGTATACATATTTTCATTGACGTTTTCTACTCAACAAAATCCTATCAGGGACGTGCTATTGCGAATAGCACGTCCTTTCTATACCATTATCATTGCACAAAGCTGTCTTTGATTGGCCTGTGTACTCTTTTATTATCTTCTTGGCGCGCAGTGTGCAGTTTATACTCGCTAGATGGCGTATTACTTTCGTGTTTCTCGCTTGTGGAAAAAAAAAAAGATACTTTGTCTTTTGATATTGAAAAAATTGTGGTTTAATAAAACGCGGGAACTCTGACACTCGACTGCCGTGAAGAAAAGTAAGTATTGCAGACATCAAAGGTGCCTCCAATTAAAACAAACAAACATACCACGACATAATCACATGCTAGCACACCATGTCCATGCGCATAAATTACCCGTGGCCCATGGCCATGCCATTTGACTATGCCCTGAAATTTCTAAGCCTCACTGGCCTAAGGCTGAGCTTCAAGCGGCTAGAGCCTAGGCCATGATTTTGTTTAAATTGTTGATTGGTGGGGTTTTTTTTAAGTGTTTTATTTAGCGCACGTAAAAGGCACACAATACATCTAAGTAGATCGTGACGCACATTATAATGGGGTGCCGAATTGTCGGACAGCTAAGCGCTAGGTTGCGTTCATTGCCAAACTGATGATTAAATTACATTCACTGATGTTTGGCAGTACATGTACCGCTGAAAAGACCGAACACTGTGGATTGACCTATAGCACGTCCCTGGTTGGCGTATGCACCTTGTCAAATCACACTCTTTGGATTGCAAAAGGGGACACATTTTATAAGAAATGATCGAGAAATTCCTGCCATGAACAGAAAGTTAGGCCTAAAAAAAAGTATATGTTTCCGGTTTTCAGACCTACCTTCCTCAGAACCCCCCAACTCCAGTTTTTTAATGTGGTCTGGTAAAAAAAAAAATACATATATATGCGACCTGCCTGTCTTCTCCATGCACAAACTCCCAGAATCGCTAATTTATCATATCTCTGATTGAAAATTCCAGAAAATTCAATGTTTAATACTACTTCGCCCCTTGCACACTGATGTTGGGCACACCTGACATGTATTTGAATCTTGTCACATTTGTGGATTGGAGCGGTGTGCAATGCAAGCTTTCATCTGCTTTCCGCTGGCCCACAATGTTTATTTACCTGCAAAAAAAGTGTGTGAATTTTATCGTTGACCAACTTTAGTACTAAACGGATGACTATTCCGATTGTGATGTTAAAAAAAGTTCATTCTTGTTGAATGAATACAAAATAAACAACTGTTTTTCGTGACATTTTGAATGACACAACTGCAAAATTTACTCCAAAACACAGTGACTTTGCACCGTTGCTGTCACGAAAGCTCTCTTATTGGCTCAGAAAAAAATATTCCTGGGGTATCCCTCCAAAAAGTGGCTAACATGGGCATGGAAACATCATTTTATCTCGTTATAGATGTGCTTTGATCACATGCCACTCACTGTCCAATCAAACTCATTTCAATTCCATTGTAGGTCTTGTGTCCGCAAATGTTGGAAAACAAGTTGTATTCACACCAAGATTATTGGACCAGGCTGCTACATTTTCACATTATATTTTCACAAAAAGACTTTGGTCGCACAAATCTAGACACAGATAAAGGCGGTAGTGAAAATTCCTTATGGAAGGCAAGGAAAATATGCAAATTGTCACTGCATGGTGTCTGCGGCAGATAAGTGGCAAACTACAGATTTGTGTAAACACAATGTGATGTTGAACGCTGTCTCCAGTGTGATGTTTTGGGGGTAAATTTTGCAGTTTTATCATTCAAAATGTCACGAAAAATGAGCAGTTGTTTAATCTTGATCCATTTGATAAGAATATTCTTGTTTTACCACAAAATTAAAATAGCCATCCATAAGTATTGAAGTTTGTCTATGATAAAATGCACATGCTTGCAGGTAAATAAACATTGCGTGCCAGTGGGAAGCTGATGAGGGTTGCCTTGTGATGCCATGTTGCTTTGTGAAAAAGGGACAGTACCTAAGATCAGACTCTTGATGGATAGCATTGGATGGAAGTAAAAAGACATTCAAACACACAGACATGGATACATGTTAGCCTTTATTCAATTGTTTCATGATGCTAACCATTCTGTGAAATGATGACATGATAAAATCCTCAATTTCCTCATCATATTAACCCTAATATTTGGTATGTTTGATATTTCCAGTACAGCCCCTGGCTACCGCACACAAGCAGCATGGTCAAGAATCTTGATCAGTGTGGACTCCGGTCTTTACTGGCAGAGTCCATTGTGGTCCTGTGCAAGAATGGACTCCAGTACAATGTCAAATTTACCATTCAAGGACTTCTGGGGATAACGGTGGACGACGGTGAAGTGCTGCTGGTGGACATTCACGAAAAAGTGGGAGGTAATATACAGGGACAACATGGACCTAGTCTGCCAGAAGTCCCACCAGTGGATGACAGCGTGAAACACAGAAGAACTAGGGCACAGAAAAGACCTTATGCTGCTGCCTCCTGGTCTCGTATGAAAGTTGTGAGATCAGAGATTTCTCAAGACAGAAATGTGCTTGCTGTAGGTCAGTGTGGACAGGTTGTAGGTGAGTCAGGGCAAGTCATAAGTGGGTCCAGGCAAGTCATAAGTCATGTTCGACAAGACGAACAGCTGGAGCCAAGTTTGTCACAAAACGTGAGGGTGAATGACGTAAACTCCTGCTCCTCTGGGACAGGATTTGGCCCAACAGAAAAAGATGAAAACTGTGACTTAGAAATGAACGTGATGAACATGGGACTTCAATCAAAAGACACTGAGGTAGACCAGTCTGACAGCTGGGCCACTGGATATGAAAAACAGCCCTCAGCACAACCCACCTGGCAAACAAATTACAGTATTCCAAAACACAATAGAAGTTCTGCACAAGCAGTGGAGCCAGAACTGGTTTTGGTGAAAGAAGAAATACTGGATAATATAAATGTGGAATCGGAACCGACCAGTCACTTTCAGCCATTTACATCCGCTCAGTCCATACCAGAAAGGCATGGTGCAGGTCCTTCCTTTGATCCCAGCGCAGGAACTGCATCGTGGGGGCTTGGTATGGAGGCACCACCTACAGGACTTGAATCTACTCAACAGGTAGTACTGGCTGCAAACAAATCTCATTCCTTCTTGCACGTGTAATTCATTCCATTCTCAGTTGCTGATTTCTCCATTTAACGTGGATTGAGATTTCTTGCTCAAATTCTTCATGAGATGAGCTCTCGGTCAAATGCCAACACGCAAAAAGGTACAGCCAGCATAAGTCATGCTGCATACTGCCACCTGGTTGGGGGGGGGGGGGGGGCATGGGAAGTACTTGCCAAAATTTTGATGGGGTGTGCAGCTCAAATCTTACAAAACACATCCTTGACCAGGGCACTGTTTCACTAAAACAGTGCCTCAGGGACTTTTTAATAAATGGATGTTGTATATAATATGACTAAACATTTGGTTTAAACATACATGTGTTTTTATTTTCTGAAAAAGTTCAGTTAATTGGGAGACCATGATGCCCTATTAATATTATCCCCTCTTGTACAATGACAAAATATTTGTGAACATTTGAGAGTGTGCTCACAAAGAAATTTTGACTTTTTTTAGGGAAATTTGATGAAAATTGGACCATTTTGTGGAAAAAATGCTCATTTGTATGGAATTTTGGTAAAAATATTGGACTTTTGTTGGGAAATTTACTTTGAAAAAAGTTACCTTCAGAGTGGCATGTATCTGAGGGTGAATATGGGAAGTAACCCCCACCCAGACCCGTCACAAGGACTGCTGACACCTGATTTACCAGTCAATGTTAATACACTGGACAGGGTCTTTACCACTACAGTGTGGCAGGAACTAACAATAATCAGTCTGCGTGTATGTATGGCAGCCATGCATTGGAAAAAGGTCTTGCTCAGCTCTAGCCTCCTTAAACATTTCCCCCTTAAACCGACCAAAAGAGGCTGGTGGTCAAATATCGTCTGCTTCAGTGTTTTCAACTAATGTCAACAGTAATGAGAGACAATTTGACTGAGAATTGTAGGTGAAACCTATTAAGATTACATGCTCCAGGTCAACAGTTTTTAGCTCTGCTGACCTAAGGTCGCAGAGCTCATAGCATCGCTCATGTCAGTTCATCATTCTGTCCGTCTGTCATTCCGTCCATAAACTTTTAGGTTATGAGCGTGATACTGTCCACATTTTTCAAGTTAGCCCAATATAACTGTCAGGTCTTATCTATAGGCCGTATGAAAATGTAGGTTGATTTTGATATTGGTGGTGCCACCTATGCAATGTCGGGGTCAAAACATGAAAATCTTGTGAACACTGTACAGTAGTACCTGCTATTGAAGACCACCCTTAATGCCAAACAAAAGTGGTCACATATGACAGGTGGTCTTTCACTTCAGGTAAGCTAGCAAAGAATTTAAAGGTCAGTGTCTTGAAAGGGTGGTCTTGAAAATAAGTGTGGTCCTTCACGACAGGTGGTCTTTAGAGCAGGTACCACTGTACATAGTGTCTTTAATTTGTGGCAGATCTTCATGGAATTTGGTGGGATGGTGGGAGAAGTCAAAATCTAAGTTGCTAATGATACTAGTGGTGCCACCTTTACTTTGGGGGAAATTATGAACCAAAATGTGTTTTAAAATATAAAATTCCATATCTGGAAAAGTAATTAGATTAGACTTCCCAAATTTATAGGATATATATAGACCATGTCCAATGCAAGAATTTTTTAATATCAGTGACCATGACATATTTTTGTGAGGTCACCATGCCTGTAAAGTTGAAAGAGGTGATTTTGT
Source organism: Hermodice carunculata (assembly GCA_964020975.1). Taxonomy (NCBI): domain Eukaryota; kingdom Metazoa; phylum Annelida; class Polychaeta; order Eunicida; family Amphinomidae; genus Hermodice; species Hermodice carunculata. Next base: position 83,869,112 of record OZ026623.1, on the reverse strand, counting down.
AATGGCAGGGTGTAGCTTGGACATAAGTGGCAATGTCAGGACAGCACCAGGCCCATGGACCTCTTGTATTACATGATCTGGGTGACCTTGATCTTCTGGCCCAAGTTCAGTGTAGACATGAAGTTAGGACTCATTCATTGTTGTCTTGGCAAATGCAACAATATCCATCACAAGAATTGCACAAATAAGCTATGATTATATGTGGAGCAAAGTACCATCTGGTGGAAAACTGAGACACTAAAATCACATAAGCTTTACATGTTCACAAGCCACTTGAAGACTGGCAACTTTGAAATGAAGATGCAGGTGTAGCCACAGTGTCAGCAAAGCATAAGGCCCATGGGCCTCTTGTTTTTGGCATGGGTTGGGCATTCAGTGCATTTGATGTGAAAAATACATATATGTAGTATACATGGATCAGGGAACATGCAAAACCTGTCACTAAATTGATGTCTGTCAAAACAGCTCTCAAAACAGTTGATCAGCGAGTTCAGATATATGTATACATGACGCGCTCACAAAAATTCAAATCAAGGCCAAGAAAGAGCAACAAATGGATCATTTAAGAAACTGGGGGTCAATTTTTGTTACGAAAACAAAAGCAAAAAAAAGCCCCAGAGATGGTCAAAAAACAAGTTTTTTTAAGGTGGGTAGGGAAAAAAAGGCTTGGTCGCCTTTTCATTATAAGATTTTTTTTCTGGTTAAAGGTTTGTGTATTTTTCAGGGACTAAAGTACAGTATTCATCATATTTACTGCCCCTGCTGTAACTTGTTTCCCTCTCATGTACTTTCCATGTTGAGGATGCATGCTAAATGTACGAAGTCTGGGAACCAGTTTAGCAGTTTTACCCACAATTCAATTTAATATCATCTGCATTGAATTTAAAAAGCCTGCACTAATACATTGATGGAAATTTGATTTTGTAAGGTTCCCGGATGGTAATTACATGTGGGAAGAATGTGATACATCTAGGTAGAAGAGATAGTGTGTCAAACGGAGGGAAACCTCATGTGGAAGGTGTTTTCAGGACCGAAACCACTGCAGACAATATCCATAAAACCTACTTTCTCAGCAGAATTTTTCTAAGCTGTGTTTTCATGCCTGCAGATTACCTCTCTTGCCAATGATGATGACCTCAGTGGATTCATAAACCAGACCAAAATAACACCTCTTTCTCACAACTTCAGAACTCGTAAGTTTTAATTGTGTTTTGTAACTGGACCCAGGAAGGGTGAATACACATCACATCTGCCAGTTTTGATTTAAATTTAATTGTAATTATCTTGTAATAGTACTGAGTCAATGTTGCAACCTACTCTTCATAAATGCTGGTATGCCACATAAATATTCTCTTACTTTTGTGTGTATTATGCACTACAGTGATCCCTGATCTGGGTTGGTGCTTGAAAATTTACCGTTTTAGCCAGCCTGGCTAACTTAGCTGAAAACTTATTAGCCAGACTTAGCCAAATAAAAATTTGGAGGTACTACTTGGGGCTAGCTCTAAGGATTTTATTGCATGAGCCATTTTCTGCTAAAAAATCAAGAATATTTTATTTGCCAAAAAGAACCAGATTTAGGTAAATGTATAATGATCATTTTCTAATAAATTGTGAACTTGTAGCCACATTTTACGTGTGTACAATCTTAATTTATAAACATTGCAACATCCTTTTGCTAGTTTGGCTGACTGATGACAAAAACTATTAGCTTGTTCACAACTTTTTTAGCTGATGGCTAACTGGCTAATGCTTAGGGCTAGCCCAGCCTGTTGTTAAAGACCACTCCCATCATGCACCACCTGCCTGGAGAGACCATCTTTTCAAGATACTTTGCTTACTACTTTTAATGTCATCTATACCTCCTATGAGAGACCAGTTATCATGAGAGACCACAATTTGATCACTGGTGAGTGTGGCCCATTAAGACAGGTTTCACTGTACACTGGTAATGCATTGGTATACAATGGATGTGATTATGACATGGGCTTTCTTTCAGTTTAATACTGTGATGTCACTTAATTTCACTGTACTTGTATTTTTTGCTAATATGCTTGATGGCACAAAACCACGAAAATAAAAGACAATAAAATATTATTTTACTATAGGTTTAACGGGAAGCATATTGAAACTATGTTGAAAATGGTTAAATTAAAAGTGCAGTTAAATGTCTGATATACAACAACTGTCAAAATTTATACACACGTAAATAAGTTCATTTAGAGAAATTTTGTTGTTACCACATTGTGTGCAGAACTTATCTAGTTGCCAGATAACAGTATCATTTCACAAACATGATACACTATCTAGGACAGATCTAGGCCTTCAAACTTTGTAGCCAAATTGGAAAATAAAACAGTGACCGCTGGAGAATTTGACCTGACTCTTATGTAATTCATGTTAAAACAAGTAAGCGATTTGCAAATTTCTGTAGCCAAGTGAATGAAACATTATAGCACTTGCTAGTTGGCTAATGGCATTGGCAGTCCCTGACTATGAAATACCTTTTGGCAGTACCATGATGAATCCTTATATTGCTGTGGTATATATGTAGTAGAACCTCCAATTAAGACCACCTCAATAAAGAAACCATTTCTATAGTAAGACCACCACTGTACAGACCTGTATTTTGTTTTTGTCCTATATCTGAAGCTTATCCTACGTGGGTATGAAGGATAAGGTTTTAATTGTAAATTTTCATTTGATTTGCCACTCATTGGTTTAAGTACAGTAAAACCTCCCTATACCGAACACCCTGGGACTGGAAAAAAAGTGTTCGGTATAGGGAGGTGTTCAGCATAGGGAAGTTTCCTAACATTGGAAGTATATATTTGGGACCGAGAAATGGTGTTCAGTATAGAGAGGTGTTCGGTATACAGAGGTGTTCGGTTAGAGAGGTTTTACTATAGTAGACAAACCAATCAGAGGCCATGGTGCATTTAACAAAATACCAACTCCGAGCACTATACATTACAGAAATCACAAAATGAGGATAAATATGTGTAGTTTTCGTGCGCATATACTACAACAACATGGCAAAACAGTTCAACTTTACAGCCAATGATGGAATAAAGCTACTTTAAAAGAAAAAAAATACAAAAAGGGTTGACATTTTATAAACAGCGGGAGAGTGGGAAACTTTGTAAAAAAAGTAAGAAAAAGCCGGAGATGATCCCACCAAGGCAGGAGACTTAGAGGCCCTGGAAATCAAGTAACATGCCCTGCCACCTGGTGACAAGTGAACATAATAGAATTACTAGTTGTGCAATACAACAAGAAACAGCTTCTCATACATTATTGTTGAATGTATTGTAGTAGTAGTAAGTTCAATGTATGTAGGGCAGCTTGTTCTAACAGATGTCCATGTAGACTATATTCCAGCCTGTTCAGAGCCCCACCTGTTTTCTAGCCTTCTGGGACATGCTAGAACTACTAACTCTGAGGTCCAGTTTAGTTGTTTTAGGCAAAATATCAGGGCATATCAGTATGAATTTAAAATATATGCAAACTGTTTGCACTAGTACTGTGGCAGAAAGAAATAAATATTCAAAGCACCCTTCACTGTAATATGAGACATTCGTATTAGCTGCGGAACTACTCTGGCCCTTATCACTCGATAAGGAAATGCCTGTATGTATGGGCAGCTCCCAGAATCAAACATTGCAAACTATATTTGCTCTTGCCAAAGTTGCAATTTGGATAAAATTAACTGTTTGAAAAAGCCACAGTCATCTTTTATAAAGCAAACACTGGGCTTGAAAAGAGGGAGTCATTATGGGAGAGGGGCATGGGGGGGGGGGGGGGTTAAGGGGTTTAACGTACTAGTGTACTGAGCATTTTTATTTGCTGTACTTACATACGGGAATCCCTTTTAATTTGTTTGATTATAACAAGCAATAATTGTACATTTTCTTATTTTCTGTACCTTGTGCCAGGACAAAATTATTATTTGTACCAGTGTATCAGGGAACCCCCCCCCCCCCCCCCCCCCTTAATTATATGGTTGGAGTAAATATTCTTTATTCCACAAATATTAGTAACACTCTTGGGTCTCCATCAGTATTTCTGGCTCATAACAGCTTATTGTTACTCTTACTTTTTAACAGAATCACATACTGCTTTATTTCCCAAGATCTTTTATTGATGTTTGTAACATCGTATTCTGTTGTATTTTACATGATCATGTTCTGTTGTATTTCACAGGATCTTATTCTATTCTATGTTGCAGGGCATCTAATTCTGTTGTATTTACAGGATCTTCTTCAGTTGAATTTTGCAGGATGTAATTATGTTGTATTTTAGAGGATCATACATTGCGCATTTTTACTTTCAGCCTCACAACCCAAAGGGCCTTTCTGTACTAGACCAAGGCAGGGCTATGTGACACCAGACGATGCGGAGAAGTATGGGGTGAGTGTAGTCTCTATATGCAGAGATTACATAGCAGGGGCTCTGCCGGGGGTTTTGCGGAACACAGCCGTTTATTCTCATGGAACAATGAAAAAAAAAAATGATTATGGAAACATCAAAATATATTTTTAGGAAACATGGTACCAACGGTCTGTACTGTCAGGGAACATGTCATCCCCCTGGGAGGCCCCCACAATGGACCGTGATTGTCTATATCATTATCTATTATGTATGAAAGATGAATATTTCATGTTCACATTCTTTGTATAAAGAACGTTTATGCATTACGGCTATTGCCTTGCAAGTCATGCTGCAGCTGCCCATGTGCCACATAGTCACTGTATTTAGCATTTTGATAGGTACAGTCAAGATCAACTGGTTCATGTTGGTTCTCAGTAGAGGACTCTGTAGGCAGGCCGGCCCAGTATGTGTATTTCCATTATAATTTGCACCTATGTAACTTTAAAACTGCTTTACCCAGAGCCACCAGACATCTTGTGGTGTATGGTGCAAGTAGCTAAAATATTCCAGTAGATTTGATAACGTTTTCTGCAAAACTTGTCAACGTATTCCACATTACTTTGACATAGAATCCCATGGGAATGCACCCCCTCTAGCTCGGATGAATTTTGTGTATTGGATTGTGTATTCAGCCAAATACACATAAAAACTGCTAAATGCAACCTCTCCTGTTCTTGTCTTGAAGATGCTGGAGCTGGCACCAGGGATTGGTGTTTTCGTGTATCCCGAGGATCTGGCAGAGGCCGCCCTGGCACTGAACAGGAAGCCAGGGCGAAAGAATGAGGCCAGACTGCCAGAGGGGCCCAATGGGGGAGCCATGGCCAGGGTACTACTGAAGAAATTCTACAGCACTGCCGACCTTGTTGGGACCACGCTGTCTTTGAAACCAAACTCGAGCAAGAAAACGCTGGACCCGACAATTGTCGAAGCAATACTAGGTGAACAAAAACAAAGGAGTTTAAATAATGGCCTTGGTTTATTTTAATCCTTTCTTGGTCAGAATAAAACTGAGTCAGTTCCTTTGCTGCTTGCTGGACACCAAGGAAAGCTTTTGATCAGAGTCCTGATAGGTCTGTTCCACAACTCTCAGCACAAATGGTTTCTATTAACATGGACAAGGAGTAAAAACAACAGTTTCTGTTCTGGTATATCTGGATTATTTTAGGGGTGAAAGGCTTAAAAATCTTACTGCTTTCTCTTTTTTACCATTTAATACCAGGAAAAGCATGCTACTTTAATATATTTTTTTTTTCATTTTATCTCAGACAAATCAAAAGTAAGTCTTGAATTTTTTAGATTAATTTAGGCAACTGATGACCTACACAATAAATTTAAGTGTCTTAGATTTTCGTGACCTTAAGACCTGGACCTCAACTAAAGAATGGCCCAGTGACTTCAGGGGGTTACCCATCTAGTACTGCATATCTGGTGCCTCACTACCAAGGACCCCCAATAAATCCAGAATACTGATGTGAAAGGTGCCACAAATTCAGACATATTTAAAACATTGCATGTAGGACTGGTGCCATGTATGACTGGTGCCTTGTATGACTGGTGCCGTGTATGACTGGTGCCGTGTATGACTGGTGCCTTGTATGACTGGTGCCTTGTACGACTGGTGCCATGTATGACTGGTGCCTTGTATGACTGGTGCCATGTATGACGGGTGCCATGTATGACTGGTACGTTGTAGGACTGGTGCCTTGTATGACTGGTGCCATGTATGACTGGTGCCTTGTATGACTGGTGCCGTGTATGACGGGTGCCATGTATGACTGGTACGTTGTAGGACTGGTGCCTTGTATGACTGGTGCCATGTATGACTGGTGCCTTGTATGACTGGTGCCATGTATGACGGGTGCCATGTATGACTGGTACGTTGTAGGACTGGTGCCTTGTATGACTGGTGCCTTGTATGACTGGTGCCGTGTATGACTGGTGCCGTGTATGACTGGTGCCGTGTATGACTGGTGCCTTGTATGACTGGTGCCGTGTATGACTGGTGCCGTGTATGACTGGTGCCGTGTATGGCTGGTGCCGTGTATGACTGGTGCCTTGTATGACTGGTGCCTTGTATGACTGGTGCCTTGTATGACTGGTGCCTTGTATGACTGGTGCCTTGTATGACTGGTGCCATGTATGACTGGTACGTTGTAGGACTGGTGCCATGTATGACTGGTGCCTTGTATGACTGGTGCCATGTATGACGTGCCTTGTATGACTGGTGCCATGTATGACGTGCCATGTATGACTGGTGCCCTCATAATACTCGTAGAATTGAGAAAGAGGATCAGTATTTGATCTATGAGGTCCAGAAATGGGTGGATTCTTAATCAGTTGGGGTATTATTTGGGGAAATGTGTAACACAAAAAAGAAAAATAGAAATTGAAATCAAATTCTTTAGTAGTTATGTTTCTATATTTTAGCGTTAGGCAAGGACTGGATTACGTATGGAGAGTATGGAACTTGGATAATAAATTTCGGATATTGATGATTTGGAAGTGTTGCAATACATTTGATTTCTTGAGATAAACAAATGAATTTTAGAGCATAAATTGCGCTTCAGTAAGGTTTAACTCTTTAAGTGCCAAATTTTGGACTGAGTCCAACAGTTTTTCTCGGCACGCATTGGGCGCAATGTGCCTGATGTGCACCAAGAAAAGCTGTTGACCTGGGGTATTCTCTCTGGAACTGTAAGCATCCTGGTACTTGCATGGAAGGTCTTTTTATGAGGAATACGAATCTGGGATCCTAATGATAATTCAGACTTGTCTGACTTAAGTAGATCGACTTTAGACGTGATTGGCTCTAAAAGAGTTAAGAATGCACAGAAAGTAGAGTGGCAGCTGAAGGAGTTGACCCTTTCTTGTTTGACTCTTTCAGCGCCACATTTGAACTGAGACAATAGCTCCTCTCAGCCTGTTTTTGGCACAATAAAGTGTGGCGAGGAAAGCTGTTGACTACGCCCATTGTTATGGTCTCTGCCACTGTAGGCATGCTGGTACATGAATGATAGGTCCAATTGGAAAGAATATGAATCGAGTATCACAGTGTTAACTTTTGGCAAAATTGACATTTAAAGAGTTACAGCAGACAAAAGTTGTCAGCCGTCAAGTGCTAGTTGCTTCACCGTTTCTCGTGATTCACTCATTACTGCTCTTCAGCTGCATGTATTTATATGACTCTTGGTACCTTCTCATGTCGTTATATGTACATTTGCAGTGCATTGCATCAAAAACTCCAACTGGCCTCGTTACAAACTTCGCGACGTTTTGTTCAACGCTTGCTCCTCTGCGACGTGCAAAGCGACAAAACAACACACTGAAGAGCTCCAACCTCCACCATCCAAAACATGAGTTAATTGTATTCAAATGTTATCATTGTGGACTTGCACGTGTTTCATCAACATTACCATCTGCAGGTTGGAAACAGTATCGAGGACTTATGGACATTTCATCAACATTACCACATGTAGGTTGGAAAAAGTATCATAATGGACTTACAGACATTTCATGAACAATACCACATGCAGGTTGGAAAAAGTATCATGGACTTATAGATGTTTCATCAACATTACCCTCTGCAGGTTGGAAACAGTACTGAAGACTTACAGACACTTCGACAACATTATCATCTGCAGGTTGGAAAAAGTGTCGAGAGCATAAACAAAGTAATGTCATGACCATGTACATGCGTCAACTTGCCTGCCAGGGAACACTGTGCAATCTGTTATTCTAGGAAGAGGTACATGTACCCAAAGCGTTTAGTCCAAGAACCCTGGTACTGTCATTAATGTGTCTGAGATCAAAAGGTTTGACCAAAGCACGTTCCGAAATTTTGTGCTGAATTTGAAAATAAAAGTGGCATTTGCTGCAGCTTCTCTCTATACATGGCATTATTGAATTGATGTTAGCACAAACAAGGACGAAAAAGCCTACAGTTCATAAATTTCCTTTATAATCAATAGTGTGTGCTCAGTTTGCATAGTGTTTGTGTCAGATTGTCAGGATCAAACACTCCAATGACTAACAGCATCATTTGGTTGCGTCTGTAAGTGTATATTGAAAAACACGAAAAAATGTGCTAAAAATTGCTGAAAAAACGACTGATTTCACAGCAATGTAATATTTTCATCACCCAATGAACCCTTCCTACAGCCCTCAGGAATTGTCCATTATTGTTGGTGTCTTCCATAAATTTTCTCAGTTAGTCTCAAAAGTGAAATGCATGATTGAAGTTAAGATTACTTCTTTGGAGAGTACACCCACTCAAAAAAAAAACAAAAAAAACCCAAATCTGAATGTCACTAATATGCTGTGTTTCAGGTATTTCCAGGACAGTGTAGACAGCTGATTATACAACCCAGTGCACAAATTCTTGCCGGCTTGACTTTCATATTATCTCGTATTTTCAAGTAACATTGAATAAACTGGTTACTTTTGAGGCGAGTGGAATACAGTTTTCAGAATCATTAAAGTTATACACATGGAGTTCCCATAAAAAAATGATGGTTCTATACACAGTGGTGTTAAGCTATAAAATTGTAAATTACGTTTTAAAGTAAGGTTCATACATAATACTAGCCCTTCTGACTGAAGTATCCTGTGCAAGATGGATACAGGGGGGGGAAGAGAGAGAGAGAGAGAGAGAGAGAGAGAGAGAGAGAGAGAGAGAGAGAGAGAGAGAGAGAGAGAGAGAGAGAGAGAGAGAGAGAGAGAGAGAGAGAGAGAGAGAGAGAGAGAGAGAGAGAGAGAGAGAGAGAGAGAGAGAGAGAGAGAGAGACTATTATGCATTCAGAATTTTCATGGGGAGGGCCCCCCAAAGTGTTGCCCATGAGGGTCCTACTCTTTAAAAAAAGCTTCTGGTGGAAACTGTGTTATGAGAACATGGCCAAAACAGTCTTGAGAATCTTTTTGTACCAGGGTGTGACTTCTGTGCATTATGTGATATAAACATTGCATAATGTGAAATAAAATGGATACCTTTAACACTTTTTCGTACATGTTGTATCTGAAATATTTTAAGAATGGCAAACATTTTTCTGCATTTTGAAGCTGAGAAAATTGATTCAGCAATCATTTTCGAAAGCCCACATTTTTTTTGTTCCGCGGAACAAAATTACAAATTGGTTTGACAAGTCTCTTCTTTTTTCTTCCTAACAAAAACTACCACTGTATTATAAATTTCAAAAAGGGAATTCATGGTTAGAATGTTCTGCATATAACTAAAATGTAAAAGAGCCAGAGAAAGGTCCAGATGAAGTTGAGAGTTTAACCCTTGTGCACGTAAGTTGTTCAAATCCAACTGGGGGTTGAATGTCACCTGCTTCAACAATTTTGACAAATTTGAACAGTCATGAAAAACAGTTTGAATGAATATTGCGGGTGAGACCTGTCAAGATAACAAGCCCAAGGCCAACATGTGTCCCTGCTGTGGATTAGAAAAATTGTGGACACCATCTTAATTTTAGGGGAAAGGGTTAAGTGTGGCACATGCAGCCTTTTGTCTCAGGCCAGTGAAAAGCTAATACATGTGTACATGTATTTGCCACTGTTTTACTCATCATTCTGGTATGAGTGAAAACTTCTCAAATAACTTGCAAGTTGAGATAACAATAAATTTCAAACTCTCATTATTTGTGTGGTCGAGTTTCATCCACATTAACTTCCACCAGGTGTCATAAAAGTGGGTGCAATATGTTGGTGTTTTTAGCTCTTTTAACCCTGTTGCAAAGTTAATAATATAAAATTTAATACAGTGGTACCTCTTTTGAGAGACCACCCCTACAGTAGGTCAAAATGCGGTCTCTCAAAACAGGTGGTCTTTCATTAGAGGTACAACAACATGGAAAAGATAGTGCAGTGTTCTGAGAGAGCGGTCTTAAAATGATATGCAGTCTCTCAACAGAGGTACTGCTGTACTAGGACTTGTGATATACTTCTCTTGAACTTAAATTAACAATGCACGTTTTACACCTAGATGTTTGTTGGAATGAAAAATACATGTTTGCCATATGTGACCCAGTAAAGGTTGCTATACACATGATTATCCCAGGCACAGTATTAAAAAATTGAATAGTGTTGCCACTTTAAGTTTCATTTGTAGTATGCTAACCATATTTGAAACAATTGCCACAGTTGGCAGAGCACATAATACTCATTGACTTTTTCCTGAGAGGAAGCGTTTTATTTTTCCTCTCGGTAAAAAGTCAATGAGTAATGTTTTGGGTGTAAGGCCACATAAATTTAATGTTTATTTTCTTGGACACTTTTGAAAAAAATTCCTGAAGGTGGGTCTTTTTTGAGATGATAGGGGCTGAGGATTTTTTTCTTTCTTCTTTGAGATGGGGTAGGGGGCTTTGCTGGGTACTGAATTGCAGAAATAGGGGAGTGTGGCCAGGAGCCCAATCAGAAACCTGAAGTAAATGTACTATTTGAAAATCCTGGCTATAAAAGTTTAATATTAGGTTGCTGATGGAGACTGTCTGTTAACCTCTTCTGATCAGTAAACATACAAATTTGTAGTTTATTATCCAAACCTAATCCCACTTAGGAGGAGCTAGGTCACTGAAGCCACACACACACACACGCACACACACACACACACACACACACACACACACACACACACACACACACACACACACACACACACACACACATATATATGTATGTATGTACCTCTTGCCCTAATTCTGATTTTTAGGTAAGCTGACTTATCTGTCAGCTAAGGTAACATTGTTAAATATGGACACGGGCAAGGAACCAATACTGAGAAAGACATGCACAGGTGCAGGCTCCGAAACATGTTCTGAGTAGTTACCTGCTGAAGACCCTTAAATTTATTTGGGCTAATACAGCCTGGGTCAAAATTCTGCAGAAGAATGTGACAATAGTACTTCCATGTGTATACAGGTTAGACAGTGACAGCTTAGCTTATGGAGTGTGGAGACTTCAGACTACTGAATAGGGTAATGACTACCAGGAAGGGGTTCCGGATGAAAAGACACAAAATACAATTTTGGCCAGGAATCCTTCATCAATCAATAACTCACATATTCAACTTTCCCAAAAGGTTGGCTAGATACTCTTCAGACTTAGAGTGCTATACCTTGTATGGGTTTCTATCAAGTTTGTTCAAATGGTCATGCCCAGATGATTTCATTTTTTTTTTTAATGATTTTTTTCATTTCTTTAATTTTTGGGAAAACTTTCTCTGAAAAATGCATGGCCAATTGCTATGAAATTGTACAAGGCCCTTTTGTGGTCTCCTGGACTAAAAATTTTTCAGCAGATGGTGCCTTTTTGGTGAATTTTCTTCTTTAATTTGACACTTCCATGAAAGCACATGCTGGATGATCTTCAAACTTTGGGAGTTTAGCAGACATATTTTCTAGGTGGCACCACTGCAGGCGCGGATTTAGGGGGGGGAGCGCCGGGAGCGCGCGCTCCCCCCCTCCCCCGCCTCTAAAAAAAAAAAAAAATCTGGCGCCTCCTAAAATTGTTGGTCATCTCCGGTCACACGAAAAAGCATGGGGGGGGGGGTACCCATTACATCTTTGGTCCGAGCTTTCCGAATCACCAAATTTCAAAGACACAGAGTCGATTAATCAACGTGGTGTCAAAGATCCTCAGGCTGACAGGCACAAAAACAACAACAAATACTGCAGCGCCCTCCGTCGGGTGCAGGAAGACTGGTTCCCAAGGTGAATGCATAAGCCAGAGTAGCGAATCGCAAGGAGCCAGGCTATTTTACTTCCCACCATGCATTGTAAATTTCCGGTTTGACGTCATAAGTTCGGGAAAGTTTGCCATTTAAACTTGGGAATTTACATGTGCGTCCAATAAATAGATAGAGAGACATTATTTCTTACGACTGTTTTGACTGTGTTTTTGGAGATAAGTAACTAAATGAAGCAGCAAACGCACTGCACGATGGATATACGAAATCCCAAATGAAGATAAACCAGACATCATATCTCTTACAGTGGTCCCCTGTATAAGGCCCCTCTCACCAGAGGCCACTCCTCTTGAAAAGTCACCATTCTTATGCAGAAAGTGTAACATTTTATTATATATATTCCCCCTCTAGAAGGGGCCACCCCTCTTACAAGGCCACTTTTAGGCTACATTTTGGGTGCCTTGTAAGAGGAGAGCCACTGTATTTTATTGACAGAAAAAAGCAATTTATGCCCTTTAAATGCATTAAAACGCTGGAGCTTCGGGGGGCTCTGCCCCCCTTAACCCCCGCCAGGGCTCTGCCCTGGACCCGCCGGGGGCCTGGGCGGCCCCTGGACCCCCGGCCTTACTTGCTATGTTCAGCTCCCCCCCTTGACAAATCCTGGATCCGCACCTGCACTGTTACCTGATTTTTGATGAAAATTCTCTAATGTAATGATCAGTAAGAGTGTATGTTAGCACGATAAATATAGGAGTGCCAGCATACATGCACCTACAGGCATTTTCCTCCAAAACTGGAAACCAGATTAACTTCAAAAGTTCGCGGGGGTGTATTTTGGTAGGTCCCTGCCAGGTACACTAAATAGGTTGTGCTCCAGTATATATTTGTATTTCTTATGAAATTTTGGTGACAACTTTTTGGAAAATGATTAGGAATCCTCTTGGCTGAACTGACCTACTTGAGGAAGAGCAGACAGTGATTCGGGACGGGCAGGAAGGCCAGTAAAGGCAAAAAGCAGGGGAAGCCGCAGGGCTCTTGACTCTTGACTGTTGCCTTCCGGACCACACCATCTCAGTCAGCGGTTGCCTTTCCGCCTTTTGCTAACAGTGGGAGTCTATCACAGATGATTCATTTGTTTTAAATACCCAGAGACACAGCTAGTCACTGCCTTTTGGGAAAGACAGACACCTGCTATGCTGCAAACCCAAGTGGTTCACTCCCCAGACTAAGGTCAGCCCAAAGGTTCCTAGAGGTGGTGGTAAGGATACATAGCAAGAACCCCATTTAGCGGTTGGAGGACCCTGGGTTGTCCTGGCTCTATAAACTACTCTTCCTTTAACCCAAGTGGGACAGAGGTTGGTGTCTGGTTGTAGACCTGTCATCCCTGAGTAAGTACTTGGAGATTCTGTCCTTCTGGATGGAGACCCCACAATCAGTGGCAGCAGCCCTGCAACCCAGTAGCAGACAATGTCTGTGAACATCGTTTTTTTGAAGTATCTGGGGTTCGCATCTCTGGCCAAGTTTACCAGTGTGAGGTATTTTCATTCGGCTTTACCACAGTATATCTGGTGTTCACCTGGTTTGCGCAGGTGGTAGCTGCACACTTTCAGCAGAGCGCAGTGCACAGTGCACTTCCATGTGTACCTGGATGAGTGGCTGATTTGGGCATTACGGCACCTGTATTGGTTGTGCCACACATGACCATTCTGGAACTTTGCAAACGCTCAGGCCTGATTGTGAATGTCCCCAAATCCAGCCTGACACCAGAACAGATATTTGTCTTTCTGGGCATCCAGTTCGATCTGGTGGCCTTCATCTATTATCCTTTGGAGGACAGGTGGGGGGAGGGGGGTGGGGTGGGGGACTCCAGCTGAACCTTAAGGTGTTTCTGACTCAGGAGGCTCACTTGGCTCAGCAGTGGCAAGCCCAGATGGGTTCTAGGACTTCCAGGTCCCCTTGGGCTCAGTACACCGTTGTCTCTTGCAGCACAGATGGACGAAGGAACAGGGCTATTAATGCAGGTGCCAGTACTCCCGGAGGACCACCGGCACCTCATTTGGTGGACCAAGTGGGAGAACATCATGTTGGGTCAGATGTTGATGATGTATCAGGTGCAACTCACCATGTACACAGACTCATCTTGGTGTGGTTGGGGAGCTCACCTATGTGGAGGCCGGACGATGCCAGGCTGAGGCAAGCCACGTCACACCATATAAACTGGTTGGAACTGGAGGCGATACACTAAGTGCTCCTCCACTTCCTCACGAGGTGCAAGACTTTAAGGATATACACCAACTTAGCAGTGACTTTCACAAATTACTGAATGCTACTTTGGATTCAAATATAAAGTATGGTAAACCATACATCTTCAGAAAGCCAACAAACTGAGGATGCTATTAATTTCAATTTCACTTTGTCAGTTGCTTGCATTGTTTTTTTAAAAACAATTACACAAGTTATCCTCATACTTTAGCACCAATATCGCTCTAACTTATTCAAGCCTGAACATATTGGCCTCAAATCTGCCGCAAACTGAAGTTTATGGATTGAATAAAAAAATTGCATCTTAGATTTTCCAATTTTTGTTCTGTTTTGTCACCAGTGTTGATCCAAGGTGGCTTGCCTTTAATGTATCATATTTTCAACTTCCAACAACTGTGTATATAAGGAATAGCAACAAAACTTCAAAATTTGAGACACAATTTTTACATTTGTAGGGTATTCTATAGTTTACCCCTAACATCAATCTGTTAAAATGTAGGTGTTGAAGCTAAATTTGTATGAAAGAATGATAGTCACTTCTATACACTTTGATAATTGCTGTGTAAACATTGTAGCTAGTAAACACTACCACAGTGCTTCAGAATTAATCTTACTGTTGTTTGCTTTCCAAAACTGTATACTTTATAGACTTTTTGAGTGTATTTATCCAAAGAAAAGTGTCCCTCATCATCAATGCTAACTTGCTGTATGCCCTTAATGCCTCCTGGAAAGCCCTAAGAAAAGTTGCTGTTGTCGACATCCTCGGGGCTTGCTGCTGGTGATAATCTACAACTTTTGCTGAACACTACCAGCACAACTTGATCATGCTGGAGGAGGGCATTTACACCTTTGCCGCCGTAGAAGGCTCCTTTGCATCTGTTCGTTATAATTGTCCATTAGACTTCCCTTGTCCCCTCTGGGCAGCCACCATGTTCCTGTTTTGTTTAGATTGGATGCAATCTATAGGTCGGCATACCTAGAGTAGACCTAGATCTTGTCTTGGACTTGTATGGGCGGATGTCCCTGGTGTCCACTGGGCCGAGAGCCGGCGGACGCGCTTCAACTGGACACTGCTTTTCCAAACCATATGCCCCCCCCCCCACTGGGCCCACCATGTTTTCCACTGTTCACTGGTCTTGCTAGACCTCCAGGACCTGAAAAAGGGAATATACAGCAGCTTCCTTATGGCAGACTGCTGTCAGGTTGGGGGCAGCATCTTGGGGGTGCCCATTGGCGGTTCCGGGCTGGTCGGTAAGGAGGGTTTCCAGGCTTAAGTTGTTGGCGGCCTCACATCCAAGAACCTCTTGAGGTTTTCCCAACAAACATCGCCTCCTCACTTGGACCGAATGTCCCTCCAAGCTGTCAACAGGTCCTGGTGGCTGTCGGTCAGTATGTGTGTTTCGTTACTCCCTCCCACCACTGCGTTTGTATATAGGCAGTGGTGGTCGAGAGGTAACATTACATGAGTAATACATGAAATTTTTGTAATTGCGGTATGAGTGAGTATACTTAAAAAAGTATAGACACATATCTTTCACATGGACTGCGAAGTAGGCCAAGCAAATATTAATCACTCTTCATAGCATAGATGTTGGCATATATTTTCCCACCCAATTTTTGTTTACTTTGTGAGTATATTTACCTCTTGACCACCAGAGAAGCCCACCCAACCTCCCCGCTTCCACTCGACAGTTGATGTCCGCTGACCAATCACGAAGAGGAAGGAGAAGTCACACCTCACCCTCCACACACACCCAGCTTTCACAGGTACCAAGTGGTGGCGCTACTGGGACCACCAGGTCGTCAGTACAATCGAGTCCCAACTCAATTGTGTCGGGTGTTGTGGCCCTGACAGGGAGATCTAGGCAATGGTGGTTAAGAGGTAAGTATACTCACTAATACCGAAATTACTGAAAATTTCATGTATTATAAACTTAAATTAGTCATTTGATACAAATTTGGTACAAAAGCTGGTTCAAACATATGTACAACTTTACTGGTTAAAATCTAGTGACCTGGAAGAGACAAATGCAATGATAAATTCTCCAAAAAAGTTCAAAATTTCCTTTCTAAATCTTTTTGATTTAAAAATATGTAATTTTCATTGACATTCACATTTATAAATTGAATACCTTTAACATACAAATACCAAAAATAAACAATATTTTTTACCCAATATACGATAAGGAGCAAAGTGCCATCTGGTGGACAGTTTTATACACTTAATTTACATAAGCTTCATATGTTTAGAAGCCATTTGACGACTCGCAACTTTGAAATGAACATGTGCAATATAGTCACGGTGTCTGCAGAGCATTAGGCCCATGGGTCTCTTGTTACCCATTATAAGAGAAGGAAATCATAAACAATTAACTAACTTGTTTGGAACTATGAGGCTGAAGAAGTTTTGGAATTGTTTCAATGTATATTGGGAATTATAAATCTGTAAAGTCAGTATAACAACTACTCCATAATAAATGTTCAACATCCATAAATGACATGAGCTCTTGAAATATTGATTCTTATTTGGCTTTATTGCAACTCTTAAGCTCATCCAGTTTAATTTTAAAGCAGATACTTTGCGTGAAAATTGATAAGTTTGAAACACCATCTACACTTTGGTACAAATTTTTTTTTTAAATTTCAGATTGACTGATTCCATACCAAATAACATGAAATAGAATAAACATATTTAACAATGTTGTCACTTACATATATGTATATCATTATGCGATTGTATATGTGACTGTGTATTTATCTGTGTCTCCCCAATATTTGGGGGTGAATAAAATTATTATTATTATTATTATTATTATTTCATATATTAAGGGTAAAATATTGAAGAAATGACCCAATTTTACCATGTTTTTTTGGTTCATAATCATATGATAATGGTCATGATCTTAAACTCTTTGTCTCCTTTGAAAGATTGTCCTTTAGATTCAAAATTAAATCTCTTTATCTCAAGTTCATTGTCATAAAAATGTAATACTTATATTATTGAGATTTCCATCTTGCTAAAATACTGGAAGGTTATAGCTTTTATCACATTGTTGATTCCAAGCCGAAGGGCTGAGTATTCTGAAAAGTGACTTTTCAATCAGAATATTTAAAATATTTGAATATTTGTAATGATATTTTGCAGATTCCTTATTAGCATCAAACTCCTGCCATTTGACTTATTTTGACACTTTTTAAAATCAAAATTTAATAGATGTAATACCTCTCATCCCTCTGATCATTGAACCAAATAACCAAATTGCTGCCCCCCCCCCACTCCCCAAAAAGGCCCAAAAATAGCCATTCCTTTTGCATCCCCTCTTGCAGGGGATGCATATAGTAGTTAGTCTCGTATTCTACTGTCTCAGTCACCAATGCCTCGTATCTTATTTTTTTACTTATGTTTCTGTCCCTGCTTGACCTATTGCTTTTTCATTTGGTACAGATAATCTATGGGTCAGGGAAATTTTTCTCATATAAAAATATATAATCTTGAGGTCAATGTCAAATCCTTGTTGCATTTTTTGGCTGACTTCACAATTTTCAAATATTGGCTTATACCTTCTTAATGCATCGTAGGCCCAAGGTTACTATTAAAAGTTTATAGGAAATTACATATGGTCTTTCAATTTGCATGGTTTATTTTAAACCTGAGTGACCTTGAAAGGTCAAACTGCATACATTCCTGTTGATTACTATGTTTGTCTATGGGAATTGCTATGCTAAGTCACATGTTCAACTTCTTATCCAAAACAATTGACCTGTTGTCTGCTAATGTATCACAGAGAATCCATCAATCCGAGAAAGTTTTCCCATATAATAATGTATAACCTTGAGGTCTAAGGTCAAGGTCAAATCTTTCTTGCATTTTGCTGCTGAATCAGCAGTTTTCACATTGGCCTATACCTTCTTAATGGTGCATCGTAGGCCCAAGGTTAATATTAAACGTTAATAGGAAAGTACCTATGGGCTTTCATTTTGTATGGTTTATTTTAAACATTCGTGACCTTGAAAGGTCAAAATGCACACATTACTGTTGATTACTATGTAAGTCAATGGGGATTGCAATGCTAATTCACATTTTCCACTTCTCCAAAACGATTGACCAGATTCACTTCAAACATGATGGGGATGAACATTGTAGGTATCTACCAACTGTGCTTAAATGGTCATGTTCCAATGATTTTTAGGTTTATATTTATTTATTTATTTATTTATTACTATTATTATTATTTTGTGTGTGTGAATTTTTGCATTCCTATTGATTACCATGTAGGTCAATGGGGTCTGCAATGATAGTTCACATTTGGACTTCTTCAATGATAGTTCACATTTTGACTTCTTCAAAACAGTAAGCCAGATTCACTTGAAACTTTGGGCACAGATACTCCTTAGATTTTGGGATATTCTTCATGTGACTGTGATGACTTTCAGCTGATGGGTTCAGTTCACCATGCCTTCCCAACTTAAATGGTTTCCCTGCACATCTTCAAATGAGTATGATTAGAGTTCATCAAACTTTGTCATCATTTTCCCAGGTGATACTTCCCTTAAATTTGCAAGGAGGTGACCTTGAGGTCAAAGGTCAAGGTCAAACTTTCTGCAGAAGAATGATGGCCTCTGGTGATCACCTGCTCAGGGGATGCATAATGTTTTTCCCATGAAAAAACTTGCTTCTTGTTAACCACACAACTTCTGACATCAGCATGAATTATCTTTATCTAGTTTCATGATTGGAAGAATATTATCTGTGTTGCTGTGCTCCAGGGTGTCAAAGGCTTTTTCAAAATCTACTAAGCAAAAATCTACTGAGACCAGTAGTCTTGCTTATTTGAATTATGTCTGAATCAGGTCAATTATCTTTACAAACAAATCATCCTTTCTCAAATTATATATTTCATATTTTTTTCCCCAGTTTGATCTTTGTTTATTAAGAAAGGCAAAATTCTAGCAACTATAACCTTAGACTTATGACAGAAAATTTGGCAGAAATTTTATAATCATCATTTAACAATATGAAAGATGGCCAATGTTTTAGATGTGTCCACAATTTTGTATTTCTTAATTATGAAGTATATGTCCAATACAGGTTTTACAACAAACCTTACAGCATTTTTCTGAAAAAAAGTCTCTGATTTTATATGTAATTAAGTCTGTGTGTGAACACAGACTTCTTGTTTTTCCTCCTTATTGTATTTATTTATTTGTTTATTTATTTATTTATTTATTGATTTATTGATTTATTGATTTATTTATTTATTTATTTATTTATTTATTTATTTATTTATTTATCTATTTGTTTGTTTATTTGTTTGTTTATTTTTTTTTATTGGCATGGTCATAGACCTAGTGGTGAATTTTTTCATATTTGTTGGGAACAGTCATGATGTTAAAAATTATGCAAATAAGAGGCATATTTGTAAAATTTAAAATCTTACATATCTTCAAAACTTTTCTAGATAGAGTTGCCATTCCAAGTTCAATATGTGGGTCTATTGCTAAGGGCTGTTATGCAACCAGAGATGATTGAACTGTGAGAGCCTGGCCTGCATACCTATCAGAAGAGAGGCAGTGGTGCCTAATGCTGTGAGCTTACCCTTTAATTCCAAGTGAGACTGGCTGTGACGCTAAAGTAAACATGTCTGCATTGTGTACCAAAAGGCAGCGTTTGAAATTAGCAGGTGTCTAGGTGCCTGGGGCAACTTTCATTTGTGTCGGGCAACTTTATTATGTCTGGGTGCCAACCCAGACATTTTGTTTTTCCAAGAATTCTTTTTTTCTTTCCTTCTTTCTTTCTTTATTTCTTTCTTCTTTACGACCAAATTTGTCCAGAGTTTTTCTCGGACACTATTATTCCGAAAACCACCAAACTTGCCACCAGTGAAATTAGGCACCTGACTTGGAATAGTCATGATGTTTAAAATTATGCAAATTATGGGCAATTAAAATTTTAAAAGGTTTATATCTTCAAATATATTATAGATAGACACAAAGTTCTAACTTACACATATAGGTTTGAGATATCTGGCAAATCCAATAGCATGCAAACAAAAGTTGGGGAATTTTAATGTATGCTAAATTCAGTGAATTTCCCAACAATCCACATTTTGACTAGGGCTTCTGCTGTACTGCATGTTATATAAGCCTCCATGGGGCTAGGCAACCATTTTGCATTCATGATGCTTGAACCTGTCTCATGGGCAGCCTTCTAGCCATGCCTGCTGGGTTTATAGTTTGAAAGGTTTAGGTCTTATGGCAAATGGGAGGTGGGGGTGGGGGTGGGGGAACTCCCAACAACTGTGTAATGAGGTTCTCAATAAAATACAGAGAATCTCTTTCCTTTCATGCAAGAAACATATCTGATCCATGTTCACACTGATGCTGCACAGAGCTGTAAGTGCACCATGGCTAGGACTGACCAGTCAGTGTCCTAGCTGGTCTGTGCCTGAGGCTAGGAGTCCTGCTGGTTTTATCAATCAGTCCCAAGGGATCAGAGCCAACTGGACTTCTAGGCAGAACAAGCCAGAGTGTACCCTCTGTTAAAAATAGACTACACACAGAGCTGAGTTTGCTGGACCGGATCAAAGTCTGACTTACTGTCCTCAGTGACTGTTTTCACAACTTGGTGAATTTTGAAAAAGTGTGTGGATTTGTGTCATCTCAATGGACACTTCCATGTCTCTGTTTTCTTGTAACCAGTGAGATGAAGCTTGTTCTTCATAGCCAATACGGAGTCAGTATAGTGCATGTCTCTGTTTAGAGGCACATGTGCATGTAGTTTTGTGACAGCATCTGTTGAAATTTGTTTATGTAATAAAGGAACAAAGACAGTTTTGTATTGAATGTATAAACATCCCACTGAATCATAATATATGTACACTGTATATGCATCTATACTGCCCAGAAGGGCTGACACTCTCAGGAGCTGGCACTTTTCTCTGGTCACGAGGGTGCTCACTGTAGAGAGCTTTCACTGACAGTGGTACCTGCAATTTAAGACCACCCTTAATGCATGACAACAGTGGTCACATAGGACAGGTGGTCTTTTATGTCAGATGAATTAACAAAGAAATATAAGGCCAATGTCCGTCTTTCTTTCTGACCAGGTTGGTCCAGAGTTTTTTTCAGACAATGTCGGAAAAAACCACCAAACTTGCCATAGTGATTGACATAACCAGCAAAATTGTGCATCTCATTTGGAACATTCATGATGTTTAAAATTATGCAAATTTTAGAGGCGACCAAAATTTTAAAAGCACCATATCTTCCAAACTATTGCAGATGGACTCAAAATTTCAATGTGCATTTTTGACACTTACCACTATAATGGACAGTATAGTTGTAGAATTTCAATCTATGCTAATAAGGGATATTGAAAAATTTAAAAGTTGAGTATCTCCAATTCCATTGGACATAGAGATGCCACTCCAACTTCAATTTATAGGTTTGGGGCAAATCCGCATCCAATGAACCATTAACCAAAGTTGTAGGATTTTAATTTATGCAAAATGTAAATCTTTAATAGCTTCAAATCTATTATAGAGGTGCCATTTCTACTTCAATTTATGGGTTTGTGGCATAACCCCATCCAATGAACAATAAACCAAAGTTCTTCTAGGCTTATGATTCATACAAATTAGACAAATACACAAAATTAAAATGTTGAATAGCTTCAAAACTATTATAGATAGTAGTTTCATGCAAACTTCACTTTATAAGTTTGAGACACGGCCACACCCCTTGAGGCAAGAACCAAAGCTGAGCATTTTAAGTTATAAAAATTAGGCTAATACACGGAATTTAGATTATGTTGAACAATGGCAAAGTATAGCATTTCAAACTGTTCTCATTTTGAAGGCACCCAGACAGGTTTGCTGTGAAGCAAATCTTCTTTTCTAGTTTCCTTAGCTGGTTTCCGATGGAGCAACTTTCTATTTTCAGCAGAACATGTCATTTCCAACAATTGTGACAACCTTTTTTTCAGTTCCTACAATCTTCTGACCCAGTTACCGAAGAACGCAACAAACTGCCACAGTCAAAGAAACAAAAGGGTACCAGTTCTACCAAGAATCGTAAAAGAATATATCAAAAAAAATTTTCCCATGGTATTTCATAACATGTATACCAAGTCTTTATTCTTCATGTATAATTGTGGCATGATCAGCGTCTTTTAACAAGCTAACTACAAATCTCATGTGGTGGGAAAATGGGCAACTTTCTCGAGGCTTGGGTAGCTTGTGAAAATGCTGTGGTTGCCCAGGGACAACTTGAAAAAAAAAGTGAATTTCTACCCCTGAAGGGGACTATATATAGTCTGAGGCCTCCTTTGTGTGACTCCCCATCACAATATAAAGCCTGTGCTGAGTGAGAGGTGCAATTCATTGACATAACAGCATCCAATGAAATATGAACTAAAGTTTAGCATGTCTTTGTAAAGGGAGATTGAGACCAACTACCATGGTTTAAGCATCATATTTAAATGTCTTATAATTATGCAAATTGGGGGCAACTAAAATTTTAATAGCTATGTATCTTCCAGCCTATTACAGATCTTCCAGCCTATTACAGATAGACACAAAACTTAGAATAGTACATGCAGGTTTGTGACACCTGTCAATCTAATACACAGTGAACAAAAACTGTAGCATTTGAAATTATGCTAATTAGCAGCATTTGAAACATTTAAGAATTGAATATCTCAAAACTATCATAAACAGAGGTGCCAATCCAACTTCTTTTTATAGGTTTGTGACATAGCGGCATCCGAAATGAATCATAAACCAATGTTGTAGCATTTTGATTCATGCAAATTAGGTCAATACACAAGATTGAATGCTTTGAATAACCTTCAAATTATCATAGATAGAGGTGCCATTCAAGCTTTAATTTGTAGGTTTGTGACATAGCCAAATCCAATGAAACACGAACTAACATTGTAGCATTCTTATTTATGCAAATTAGGTGAGTACAGAAAATTTAAATCTTGAATAACTTCAAAGCTATTATAGACTGTGGTGTCATTCAAACTTAAGTTGATAGATCTGTAGGATAGTTGCATCCAATGAACCATGAATCAAAGTTGTAACAGTTTGATTTATGTTAATGAGACAAATGCACAAAATTTAAATTTTTGAATAGCTTCAAAACTATAACAGATTGAGTTGCCTTTCCAACATCAATTTATAGCCTCCGAGAAAAGATGATTTGCTGTGTAGCAAATCAGTGTGTGTGTCTTCAAAGCATATTGCTATGGCAATGTACAACTATTCCATAATACGGGAGTACAAGTTGGAATGGCATCTCTATCTATTATAGCTTTGAAGTTATTCAAGATTTAAAATTTCTAATGGTGCTATTTAGCATAATTTAAATTGCTACAACTTTAATTTTTAATTCATTAGCTACGCAATGGTCAACACCCCCCTAGTAGAAGTTGGAATGACGTCTCTATCTATTATAGTGTTGAAGATATTCAAGATTGAAAATTTGAATACTGCTAATTAGCATAATTTTAATTGCTACAACTTTTGTTTGAGATTCATTACATGCGCAATGTTCAACATCCCCCTAGTAGAAGTTGAAATGACATCTCTATCTACACTAGTTTTGAAGATATTCAAGTTTTAAAAGTTCAAATGCTGCAAATTAGCATAATTTAAATGGCTACAAGTTTTGCTTTAGATTCATTACATGCGCACTGGTCAGTAACCCCCTAGTAGAAGTTAAAATGACATCTCTATCTATAATATTTTGAAGATATTCTTAAAATTTCAAATGCTGCTGATGAGCACAATTTAAATAGCTACAACTTCTGTTTTAGATTCATTGCATGCGCAGTGGTCAATAACCCCCAAGTACAAGTTGGAATGACATCTCTATCTATAATAGTTTTGCAGATAGTCAAGTTTTAAAATTTCAAATGCCCCTAATTTGCATAATTTTAAACATCTTCATTCCTCTTTTCAAAACAGTTAAAGTCCTTGTATGGAGGTACAATCATGCCAAGTTTGGAGTTTCTATGTATAATAGTGTCGGAGAAAAGTGTTGGACAAATTTGCCGGTAAAGAAGAAAGGAGAAAGAAAGAAACTAGAAAAGAAGATTTGCTTGAAAGCAAATCTGTCTGAGTGCCTTCAAAAGTTTTAGATATTAAATGCTGCAACTTTTATCCTTTGGTACTTCACATTACATTAAGCTTATAGCTGCATAAATATTTCAAAGTGCAAATGACCTTGTCCTTTGATTTTTACAGGTCACATGTAAACTGACCAGTGCTACAATGCCCAAAATCTAAACCCGACATGAACCAAATCGGATGAAAATTGACCAAGTTGTGGCAAGATGAAACTTTCAAAGGGCCAAATGACCTTGACCTTTGCCCTTTCGAGGTTACATGTTCTTATAAAAATGTGCAGTGTTGCAATACTTACATTTGAGTCCAACAATGCCAAAAAAAATGAATGTCTTGCAGGAGTTAAACAAATACTGAATATGCAATCTTGAAAAGTTTTCTAGGCACACAGACTGAAATTTTTGACAGCAAATAAATTGTTTCTAGCTTATTTAGTTGTATTTTATGCTGCTACATGCGGGCCTCCATTTGATGCCAACATGGATTGTTGCGCGCTTGCAAAGAAGCCACGCCCATATTGAAGGACCAGTTGCTCGCCAGATGGCGACTAAAGTTACTTCCGGCCTTCATAAAATTTTTGAAAAGACGCCATCTTTATTCAATAAATACCATGTGTGAAGATCCGTGCTGGAGTGAAAAGAGAAAAAAAGGCTTCTATTGATAAGCGTGCACCTCATTCTATGGTTAAAACGTGCCTTAAGTTTATGAAGGGTAAGTATGGACACATGCAATGGATATTTACACAGCCGAAAAGCGAAATTTCCATGTAATTTTCCTCAAGGTCCCGACGGCATGCGCAGCTTTGTTCGACGTGCCCTGGACGAGGCGGGCGTTTACGTGGAGCAGCCGCTCATTGCATTGTGTTGCAAGTTTAGGTCTTACCATGATACCGGTCACTTTGGTAAGCTTGATTGTGGACATGCTTTAGTGAAAACAAACTCAACCAGCGAAAACAAAGATCATAGAGCTAAATACTGAAAATTAAGAATAGAATCGTTGATGACCAAGAACAAAAGGCA
Source organism: Hermodice carunculata (assembly GCA_964020975.1). NCBI lineage: Eukaryota > Metazoa > Annelida > Polychaeta > Eunicida > Amphinomidae > Hermodice > Hermodice carunculata. The sequence goes on along the minus strand of OZ026623.1, from coordinate 83,843,589 downwards.
AACGCTTTGAATTGATAAAATGCCGCCACGCTTTTGCGCGTCATCATGGAAGCGTTGGAAAGTAATATTGGTATTGCAGGCCGTCTAGCCGTCAAAGTGACAATAGAACGGCCTAGTCACGTGTCGAGGATAGCAGGTGCGATTCTTCCGTCTGCAGACTGATTTCCGCCTTAAATTCAGCCAAAGCTATTTATCATATTGCCTGAAAATAGAATGGGTTTCTTTGATCCGAGTGTGGTTGAAACCACAGGCGCTCATAACGTTCATTCAGTCAAGTTTTACTAATATACGCGAGTTTGGGGGGGGGGGGAGGGAAGAGAGGGTGCATCTGGACTGGAGCATGTATAAGTTCAATGGCCCACACAGGGCCTTATCTGTAATAAAGTATTGCATATTCATCTGTGCGGTCAATCATTCATGCTAATAAGATGGGCCCAAAACCACGTTGTTGTCAGACAGAGCTCCTACGGAGAAAGGTTTGAAACAAAGCTGACATCTGGACCACCATCCCGCTTCACGTTTGACACTATTTCTCCTTTTCTGTACATGCCAACAAGCTGCAACTCCCCAGCTTGTTTCAAAACTATTTTTTACAAGTATATTGCACAGCTAATCCATTGAAATCCACATATTATTATCCATAGCAACAGGCCTATAATTGTTGCAAATGTCCCACAAAATCCATCTCGGGCAAAATGTTTGACATTCCAGTGCCCAAATTCAAATGGGTATCCCCTCCTGAATTGACTTTAGACACTGCTCTCAATTATCAATAGACCAAATTCTTTGATCCACTGGCGTTTTTGTTTTTATCCAGTGGTTACATACAACAGGTACCACTTGATTCTTTGATCAGGTGGTATGATGCATGCCAGTTCTATTACCGATACTCTAACAATGTGTTACCTGGATATTTCAGCCAAATACTTAAATATGTTGTACATCTGCAGGAGAACGTGCCATGTTGCCATATAACCGTAATTGAAGGTCCTCATAATTGACTATGTTCTTATTTGAAACATAGGTTGTTCTCACCACGGTGCGATTTTTAAAAAAATGGATCTGAAAATAATACTTTTATTCACATTTTTATTTTAAGAACTCACTGTGCCCTCAATTGGTGCCGTTCTTTTCCTGCATAGGCAAGGCGCGTGACGTCAAACACAACACCGCTGGCTGACTGGGAAGACTCTGACCATGCTAACAAGTCATGGCTGTCAAGTGTCACTTGATTTAAACATATTTTATTCACCCTTTATCAACAGGATTAAACATGCGTGTGGAAATTTTCATTTTTGTCCCGGTTTCCGCACAGGATGGGTCCTTGTGTTGCTGTCACTTGTGGCAATACAAGTTCTACAGCTTGTTTACATTCCCTCAAAGACCTGAAGTTACAGGGAGCGTGGACTTGCACAGTCAACATTTACAGGAACAGGTGGCAAGGCCCTGGGAACCGATCTAACCATTGTAGCGAACACTTTGTGGAAAGTGACTTTGATTTGTCAAGTATGACCATGTTTTAATGATAGGCTTAGCAAGAAAAAAAGCTGCTGCTGTTGCCAAATACTGTCTCATTGCTGGCCAATGGAAGGATTCATGGAACTGGCCAAAATACATCACTCATAAAACCAGGAACCATGATTCGTTGTTTTTTTTTTTTTTTTTTTTCACTATTACAGGTCACGAAAAAAAATTTTAAAAGCACTCGTCGGCAGGACAAGTGAACTTTAAAATCCACTTGTCCGAATATAACCTGGTGCAGTATTCTTTTTCATCAATCCATACATAAAGACATGGACAAACCATGGCTGGGAAGTCAACTCGCGGCACCTTTACATGATCTTTCCAACATTTTTAGAACCGACTGATCAATGGCCTTTGATGCTAATTTGGTCAAGGATTCGCCATGCAAGTTTTGATTTTTTTTATATTACTTTGTCATCGTTCGGGGAGATTAGACTGACGGTGAGGTACTGTGACCCTGCTCCGAAAAAGAACGAAAGCCAATACGTCCCAATGCATTACTGCTGGTGCCTTTGATCTCGTAGTCGTATGTCCGCAATGGTCAAAATGCCTGCTTGTTTTGACAGAAATCAAGTAAGTAGTCAAGTCTGATGAATACAACTGCTGACCATGTAATTGTTTGGTTGGGGAGACTGGAAGAAGCATTTTTTTTTCTTTTTTTTTTTTCTTTTTTTTTTTTTTTGAACCTGGTTGAGGAGGATTTAAAGGGAGGATAACAGACATGATTGTTAATATTTTGTTTTTGCTCTGCAGATCCAGCATGGTAGTGAAGCCAGATCACGAGAGGGTGAAGGCTCTGCTAGCAGAGTCCATTACAGTCCTGTGCAAGAATGGCCTCAGTTACAAAGCAAAGTTTACAATTCAGGGACTCATAGGTATAACTTTGGATGATGAAGATGTTTTTCTCGTGGACATTCATGAAAAGGTGGGAGAAGATGTTCCTGCCCCCTCCCCAAAACAGGTGGCACCTCCCAGTCCCGCTGCAAAACGTTCAGAATCCAGTGTGCGAACACAGAAAAGAGCTCAGCCAGAGGCAACTTGGTCTCGCACGAAAATGTTACGGACAGAAACTGCTCATGCTAGTAGTGGTGCTAATGAACGGACAGAAGGTAAACAGGCCAGAAAAGACCCAGAATGTGATTTAGAAATGAGTGTTATGGATATAGGTGATATGGCTCAGGACTCAGAAAATTGGAGTGAAACTATTACTGCTGCAGGGGAACAGTTGCAAATACAAAGGACAGACCAGGGTTCTCAGGATTACAGTCAAACCCCAAAAAGTGAAGAAAGTGATACAAGGACACAAAAATTAAAAGTAGAAGAGCCAGAAGTTATTTTGGTGAAAGAAGAATCAGAAGCAGAGTTTCAGGAGAGCACATTCCAGCCATTTTTGTCTGCAGAGACAGCCCCACAGAGACCACCGCCACTTCCGTCATTTGAACCACAGCCAGGGACTTCTTCCTGGGGGTTGGGGATGGAGGGATCATCTCAAGAGGCGGCTCAAGCTCAGGTATGTATGTGTGCACATCAGTGTACAGTTCCAGTGTATGATCTGAAAAGAGGACAGACAAAAACAGCATTAGTTGCTAAAGTTAAAAAATCAGCTTAATTTTTATGAAATAGTGCTTTTTTGAATGATACAAAAACTCGTTGCTGGTTCACGTTAAGGTGATAGTGAGATGACGCAGGGGAATGTGCTGGCTGACAGAAGTCTTAAGGCTTTATGTGAGAAGCATGTCGCAGGATTAAATGAGGGTAGTATATATTTGTTTGATATCATTAATAAAATTTGGACGGGCCCTTTTGATGCACTGCCCTTCATTTATGCCTGACACCAAAATTGAATTTGAATGCACGCAGTTACATGGATGTGTCAATGTTACTTGTACAGGCAACGGAGACCGGAACAGGGATGAGTAGTGAGGAACCATATGATGTAGATGCCAGTCAGGATTCCAGTTTTGCAGATGAAACTTCAAGGGGTTCAGAAGGCAAGTACACATTCTCATTTCTTTGAAAGAAGTCTGTAGCATTTGCTTGGTGGAGCAGGAAAAAAACATTCAAAAGTACCAACCGTGTATGTATAAATTGTACAAGGCCACTTTTGAAACTTCTCTGGTTTCAAATCTATCTCAAGTAACCTATATCACATCAAACTAATAAAAACCATGTGTGCAGCCATTCTAAATCTGGTGTCCATATATGTGTTAAACCTTAAACTAAAATTGATTGGGGGGGGGGGGGGGAAGCAGGTACAACCCAGTCCCCTTAGTGTTTCAGATGTTGTGGACCATTGTTACTGTAGGTTTTCTTTCAACAATTTTGCGCATAAACATATCCTATGTGCACAGTTTTTGGTGAGTTGTGAAGGTAATTCATCCCGTTGCTCATTTTTAGCCACTTCATCATCATCTTTACAAATCACAAGGTTTAAAATTATTTCCCAAATGAGGACCATTTTCAGTTTTATACAAAAAAAGTCACAATTCAGTGTGGACCAAAACTAAAACTTTTAAGGCCTTCAAATTTATAACTAAAACTTGTATTTAAAAGTTGCAGTTGAGTGTGTGTAAAGTTATTAGTACGTATTTTTTTTTTTTTTTTTTTTATTGCTTGGTTCCTTGACTGCATCAAACATCCCATTCTCGGGCAGAGTGAGTACTAAGTGGTCAGTAGCTTGGTCATGGGTCTGGCACATTGTGCCCAAGCAACCCTTGCCATGGAAAGCTATTGACCTAGGGCATGCCATCAGGAATGGTGGTGTTAAGAAATTTCATAAGAAATGATTTCTTGTAATGAGAAATTTGAGTGGAACATTTAGACATAGGCTTACAGTAGTTTAAAATTTGGGGTAATTTGATTTTAAACGGTTAATGTGCGAATTAAAATGCTGAAAAACCAAACTGAGGCCTTGTTGGTTGAAAAATACCTTTTAATATTTCCTTTCAGATAATGATAAACCTGTCTGGAGACACTTTTGATTTAACATAAAGTAAATATGCTATTTTGGATGTTTACTAGTTGCAAGTACAGTAAAACCTCTCTAACCGAACACCTGTCTAACCGAACACCTCTCTATACTGAACACCATTTCTTGGTCCTGAATATATACTTCCAATGTTAGCAAACCTCCTTATACTGAACACCATTTCTCGGTCCCGAATATATACTTGAAATGTTTGCAAACCCCCCTATACTGAACACCTCCCCATACCGAACACTTTTTTCTGGTCCAAAGGGTGTTTGGTATAGGGAGGTTTAGTGTACATGTATCCATGCAGACTTGATATTTTGCAACAAAATACAAAGCTTGCTTGAAAGAAGCAGGCCTGCAGTATAATTGACAATATAATTCTAGTCTTTTGAAAAAAAATCTTGCAATTTTTACTCTGGGACATCACTTGCACAACTTTAAAATCCAAATATAAACTCAGTTTACACAATTTAAAGGGCACAGGTGTCTTATGATATCTAAATTTGTGTGAGCACAATATAAATTACTGTAGTCCCACCCATTGGAAACCACCCATAAGGCAGGGCCAAAAAGTGGTCACTTGGAAAGCCTGTCTGTGGTGTGTCTTTGAAGGTCAAAGAACATGTAAAGGGCAGTACTTATGACCTGGTAAATGTGGTACCTTGTCTTCTGATGGAGTGGCTAGGTTAGCACTGGGATTTTGAAATTTGTGTGAGCGAAACTTCAGTATTTCTTGGAGAGACCTGCACGGTACTGTAAGAATGCAGTACAAAAAACAAACAAAACAGGCTATATCTTGCTGTGGTCACAATTAGTTGTTGGGAACTCACTGATGTGGAGGAATGCCATCGGTAGTATGGTACTGATAGCTAGTGTATGTATGTATACATACATACATGTGGTTCAACACAATGTAGACTTCAGTGGTTTTGATATCGCACAGCTGTTGAATTCAGCAGCTATACAAATGATAAAAAAGACAAAATTGTGAATTTAGTTTTCTATACTTCCTGAACTGAAGTGCAAAGTAAATTAAAGTGCATGTTATATTAAACTTTATTAGCTTGTGGCTGCATTTAATATTTTTAGTGGAAAGATGAAGCTGCTCCTTTGCTGGTATACTTATTAATTGTTTGTTTGTTTTTTTTTTTTTTTCATTTTTAACTCAGCTGACTTGTCAGTCAGCTGGGCTTATGTGGTAGTTAGGCATCTCCGTCGTCTATCGGCGTTGACAACTCACATTTCGACTTCTCTGAAACCAATGGCCAGATTCACCTCAAACTTGGTGGGAATGTACCTTGGGTGGGTTTCAACAAAGTTTGGTCAATTGGTCACGCTCCAGTGATTTTTAAATTTTTTATGAACTTATTGTTCGTGGGGTGGGGTGGGGACCGACCTTTAAAAATCATATTTGAAACCACACACCCAATTGCTTTGATATCACATAGGAACACTCTTAGGGACTCTTAGTTTTTCACGATTGTTTGTGGGTTTTTGGTATTTTCTACTTCTCCAAAACTGTCACTCAGATTAGGCTGAAACTTGGTGGAAAATTCCTTGTTTCAGGGTCAGAAAAAATGTTCTCTGGGTGGCACTGCTACAGATTTCTGAATTTTAACAATTTTTTTTTCAATGTGGGTACTTGTCGATAGATGCACCTTTCCTGTTGATAACTATGCAAGTCGAGGGGCAAAATAATGCTTATTCACTCTCCCAAGAAACTGTCTGTGACATTGACTTCAAACTTGGTGGCAATGTACCTTGGGTGGCTCTCCACCAACTCTTTTCGAATGGACAAGCTCCAGTGATTTTGGGGATATTTTGGGGGAAAATCTCATGAAAATAGTTGCAATAGAAATTTGAACATGGGAATTGCTTTCAATTATTGTAACTTATATAGTTATGGCCCGAGTTTTGTCAAACTTGGTAGGGGTGTACCTATTTTGTGCAAGTGGTCATGCTCCAGTGATTTTTGGACCTTGACCTCAAGCCCAAGATGACAGGCCAACTGAAATGAAATTAATTGTTCACTTGATAATTTGAGATCTATTTTTGGTGTTGCACGTGTGCATGTTTCTCTATAAAGGTTGACCATAACCTCAATTGTTAGGTCACAGTGCAACACATCAATTTTATATTTCACTTCAACGTGAGAACTGCTTGAACTGCGACCTTGATGTTGCACATGTTAGTATTGCTCCATAAAGGTCAGGCTTACTCAGTACATGGGTGACCTTGATCCTATCCCAAATTCACAGAGCCACAAGTGTGATGAATCTCCAGGTCAGCTGAGTATGGGCTGGTCACACAGCCCTCTTGTATTTATTCTTTTTTTTTTGTTGTTGTTGTTGAAAACATAAGATGTGTTTTTGTGGGAATCCTTCAGCCCTAGCCTTACTTGGGCTGAAGGATTCCCGGGTTGAAACCTTAGTTGCCTTTTTGTTATTTGTTAATTGTAGAGTTAGCTTGACACAAACACCTTGTTTCCTAAAAAAGACCCCCAGCTTTGTTACCTTTTGGAAAATGCTTAACTTAACATCACATTTTACAGAAGATATAGCTCTGTGGATCAAGCAATGTGTGGGTTTGCATCTGCATCATCAGTAATTTTGTGGGAATCCTTCAGCACTAGGCTACTGGGGCTGAAGGATTCCAGGGTTTGAACCTTGCGTTTCATTTGTTTATTGAAGAATCAGTTTGACACAAACCGTCTCATGTGTTTCTAAAAAAAGAAAAAATGAAAAGTTTGTTACCCATCAGAAGAACAAAAAATGAAACAAGAAATATCAATGTGGATGTTCAAGAACATGGCTAGAGACCACTTGACCATGCAGTTTGATGGTCTTTCAAAGGAGGGAAGTGGTTTGTGTGGCTGCGAATAAGTCACAAAATAGCGTAGGCCTACCATATGCTTCATCTTCATACTTATCATAGCTCCACCAAGCAATGGCTCAGATGCTTTACCATACACCAAACAACATGTACACACTCTGGGGAAATTCCATACTTCCAGTGAAAATTGTAGAAGGCATTATTGTAAGTCTGGGAGTTTTATGTTTTAGTGACTTACGCTGGCAGTATGGTTACAGTTGTAAAAGGTAAAAACTTTCAGCAGAATATTTCTGTTGTTTCAATGAATGTTAAAAATTGTGTAATTTACATATACTTTGGAAACAGGTTTTAAGTTATCTTATAATATACAAAATTGATATGAAAAAGAACAGCAAGTGACTGGAAAAATTTGAATATGATTTCATTGGAATAAATAAAACTTATATTGTGAAGGCCCATTCATACCCTGGCAGATGAATTCCACTTATGGGTTATGCTTTTGAAGACTACACACTGTTTCAAACAAATTTCCAGGCTTACTCTTTTGTCTTTGTAAGTGAGCAGTGTTTGTGATGGACCTTTCACATGACAACTTGTGTTCTAAACATTGTGGCATCAAAATCTTCCAAGTCTGCACTAAAAAGGCTTGAATAGCATTTAATACATGCATGTTAAACACATGTAATGTTGGCATTTCCATGCATGTAGCAAATGTCAGGGGCTGAAAAGATAGATATTTCTGGTGCAGGTAAGATAAACATGGCCAAATATTTTGTAGATTTTTTGAAGTCTAATTTATATGGTCTGGTGCATAAATCAAAGTAACGTTTTTCAAATTTCAAAGTTATCTTTTGAGTGAAAGTTCATGACCAGTGCGTTACAAGTGTTGTTCAGGCAGATACAGCCTGTCTCTAGATTACTGGTAGGATTTTGAAATAGCCAAACTTCTAGTTCTGTTAAGGAAGACCTACACAGGCTGAAAATTTTTCTAATATCTGCACAAAAGCACAGATTTTTTGGAAAATTTCAAAAGCCATTTTTGAAGTTTTTGTACCATTTGACTGTTTTGGCTACTGCCTACGTGCCAACATATTGCCCCCCCCCCCCACCACCACCAAAAAATACCAAAACTGTTGAACATGCTATTGTAAAAAAAAAGTTCAGAAATATGTGTAGCTAAATGGGCAGTGGCTGAAACAAAGGGAGTGTAAAAAACTTGGAGGATGGATCTCGGGTATTGATGATACTATGTGTTGCAGGACATTTGACTGTGTAGAAAAGCACGAATAAATGGTCAAACAGCTTACAATGGCACTGCTCAATTGTACCTGTAAAGGAAATTAACAGTGTATGGAATTTCCCACATAATACAGGTAAAAGCTAGATGTGAGTGTCTTCAAGGCATGTTTTCTTTCTTTTTTTTTTTTTTTTCACAATACACACCAACAGACATTGTGATGGGCAATTTCTTTGCTTGAATGAGCATTTTTAGGAAGCTCACAGCGAATCAATTCATTCATATACAAATAAGGCTGAAACTTTTTGTTCTTTGCCAGTGTTTGGTGTGTATTTACAGCAAATAACTACGGAAAAGACACTGGCACTTTGTAAAGATTTAATTGCAGATTATAATGTACATTTTTCTTGAAGACCCTTCATATCTAGCCTTGCTTGGTCCAAAACAGTCACACACATTAATAAACGTGTACGTCATTTATGTATGTATGTTCCACACATAATCTTGAAATTACGGTTCCCTATTCCATGGAGACTTGTCAGCCTTAGAGCAATAATGCAACTTTCATGGAGAGACTATTTGTTTAGTGATGTTTTTGCTTTTTTAAAAGCTTTTCAATATGTGTACATGCCATTTGTATGGCTGTGTTGGTGTAGTTTTGTCCAAAGTTCATCTGTAGATCTGCGTACTGTATAAAGCACTCGACAAGTTCATTCTTAATATTTCAAACCAGTTTATGAATCTTAACTTTTTTGGAGCTAGTAACGGCGGAAATTTTGCTCATCATGATCTGAAGCACTAGAACAATTCCGTTTTCAAATTTCTGATAAAAAAAGGACTTTTCATTCAAGTACCAGCATGCATATATTTCTGGAAAGGTGAGATGTTGGGGTGGGGAATAGTCCACGTAAACTCCTTTTTCTTGCCATACTCTGGACACAACAATGTATGCCCTTTTCACAAGCTCCAACTTAACACTGAAGAGATTAATATGGTAACCACCAGACAATCAAAAATATCTTTTATATACTTGTATACACACCTATTTAGTACGTATGTTGTGTGGCAAAGGGCAGCATCAACTGGTCTCAGAGGCAGAATGTGAGGACCATGAAGTGCTGTGCATAGCTAAACAATGTGTGATGTTTATCTAGACCTATTGCAATCCATGTAAATAGATACAAAATAATGTAATGTTGGGAAAATTCAACTGTGTCACCAAAGAGGCTGAAGAGAGTTCCATGGGATAGGTGTCAATACTTGGCTAGTGTTAGCAATCATGCAGCCAGTTTGGCATAAACGGCTGAAATTTTTAGCCAGAGGTGTGTTGCGGTGTTGCCAGACCAGAAGTTCAGAAGTGTCCATTCCAAATTAAATCTACAAAGATCTTGAATTCAAATCTACCCTTTTGTAGTTTCTGGCTCTTTGCTAGCACTAGTTTAGCAAGATAATGTGTGGAAATGTGGAGGTAAGTGCATTGATTATTATTTTTTTTTTTTTGATGAAAAATCAACATTCACTTAGTATTTGCATTAGAAGTACAAGTAGTATTGAATACAAAGTCTGGCTTCTGCTCAGTTTTGAAGCAGAGGCTTGCCTCAAAGTATTCTTCCTTTGTAGATAGTCCTGCAAGACTATGGTGATGTTTCTATTTGGAATATGATGCCCTGGCATGTGAAGTTAAAAGAGTCATTTTGGACCCATTTTATCCTTGCTGACTGGGGGAGGGAAACATCCATTGGCACAGTTATAAATATTTCTGTCAATTATCAAGCAGTGACCTCTTGGTCAATTTCAAGTAATTCTACTTTGACAGCCCCCCGTCTTTCAATTGTAATAATAATTAACTATTTTTATTTGTAAAATGCCAAAGATCTGCAAAAAGAATAATTTTGAGGCAGGCCAGTGTATGAGTATTTAAAACTTGCACAACCTCACCAATTTAAGGACTTGTTTCACAGATATGTAAGTGGACACAAATAAAAAAAAAAAGAATTTTGCAGTTGTGTGTTCATGTTACATTTTTAGCTCTGCCGACCTAAGGTGGCAGAGGTTATGTTAACACTCATGTCTGTCCATCCGTAAATTTTGCTAGTTAGCGTGATGATGTCCATAGTTTTCAAGTGAATCCAACATCACTTTCAGGACTTACAGGTTGTATGAGAAAAAAGGTCCCTTTAAATATTGGTGGTACTACCTACAATATTATGCAATGAAAGGGTCAAAATGTGAAAATTTTGTGAGCACTCTTTCATCTTTTATTTTTGGCAGATCTTCACAAAATTTGGTGGGATTGTGTGGTAGGTCAAAGTCCAAGTTGCTAATGATACTAGTTGCGCCACCTATAATTTGGCGGAAATTATGAGTCATAATGGGTTTAAAGATACAAAATTCCTTAACTGGAAAAGTAATTGGATTAGACTTGCCAAATTTATAGGATATATTAACAATGTCCAATGCTAGAATTTAATGTAATATCAGTGACTTTGACCTATTTTTGTGAGTTCACCATGTCTGTAAAGTTGAAGTAGGTGATTTTGTAATGGCAGGGTCTATCTCGGACATCAATGGTAAAAAGAATTTTAAAACCTCCAGATCAAAATTAAACTTGGTTACATTGTACATAAAACTGTACTTGGTGACCTATTTTTTGGGTCACCATGATCCAGTAACTAAGGAGTTTGGTAGTTTTCCAAATTTATTGTTTTTCTTCAATAACTCAAAAAGTTACTATCTCATTTGGGCACACAGGCCATATATGGAAAGCTGGATGTAGGGTGCGTATTTCAGACAATAATATTTAAGGGTCATCTTGTGAATGCTCTGCACCCCACAATTTTTTAGTTTGGCCCATATTACATTTTATAGTTATAAAGTGCATAAAAATCTTTGTTGAAATTAATGTGGTGGCACCACCTATAGTATTATGTAATATACAGGTCAAAATGTGAAAATCTTTTGACCAGTCAAGCATCCTTTTTTTATATGGATCTTCATAGCATTAAGTGGGATTGTTGAAGAGGTCAAAATCTCAATTGGTTATGGTACTATTGTTGCCACCCATACTTTGACAGAAATTATAAGTAAAAATGTCTTGAAAAATACGAAATTCCGTATCTCGAAAAGTAGCAGATAAGCCAAATTTATAGAATATATAGGACATGTCCATTGATATATTATGTAGGATCAGTGACCATGACATATATGCAATTCAGCCTGTAGATCAAAATTGCTCTTGAGTACATTGTATTTAAAACTATTTAGTGACCTACGTGACTGGTCACCATGACCCAATGATTGTGTGACCTTGACTTATTTTTTTTAGGTCATAAAGCACTTAAGAGATGGATAATTCGATATCTTGATAAAGAATAAGGCGAATGATGCTGAATGTACCACAAATATGTATCTTGTGGAAGCTAACCTTGATTAATATTTCAAGTTCATGGATTGAATACATTTCAGAAAGATTTTTTGGTGACTGGTCAGCAGAGCATTAGGCCCATGGGCCTCTTGTCACCATTTACATCGGGTAGTGAAATGAGCGTACAGCACCCGTTTAGAACACTTAAACAATCCTGACATCTGTAAGCTCTGAAATACGAGAAATTTTGAAAGAATTTCGCTGTGAGTTAAATTGTGTTTCATTATAAATTGTTGTGAAAATGACTGCATGCAAGTCTGTGAAGTAAGAAGTTGAATTGGTGTGGTCCTGGACTTTATCATAAAATTGAGCAAAAAGAAAAAACTTAACATGTGGGAAAAAAAACAAGAAAAATTTTAACAAACACAATTAGCATATATGTTATGGAAGGCAGGGTGCTGAATTAACTGTTGGTGTCCAGATACAAGAAAAAGAAATGTGTTTATAAAGGTGATTCTTTTCAACTGCGCGATCACATACTGTGAGCGTTTTGTGCTGTTGCTTGCATGTATGTTATTGGCTGGTGTCAACATCCCATCAAAGGATGGAAAACAGGACCAGTCACAAAGAATTGATTCACTTTTTGCATCTTCAGTTCTGTCAGACATTGAGTACAGGACAGATACGTGTTGTAGCTCTGTCGAAAAAAAACTAGTACAGAAAGTACAGACAATGTGTAGATGTAAGACACGTAAAAGATGTAGAACAAACTGCGTGTAGTTTCCTAATAATAAGTGAGGTACAAATTGTATTTGAACTTAGAACTGTTAGCAAAGGATCATGTCCTCCGGTTCCTCAGCATTTTATGGGTTGTATGCCCAATGCTTTTCTGTAAAGTTTGTAGATCTTAAAATTTTTTTTCAATATTTTATTTTTTTAAAGGCAGGGACAACGGGTAGGTTGTATAGTCACATATTGAAAGCAACAATAGGGTGTGCATAAGTGTCAAGCCATAGTGATAGCGGAGACAATTGTTTTCCCATGTGTGTCACGGAAGTACACCGCACATGGTTTCACGTGAATCTTACTGACACCGTGTAGTGGGGGTTTCATGTCGGATGGGCCAAGGAGACAAGGTGTGGGTATTGTATTTGGTTATGTGAGTCAAACACTCCAAAGCAACAAGGAATAACATTACACATGTATGTGAAGAAAAAATTCTAGGTCCTGATGTATGCTAATTGCAAATAGTCCAAAACAGGATTAGCACAGTGATCAGTGGCCCTTACAGTTTTGTATTGTGTTTAATCCTCTTTGTGAAAAATCTTGATGAGCAAAGAGATGCGGACAGTCACTTCAATCATGCACTAACAGGGTTCATAGGCATCAGGACATGCCTTTAAAGTCCTTGAATTTTGCTTCATATTTTCAAGGTGAAAAGAATTTGTGAAATTCACATTTGCATAAACATCCTCAGAAATAGATCTTGAGGTAACCATTTTGCTTGAATGTACAGCTTTTTCATGGTCCAGCATAGCTTCTAAACTGTATGAACCCTGTTTAACCATCATGTTCGCCTTAGTGTTAACATAATGATATTGCATGTGTTGGTCATCAAGGAAACAGGTTATAAAACATACTGTCAGGTTGGTCAGTCGGGAGGGGGGATAGTTGTATGGCAGTTTGCATTATATGTAGCCTTCAATGAAGGTACACAGGTATTGTGTTTGATAAAACTTCAGCAGGATACAAACCTGAGTTTTGCCTCACATCATATTGAACGTTACAGGTAACTGATTGCAAGATTTTGTCTTGTTAACGAGACTATTAAATCTTGACAGAAATGTATCGCCATATTGATGATTTAGAAGGAGCATGAGGTACATGACCTTAAAGCCTTATTCAGGAAGATACATATTAACACATGTGAAACATATATCAGGTCATGAACACTTAAACCAACAGCACATTACAATATATGTATACCCATTTAGGACCCCAGAGAGAGCGCTTGATAATGTTACTTGCAGATCATCATTTGTGTAACTGAGTGTATGTAGAAGGAAAACCTTGTGCAAATGAACACCCAAGTGCTGCCACCTGGGGTCCTTAAATCAAAGTGCTTCATCTTGCTATGTAAAATAAGCCTTATCATTTGTTGACACTCTGTTAAATGTATTGAGTTTACATTTCATATTTCTATTTGATAACACATGGGAGCTATGATTATTTTGTGGAAGCAGAAAAGTGGCTGAATTTGTGCAAGATAGTTGTAAGTAAGAAACTGCAGTGAATGAGAAAATGTGACCCAAAGGGTGGCATTTGTGGCAAAAGAAATCAAGAAACTCGTGCAGACAAACATAGTATTATGCACAAAGTAAGCAAATAAATTCATGCAGTGGTGAAAGTTATGCAACCTTTTAGCTCAACTGTTCCTTGTGTTGACCATTGTCCATTGTTAACTCAATAAATGTGGTTAGGGTTAAGAATCTGGACTTCACATCTGACAAGTGAGAACAGGACATAGTCCTATCAGATTGACTTATGGAAGATAATTGCTAGCTTTGCATTACGTTTTAAACACAGAACAGAATGGCTTTGTAGTTGCAGTGAGATCAAATACCAAAGTGAATCGTGCAGTTGGGTGCAACCCATGTTATAGGATGTTACTTTGTGAAATTACATGCCAGGCTAACTAATCATAAGCTCTGTCAGTTGGTAGGACTGTCAATAGAGGTGGCCTCAGTAATTTAAAAACTGCTACTTTATGTACACATGTATGCATAAACATGTATATTCATTTATACATACATGCACACACACTTATTTTAGATATGGTGTGGTGATCCGTATATATATATATATATATGGTATATTTGTCGTGCTGCCAGGTCTGTAATATACAACCTGCACAGATGTTGCCTGGCATGTAAAAAAAGTCAAAACACAAGGGGTCCAAAGCTTAAATTGTGATAATTAAGGTGATAACAATGGCCATGGAAGTTCCCATGAGTGTTGCAAGTACATGTATGTATGTTTCTGTAGAAAAGTATTTTTATTTTGAAGAAATAGAGAAATGGAAAGAATATTTTGGTTACAGTGTGGCGTTCCAAAAATAAAAAACAACTAGCAAAATATACTTTTTCATAAAAATTATTACAGATGCTTTCAGTTTGTGTTGTTGCATGGATACCAATGCAACAATCATACTCAGAGAAACTGGCATAAACATGAACTTAAATTGTACGCAAGGAAAAAAACTGTTGGTGATATTATCCCATTCTTTGCAGACAAACAGGGGAAACCGAGTCTTACTGAAGTGCCCACTCATGGGATACATGTCATGCAAGCTACCAGAGGTCAATTGGGTATGAATACTGGAACTGTGTATCAAAGCGAAACACAAAAATCACGCAAAGTCAGTCAATTTTGGCCACCACAGGATCAGTGTGTATCAGGGTTGGCATGTCCATTATGTCAGAAGTGGATGCCAACTCCAAGTAAATTAAAACGGCACATGAGAACGCACACAGGGGAAAAACCTTACATTTGTCCGCAGTGTGGAAAGGGTTTTGGCCAGGATTACAACTTGAAACGTCACATCATGGCACTACATAGCAGTACAGAGATTTTCTAGAGTATTACGTTGCGCAGGCAAAAGTGAAAGGCTTTGTAATGTGGATACACATTTTGCCCGCAAAAGAATATCAATACTTCGACTGTTTGCATGTGTTTGCAACACTATTTAAAGTGATATTGTGATGTCGCACATATGGTGGGACAGAGAAGTCTTTTAAGTGGATTGCAATAGTTTGACTCATAAGTTAGTGGCAGACGTTACCGTTATTATGACTTGAACTTGAATGCAGCCTAAGTAAATCTTATGATGAACAGTGAAGAAAAAAAAAAAGGAAAGAAAAGACATTTACAATGCTTTGACGATTTACCAGTGACATTTGTGATGGGAAAAGTTATGTGCTGATACATCAGCTTTGGTTCTTTCACGGTTGAAGTATGTATGCCACAGTGCATCCAATGATCGGCATAGAAAGTGTTGCTCAGTGTCGACCAGACTTTCATTTCAAGGTCACAGAGCCACTTAACCTGACCATGAAGAAAATAAAATTTGTACTTCATGTGCATGCATTTTATAAAAGGCACATGCAGCATTGCTTGTGCATTGACCCAAAATATTTTTGTGCAACCTGGCTTTTCGGTTGACCTTGACCTTTTTTCAAGGTCACCAGTGCCAGAAAACCATACAACCACTTCATGTGACTTTGAAGCGTGTACTATCGGTATCATATCATATACATGCAACGTATGAAGGAAATGTGCATCATACTCCTGCATTTACCACTGCTTTTTTCAATGACGCTGGTTCCAGAACCATGTCTACATCAGCCGTAAACTTATGAAATATCTATATAGAGGGCATGTGCAATGTGCCTGTATGCTACCTAAATACATGTCATGATTGCATGTGGTGCTTTCAAGTGAGACGTGCAGCATAGCTCAATGTGCACCCTCGCCATGTGAAGTTTATACCGTAGAATATCAAGAGAACAGCTATTTTCAATTAAAATTCAAACCCATAGATGCAGTGTTGCAGCTTGGCCTGGTGAAGGGCAGATCCTTTGGATCATCATTCTCTTTTGTCCAAATGGACCTTAAGTTCAGTAGGTCCGACTCCATGAAATATGCACGTAGCATTATATATTTATGTGTGTCTTGTCTTGAACGTGTAAACTTGGAATTCATGGATCTGGTGGGTGCTTCACCAACTGTTAGGTGTCATGATATAGATCAAGGAATTAGTAATACACAGTGAATTTGAGAACTTCAAGATAGTTCAGACCCTTTTGGAGCTTGAGTGCAGGCTGTTTGAAGGATATCATAATGATAGATGTGTAGGGAGATCATCAAATCACACAGAAAGTACACATCAATGGTTATGAATATTGTCTGGCACCTTGTATTTATATATACAGGCATGAAAAGTTTTTCTTTTCTGTCAAAAGTACATATGTCTAAAGTGTTCTGATTTTTGTATGAAGAGTTCACATGGAAATTTTGGGTGGTGATTTTTTTATTTTCAGTCATTTGCTGTTCTCATCTCTGCAGATAACAGGCTGGACTTGCCAGAACTCAACAGTTTTCAATTTATATTAAGATTTCGCCTCCCGGTGTGTGTAATTTCATGATGATCAGGTGTGGGTGGAAAAATATATAGGCTTTTTGGCCTTTTCCAGGAGGAACTTTGAGGCAAGATGTATGGCGTTCACGTAGAAATTTACGCGGGTATGCTGCTCATTCTCAAAGCAGTCAACACGGGCATCCTTCATACCAACTGACTGAGCAAAGTCTTGATCCTTCTACCTTCGCAGGGCATCGTTCAGGTAGAACCAAGATTAAAGGAAGAAGCAAAAGGCCATGCAGGTGTGGCATATGTGACAAAGTGTTCTATCAGTCGTACAACTTGCGGCGTCATATGCTAATACACACCGGAGCCCGACCCTTTGGGTGTGATCTGTGTGGCAAGTGTTACAACCAAAAAGAGAGCCTGAAGAGGCACACCTGCAAGCCTGGCAAGGTGCAGCCTGGCACCGTGAGGCCTGTCTTGAAAGACCACTGCTATCTATGACCAAACTGTGGGCTCTCAGGTTGTCTTTCATAGGAGGCATCAATCAGATGACATACTGAGCAAAGTATGCGAAAAGGTGGTCTCTCCCCGGACTGGTGTCTGAAAACAGGGACAATCATGTAGAGGCTGTGTTGTCTAAGATGACATTATTAGGTCCCAAGATTGCTTTGCATGATGCTGTTTCAAGTAGATCGTTCATAGTTAATGTTTAAGCTCATCCCGTTAATGGAGCTGGAATTGACACTTATTTCTGAAAGTAGTTCCATTATAATTAATGGAGAAGTGTTATTCAGATTGATTACTTTAACTGTCACTTTTATCATGTTGATGACACCAATTAAGACATTGCAAACGCAGTGATTATTTTAGGATGTTAAGTCCAGGTTTTTGTGACCTTTGACAATTTATGGCTTATAAGAATTATGGTTTAAACTACAAAAGGATGTTGCAGAGGCTGTGTATACATGTATTTAGAAAGCATGTGAGCATGAAACTTTCTGAATCCAGATGTGAAAGCACTGTGACTTTACTGTTAGATGGAAGGGACATTGTCTTATGTGGGCAGGTTTTGTTGTAAACCCAATCAGGTAGTCTATAATGATAATTTGTAATAAAGCTGATCACTTTATGTCTTCATGATTTGTTATCAAAGATTGAGGCCAGCTATTGCATCATCTGCAACTTATGATATTGCATAGAAAAGGACTATCATGCAGATGCTCTCTTCCCCCCCCCCCCCCATCATAAAGCTTAACCCATTCCTGGTCGAGAGTAAGAGCTTTCCTTGGCCCATGTCAGGCACAATGCACCCAATTCATGCCAAGGAAACCTGTTGACTTGACGTGCTATCATGAATAGTCTTGCATACAAATCGCAGCAAAAAATGAGAAATCTGAGTAAAAAAATGTTAAGGGAGACAAGAATTTACATTAGGACACTTTTGTGAGATTTAAGCATGAAAGGGTAAAATGAAATGGTGAATACTGTATGTGTTTGGTACATAAATGCAGTGCTTTACTCCTTCTGTGTTAGAGAATAAGACAAAGTGAACAGCTTTCTTTGGAGCATCCTTGGAGCAGTGTGCTCAACCTATGCCAGAAAAGCAGCTGATGGGCAGCATGGTGTTATGAAAGGCCGTATAAACAGTTTTCTCCATGTTAGGTTCACTTGGCGAAAAATTGAATCCTTTCCCTCTCAAATCAGCCAAAAGCACCTGGATGTTAATTTGTGTCTGCCTAAAACTTTTTAATCCTTGTTACTGGAAAACATTTTTGCTGAAATATGCAAGAATATTCATGATTGCCCACATTGCAGGTTGGGCGCAACGCAATACATGTAAGTAAAAAGTTTGAGGCTCATAAAACATTCTACACATATGCACTTTTGAGTGATTTGATCAGGCAGAGGTGTTCGGAGTGAATATGAAGTGGAAGCTCTGATTCAAATCCAGGCTTAATGCCTCCAATGATGACACTAGACCCAGTGGACACACATAATCTGTTTTTCCACGTCAGAGAATACCACAGAGAATTTTGTTTAGAGCTCCGATGTTACAGGGTAACATTGTGGCCATGTTCTATTAGTCCACAGCCATGAACCACTGAAATTTACTTGCACTCGCTGTTTCAGTCAGTCTGCTGCTTTGCATGGCCAGAAACAAACACTACTACTCTGCCCCTTTCCAGGAACAAGAAGGTGGACAATATGAAGAGCTAATGCTGTTGTTCCATGATTTGATGTTGGATGACCTATAAAGTTTTGCATGTAAAACAAAGGATGGATAGTTCTCAAGGTCTTCTGGCCTTTTCAGGATCGACCAGGATGCGGAATCCCAGCATTCTGACCAAAGAAACACAGCCGTACCTCAAAATCGCAAACCAGAGGCAAAGAGTCACCATAAGCAGGGAGTATTGCATCAGGTCATCATCAAAGTTTCAGGTGAGAGGCAGTGGCTTGCCGCCTGGTGGAAGACCACAGTACCACAGTATTGGCAGTCCAGCACACACACAGCCCTCCAGTGTTGGGTGTCGATTCTGTGGCAAGGTTATCACAAGCCCGTCTGTGTTGAAGGTTCATCTGAGAACACACACGGGAGAAAAACCCTATGTGTGCCAGGTCTGTACGAGACGATTTACCCAGATCAACAGCTTAAAGCGACACATGATGATTCACACAGGGGACAAGCCATTTGAGTGCGAACTTTGTGGAAAGAGGTTTAACCAGAAGGTAATCCTGCAAAGACACCGACAAACGCATACCTCTAATCCATACTGACATATCTGTGAGTCAGATATTGGAATTGATACTCTACTTCCAACATTCAGGAGCATGTAGTTTTCTTGGAAATGCAAATTCATGTGGTGGATGCTGATAAGATGGATTGGATGCCTACAAGAGATGTTAGCTGATTTGATTGGTCTGGTGATGCCTGTTCATCGTTGTTGCTCCCTTGTGATTACAGTGGTGATGCAAAAAAATGATAACGTAGCATGCTCATAATGGCTCCACATACATGGAGTGTCAATTGTGACTTCTCTAGTGGCAGATACGATATGCTGGAACTAGAAGAACCTCAGCCTGGGACTAAATATCAATACGGTGCAAAGATTTTAGTTGCATCTATCTGATAACTAGATTTGGATTTTCGTGAGGACAAGGTCGTGGTAATTGTGGGCATGTTGAACTTCAGGCTAACAGGAACTATGGTAACCAAGATTGTTTAAGAGTGGTTTGATAGTTGATTTTCGCAAGACTTGTGAATAAAGGAAATTGATACAATTACTGTTGTTTGTGACATGTAAATGAAGATAGGACCACAGTGGTCCATGATGAGAAACTACAGCGATGATCATGTACATTGGGTTGGCAGCGTAATGGGACTGTATATATTGAGGTCACACTTTGAAAAAAAAAAAAGTTCTCTGGGATACCATTGACAAGTCTGATGTGATTAAGAAATATTGTACAACACAGATATGTACACACACATGCACACACACACAGATTTTATTTAATCATGTGGAGCAGATTACCCTATCTGGTTAGAATGTTGCTGAGTTTTTAGCAGTAAGAAATACCAAATGGTAGTGTAGATAAAATACAAAGGCAGATATTTGTAGAACTGTGTAGCAGAACTCGGCCTCACCATTGCAGATTTAAAGACTTGCAAGAATGATGATGAAGGATGCTTAGAGAGGTAAATTGCATGTTGCACTGCTTCCTGTTGAACTAAAATACACATGACAGCACTTCTGGTAAACAACCAACAGCCAATCAGTGAGGCTGGATATGTCTGCCCACTAGGTTGCTCCACATTCAAAGAGCCAGTTACCAAGCCTAAGTTACCATTGCTGCCATCTGCAATACACATCCTGTATTAGGGCCCCAGAAAAGTGGATGGTGTGTAGTCAGTGTGTATTTCACTGCTAGATGATAGATTTTCCCATGCCTGTCTCATTTCCTTCAAATTTTGTCACAATATGTGTATGTATGACTTTGCCTGAGATTATGTGGACCTAGATCTCAAGGCCAAAGTACCACATCCATTTGAAATTGATTTCTGTGGAGTAAATTGGGAATGAATCAATGAAAGCTCAAGATATGTACCAAGGTAGGACTTCACTTTGGATTGCTAATGGGAGTCCATGACCTGAAGGTAACGGTCACATGGCTGTTGTGCAAATAGATTAGTTAAAAAATTACTGTTCTTTAAAAAAAAAATGGTGTAGAAAGATCTATAAATAGCATTGTTCTACAACTTTGTGGCCATTAGGGCCACATACTGCTATGAGTATAACAAGCTGGGATGGTGCTAAAGGTCTTCTGGCCTTTTTCCAGGATCACCGATGATGCAGAGACAGAGCATTCTGACACGACCATGTGTCAAAATCACAAGTCAACATGAAAGGCAAATGGTCACCGGTGAATTCGTGACGAGTGAAGTGCCACCTGGTGGAAGATTTCAGAACCAGGTGTTTGGCTGCTCACAACAGATTGTTCCTCAAGGCTTGGGGTGCAATTTCTGTGACCAGATAATTACTAGTCCCTCTGCATTGAAGATTCACATGAGAAAACATACAGGAGAAAAACCGTTTGTGTGTCCAATCTGCAGTAAAGGATTCACCCAAGACAATAATCTGAAGAGGCACATGATGATTCATACCGGGGATAGGCCGTACACCTGTGAAACATGTGGCAAGAAATTTAACCAGAAAATAATACTACAGAGACACATTCAAACTCATACCTCAGATCAGTAATACATGAAGCTGGTGTTGACTTGAGTCAGGCCAATCCAAATTAAAATTTTGTGTGGCAATTTTTGTTTTGTAATCCGCTTTCACAGTGATAATGCAGGCAGCAATTCAATGTGTGGCATTACCAGGGATATAAATCCTTGGGATTTCTCCTAATTCAGGATTTTAAAAACAAATTCTGGAATTTAAAAAAAAAAAAAAGGACAGGTTCTGCATTAAAGGGACAAAAGTGGTGCAAGTGCAGAGGGTTACTTATAGGTTGGGTTAAGTTCAGGATGTTTTCTTTTGACACTGGTTACATCCCTGCATTACTGACGGGAGTATGCGTTTAATGTGCATTTGTCTACAAACTGTGTTCATCAGCAATTTATATGTCAAAACTACCCAAAGACCAAACGTTTCCAGGGCTTGGCACTGCAGGTTTTCCAGTGCTTGTGCAGCCACAAATGTCGCCGAAATGTTGGACATGCAAGGGATTAAATTGTATCCACAGAGCAAAACGTGTTACTTGAGCTGCGTTGTTTCTGTAAGGATGTTTTTCAGGGGGTCAGAAGACGGTAAAATCAGGAGAGGAGACTAGATTTTCACCAGTTCTACAGCAAGATTTACAAGACTTGGTGACCCATTAGAGTTTTCTGAGGTTGTGTTTCAGGTTTCGAAGGGGTAATATATCCACATGTGGGGGTGAATGGAAACCCTGAGCTGGGCCATAGGGCCTGCCTTCATGTCAAGCCCTGATTTCTTCTTGCTCATCTTCATCTGGTGACCATTCTGTGTTACTATTATAGTTTCATAGTTGTTTGTAGAAATAGAAAGATCCATCTATCAAAACTGTTTTTGTGGAAGGATTTGAAACTATTCCAGAGTTTTAATGTTTGGTGCTTAGAAATAGCAAGTGATTGTACAGTGCCTGTGTTCAAGATTTTCTGGGCAAATGAGGACACAAGATCCTGAATGATCACAGACCAGTTAACGTTTAGGAGCACACAAAGCCTGTTGCTGTTGACATGGTTAGTGAGGAACTGTGTCCTGATTGTTTGATTACACAGTGTTTAGCCACCCCTAGGCCCTCTGCAGAGGCCACATCACCGTGCAGCGAGTACGTGTATAATCATTATATTTCTTGCTAGTGAGTGAAGCCATCCCTCCTTTTAAGGCCACATTTTAGGTGCACTTTGGATGTCGAATGGCTGATAAGGCGGGATCACTGTACAATACTTAACCTTTTCCCACTAAGATCGCTAAAAAAGCACCTGGATGTAAATTGTATGCAAAACATTTTTACATTTCTAAATTTTAAAATTAATATGTAAGACAGTTTATGCCATTATGGCATGCCCTGGGTGTATAGTTTTCTTGGGGGGGGGGGGGGGGGGGGGCAACGCGCCCAACCTGTGCCAAGGAAAGTATTGACTGAGTTGTGCTCTGATTAGGAATGGGTCATGTGAAATTATTTATATATTTTTTTTCTCATGAGGAATCTGAATTCTCGGTGAACAGAATGAGCCTAAATCACAAGAAAATCATTCTCACGTCAGTGTGGGATGCGTTACAAGTCTGTTTGCCCATTTTCCAGGGGTGTTGAAGACTGTGAAAAAAGGAACAGAAACATCAGGGTCGTGGACTTATTGCAGAACCGTGGGATCAAGACTAGCTGTGTCTTCGAAGAATTGGAATTTGTTATCTCAGAAACACGCAAGGAACAGTGATCTTCAACCATCAAGGCAAGCTGCCATGCAGAGTTTCCAGCAAGGAGAGAGACCTTTTTTGAAACCTGACAGCTTAAAAGTACACATGAGAAATCACACAGGAGAAAGCCAGCATGTTTGTATGCAGTGTGGGAAAAGTTTCTCATCTTCATCAAGCTTGAAGATTCACATCAGAACACACACAGGTGAAAAACCGTATGTGTGCACATTCTGCAAAAAAGGTTTTTCATGCACTACCAACTTGAGACATCACTTGCCAATTCATACAGGGAATAAACCATTTGAATGCGACATGTGTGGGAGACGATTCAACCAGAAAGTGCATCTTCAGAGACACAGACTGACTCATAAAGATTGAAGAACTGTGTGTGTGTGTGTGTGTGTGTGTGTGTGTATATCTGTATATATTCTACAGATTCAGACATATTTTCATGGATGTTTAATGGAGTGAAATAATTTCCTAACTATACATGGACAAACAGTTGACCAACTTAACTCAATTGTGTAATACGGTACATTAGTTTGGAGACAGTGGCATGTGTCTTATAACCAGGGACAGATCTCTCAACTTTAATAATTTGTTGCCTTAACTACAAACAGGCGGAATAAACAAAAATTTTGCCATGGCCCTATGATAATTTTAAGATGTCTGGGCTATTTGCATACTTCTTCAGCCAAAATCACGAAATATTAGCATTTAGCTAATTGGCAGTCGGTCAGCATGTTTCTGATGACTTTACTGGTTTTCCCCTTTTCTCCTCAGCAGGCCATACTCCATTTCATCTTGACTGTACTTGCGGAATACCCAAAACACTAAGATTGGTCAGTTTAGCAGGCTAGATTCCCCTTGCTTCTATACAATTTGATAATGAACTTGCCTCAGGCTTGGAACGACACTCGGTGTATCTGGATTATGACCGATAGGTACAGTATAAAAAAGTTCGAAGATTAGGAGAACTCCATCTTCCCTTCCACTTTATACCAGAAAGCGTATTAGAAGAACTGTGTGTGCTAAGGTGATGATACAAGAAACCTGTTTTTTGGAAAGTGCTTTCCAGAAAAAAAGGGTTTTTTTTTTGGTATCATCACACACATTAGTGTTTTGGTTGACGCTTTATATATCTTGTCCACACCATAAACCAGAACATCCCATAAAGGTACACATCAGAAATGACACAGCAGTAAATGGGTTCGGTAGACCTAATATATATATCTCAGTCTGTAAATATTCATAAAGAAATTAAGCTTTAATACTTAATAGAGAAACCAACCACAGACAAAAGTAAACTCTGCACATTTTGCTATGACTGTTTTTCGTTTTTGCCAATTGGACTGAAAGTGTTGTGATGGTTCATACGTGGTAAGGGCCATTTGAGTATAACACATAGATTTTAAGTTTTTGTATATCCGACATTTAACTGAAGTTCATTATTTTGTACCTAGTGCTGTTCTTAAATGCTGTTTCGTTGTGTTTCTGTTTTCACAGTTTTGTGGTGTGACATCAGTGAAGTAAGGGATGGTTCAACATTTTCATCATTTTTGAATTAGTACTTACAGTACGCAAGGGGGGAGGGGGTTAAATGGGTCTGTACACTTTCACAGGATATGGAAAATGATGTTCAATTTTTGGCCTGTTTTGTGCAATTTTGCTATGATTTGGGGGGAAAATCATCATTTTTAAAGTACTAATTTGGGGGGAGGGAGGGGGGTCATGAAATTTAGTACCCTAAGTACTAATTCAAAAATGATGATAATGTTGAACCATCCCTAAGTGAAAACTAGAAAAGATATGCTTGAAAGCAAATCTGTGCCTTCAAAAGTTGTAAATGTGACAAGATGAACATTTTGAAGTCCAAATGACCTTCACGTTTACAGGTCACATGTAAACTACAAAAATGTGCAGTGTTGCAATACTTACAATTCGGGTTCAAACATAATTGAAATTGGATGAAAAGGGACCATGTTATGGCGAAATGAAACTTGAAGAGGTCGAAATGACCTTGACCTTTAGAGGTTACATGTAAAGAACAAAAGTGTGCAGTGTTGCAGTTTCTAAAATTTGAGCCCAGCATGAACCAAGTCAGATAAAACTTAACCAAGGTAAATGGCTAGATGAAAATCTCAAAGGGCTAGATGACCTTGACCTTTGACTTTTAGAGGTCATATGTAATAACAAAAATGGGCAGTTACAGTATAATTTGAGCCCAACATGGTCAAAATGGATAAAATTAACCAAGTTATGGCTTGAAGAAAATTTTAAAGGTTCAAATGACCTTGACCTTGACATGACCTTTGACCTCGACATACTCTAAATTGGAAGAGATTAAAGATATAAAATTTCAAATGCCCCAAATTAGCATCAGCTTCAACATATTTTCTCTATATTAAAAGGCACAAATAATTTCATGTCTAGACCTATAATCATGCCAAGTTTGAAGTCTGTGAGTATAATAGTGTTTGAGAAAACTGATGGAACAAAATTTGGTTGTAAAGAAAGAAAGAACTCTAGGAAAAATGATGTCTGTGTTGGCACACAGACATAATGAAGACAGCAAATTGACGACATATATTTCACCGCTGTGAAATAAGTTGCTGGTCACAGTTATAAATTGTGATGACCTTTGGCAGGAAAGGTGATAAAAGACTTCAGGTGGGATGAAATTGCACATGACAAGCTCTCACTGGAAGCATTGGGAAAGAGCCCGTTTTTGTGTTGTGAAGGATGAGGATACCTTGGCAA
Source organism: Hermodice carunculata (assembly GCA_964020975.1). Classification (NCBI taxonomy): domain Eukaryota; kingdom Metazoa; phylum Annelida; class Polychaeta; order Eunicida; family Amphinomidae; genus Hermodice; species Hermodice carunculata. The sequence goes on along the minus strand of OZ026623.1, from coordinate 83,817,309 downwards.
CTTGATTTGTAGTTGTGGAAATTTTACCAAGATTTTATCACCATTGAAGGAAAGTGAATTGTGAAAGGTGTTTTGACATATGGTCTGCTAATGATTTTGAGGGTTACATATATATTTGAAGTGGAGCCTTGTAGATTTCATTGAGCAAGGACATAAAGGTTTCTATTTTGCACAATGGCAGCACCTGCATCATGTGTCACATGACTTTAACCAATGAATGAAGCCCAGGTGTTTTTCCTCCAGCAACAAGTGGATGCCAAGGGGAAATTACCTGTAGTGCCATCTACAGGTGACTGCAGTTTTTGTGTGTCGTAGGGTCATTCCTGTTAATTTGATGATGTGAATTGTTATAATGGTGAATTAAGTTATTTAAAAAAAAAATAGTTTACTTGGTAACGATAGGTGTCTGGAATGCATGGCAGAGGGCAATTTTTTTTACTGACAAGTTACAAACATTGAAGATAGGCTGTTGGACCAAAAGTGCTTAAAAACATTGAAGACAGTTAAAAGTCTGCTACCCATTTTCCAGGACTGTCGCAGGCAATGGGAGGAGATGTATACACAACCAAGTCATGGGCTAATAGTGCGTGGAGGGGGTCACGTTTTGCACAAACCACATCGTCCAGGAATAGAAATGTGTTGGCTGAGACACATCACATGTACCCAAGAACTGATGAGTCACTACGGCCAGGTCAAGGGGGCCTCCTGAATTCCATGGAACAAGGAGAGAGGAGGCCCTTTGTTTGTAGAGACTGTGGGAGAGGCTTTGCTTTATTGAAGGACTTGAAAGTACACATGAGAAAACACACTGGGGAGCAACCATATGTGTGCTCATTTTGCAAGAAAAGGTTTTCACAGGTTGGCAATATGAAGCGTCATGTGATGATTCATAGGGGAGAGAAGCCATTCGAGTGCAGTTTCTGTGGGAAGCGGTTTAATCAGAAAGTGCATCTTCAGTTGCACGTGAAGACTCACCGAATGTGAATTGGGCAGTATCAAAATGTACTTGGTAGCTGCATAGGTGCTTAACGGGTGTAAAATATTTTTGTGTTGAATAGAATAGTGCATTGGACCCGAAAGAATGGAGTCCAACACAACCACCAAGAATAGATATGTTTTAGAAAAGGAGATTTACTTGCAAAGGATAACAGTGTTTCACAAAATGTGGTCAAGCCACAAACCATGCAAGCCTAGCAGTTATGCAGAATTGGAAGTTGCCAGCACATCCAAGCAGACTAGGCCTTGTCAAGACTTGGGTACTGAATGGACCTCCAGGTTGAGAATGCATTGGGACACCAAAAAATTCGCATGAATGGTGTTCGGTAACATTACTGGAAAGCTGCATGAATGCTAGGGTTGGGACAAGGCCAGCCTTAAAAATATTTCTGTTTCGTATAACAGGGCCTTGAAAAATTTGATGACGCAGGGAGGATTTATTTTTTTTTTTTTTGAACTTCACATACCTACTATGTATTACTGCAATATGGGCATCATGACTGATGGACTTAGTATTGATACAAGATAAACAAGATTCCAGGTTGAAATTTTTTTATTAAATCTGTATTAAAGCAAGAGACTCTGCCACAGATGAGGTTGTAGCGGGACAACATATGCTTCAGGCTGGTTTGCTGGCGCTGAGACAGAGTAGCCCTACTTTAAATACACCTCAGCTTGGCTTGAATTGGGGTGGGTCTTTTGCTATTTTAAACATGTACATGTACAGGGCTTCAAGAAACAAAGGATTAGCGTAATTATAAAGTTGCCCTTTTTTTAAAATATCACAACAGAAAAAGAGTAAGATATCAAATACAAATGTGTAGTTTTAATTTTCACTTGACAACAGCAGGGGAGGGGAGGGGTGTAATAGTGACGGTGTATGATGAGGGTTCAGAGTAAATATTACAAATCATGAACACTCCTCTTTTGTGTGTATGTGCAGGGACGTGGATTAAGAGTTTTATTGCTCCATGGTCAAGTCAGATTTAATCTCGGGCAAGTTAAAATTAATAGGTACTTGCCCGGTCGGGCAACCAACTTTTTTTTCGCTGGGAACTCTATTCCTCAAATTTTCATGACACAGTTACAAGTTGCAGTTGTTTGCAAGGCTGGCTACGGGGGTCTATTCACTTAAAAAATCAGAGCTTTCGCAGCAGTTGCATGGGGCGCCGATAAGCGATAATAATCGCTAATTGATAAACATTCCAAGTTTAAACAGTTACTTGGTCCGCAGTTGTATTCATCAGAACTTTATCTCTGTCAACACAAGCAGACATTTTCACTGTCTTACAATAGTCAATACATACGATTACGTTACATTACGGCAGTAATTATTGGTTTGCTGAGAGGGGTCACACTACTCACTGTCAGTGTGATCTGCCCCAACGGCAACGATGTCAAAGCAGCGTCAAAATACATAAAAAAATTTGCATAGCGAATTCAACTGCAAAATAACGTCAAATGCCATTTAACGGTGTGTTCTAACAGTGTTGGAAAAAATAGGTGCATTGAAATGACTTCCAGTCACACGCAAGTGACAGCGTGCAGTGGATCTGCGGTGAACTGACCCAATCTCACGGACTGATTTGGGACACATTCGGCCATTCCCGCTATCCCCTACCTTTGCGTATTTGCCTGTGACTCCAAATAATTGTTGCAATTAACACTGGAATCTTTATTTTCGCATGCTGCAATATAAACAAAGCTTCCCGTTTGTGTGTTCCCGCCGTATATTACGGCAGATTCACAAATGTTCAATGGGCGGAAGCCATGATGAAAACACTGTAACACGAGCCGTGATTGGCTCATTTTTGCATGCGACTCAATTGACCAATCGGGTGATGTGTTGTGCGTCAGACCACATGGCCAAAGCAGCTGTTTGTGTACAGTTGCAGGAACGATGTGCTCACATTCGCTTTCTGATTTGAAATATTAAAATTTTGTTTGAATTTGATTTAGGAACATCTTTTATTGCAAGGAATTTGCCAATACTGTATACGCTAATTCACTACGATGTACCGATAGCATTCATGGTAGGTCCGCAAACGATATGCGTTAACAGAACTGCCACACGGCGCGTGCGAGTGGCGTTAAATCAAGCCAGACCACATGGCCAAAGCAGCTGTTTGTGTACAGTTGCAGGAACGATGTGCGCACACTCTATTTCTGATTTGAAATATTAAAATTTTGGTTTGAATTTGATTTAGGTACACCTTTTATTGCAAGGAACTTGCCAATACTGTATATGCAAATTTACTACGATGTACCGATAGCATTCATGGTAGGTACGCAAACGATATGCTTTTACAGAACTACCACACGGGGCGTGCGAATAGCGTTAAATCAAGCCTGAAAAAAAATTTTTTTTTTGCACTGTTGAAAAAAATATCCCAACCGCAACGTTTTGCGCACACCGGGCGCGTTATACGAAACAGAAAAATTTTTAAGGCTGGCCTAATGTAAAGAAATATTTCAAGTACATTGGCACTAGCTCTGTACCAAACCATAGTAAAATCCTTGTTTAGCAAATTTTCACAATAGGGTTACAAGCTTCAGTTTTACTCTTATTTAAAGGTGTATGAACAAAGTGGAGAAAAGCATCTGGCAATAGGTAAAAAGCCAACAACACAATTTTCCCAGCTTGCAATTGTCATTTTGTGACTGATGTGTGTAGTCCTAGTATAGTGGATGGCAAAACAGCAGTCCAGAGTCTGTGATACTTGCTCCTGCTTGCATGAAGAGTGTCATTACATTGTACAGTCTCATGATATCTATCGTGTTATGTGACTCTGTACTGGAAAGTATCGTAGTACAGAAATTAGTCTCAATGCCCAGCCCCAATGAATGAAGGCAGAAATAGAGGAATGAACCCATTCCTGGTGAGAGTAGAACCGAGTCAATGGCTTTCCTTGGTGCAGTGTCACCAGCCAGCACCAAGGAGAGTTAATGACCTATAGGGTGTGCCATCATGAATGGTCTCACATACAACTTGTAGCAAAAATGTTTTCTAGTAATAGAAATTTAAGTGAATATGTTCAGGCAGACTACAGTTTACATTTGGGTGCTTATGGGCCATTTGAGCAGGAAATAGTCCAGCTGTGCAAGTTTTGTAACTACATGTATATTTATTATACCAGGAGCTATTTACTGGTAAGTGAACATGGTGATAACGATTTTACATGATTTTTTCCCCAGGAATGAAGTTATTTTTCACCAATAATTGTCTAATGCATAGCTGTAATGTGAGAGATATCCCAGAACATAGTGTGTTCACAAGAAATCAGAGAGAGTCTGTTGTTGACAACAGTTCGTGAAATAATGTAAAAACGATGTGACAATTAGGAAGGATACTGGATTGAATTTTAAAGGACAAGATTAAACCATCTCAACACCAACTACCTTTCAGGTATTGTGCATGCTACTATTAAGGCACAGGCCAGGTTTTTATAATTCATTACCAGACTGTTTTGTGTCAGCATAATTTAGTAAGTTAGTTAAAGCGGTGCTCACATGGGGCTGATTAAGTGTTTGAAGTTGCACTGTTTATTATTGAAAACTCAATAGGGATTTATTGATGTACAATAACCCTGTCATGTGCTGCCCTCTGGGGCTCCAAATGGAACTATTATTAATGATGACAGAAGAAACCTTGAAATTGAATACTGTTAAAAGACATATTTTCTTGGTTTTTGCATTTCACACATTGAACTGAAGTTATTGTTTCGTTGTTTCTAACATGATTCCCATTAAAAAAAAGCTTTTTTACAGTACTGTTTCATTGTGATTTTTTTCCACAGTTTTATGCCATTAGTAAAGTTAGGAAAAATAAGAATGCAGTACATGTAGAAGTAAGTGAGTTTTTATGGAATCATAGGAAGCTCAGGGGAAAGGCTTGGTCTAGAAAATAGAGCCTGGATGAGGAGCTTTGGTGCTGAATAATTGCCTGAAGGACACTGGCCACAGGCCCCAAAGTTCCTCACCCAGGCTCCATTATAATCCTGACATAGGCATTTTACCTGTTCTTATATATTTACAAGAGAAGAATGTCCAATAATCAGCCTAGCAGAAGTGAGCTGGGAGCCCAGGGGTAGCTTGTGTAATGGCCACATTGCTGACATGGGCCTGAAATATCATCTAACTGCAAACGGATGTACTCTATGCATGTGCACGCACATTGTATAAGAGCACGTGGCATTGAACAACACATCAATGGCCATCCTCACCCAAGCTCCTACATGGGATGGACAGCCAGCATGAGTGTTCCATTGTTGTTCCTTGAATAATGCCGGGGCAGGCTTTGTTCTCCGTAAACATAGGAGTCATGTAAAGACATTGCTAGTTCCCACTTTTATGCCCTGCGCATGTTAGAATTTGTCAGGAAGGTCAGGGAAAGGGTAAAAGCTGAAAGAAATTCTTGAGGTGTGAGTATTGAATATCGTGAAGAGTAGTAAATGGTGGACACAGAAGAGACTGCTTGTAGTATGCTTTGACTGAAGACCAGATATTTGTGACTGATGTTATCATCGACCAAGATTGTGGTAACCATGCAGGCAATATGGAAGTGTCAGGATCAATTTGATGAACTCTACTGTAGATTGTTTGCAGAATTTTTTTTTTGTTAGTAAGTTTTTTGACAGAAAATGGTGATTCAGTTGAAACGTACTGGCCTCCAGACAGTGATTTTGCTGTTTTCAGGTGAAAGGGAGTTGAGGGGTACGGCATTCCAGGCAATGTGAAAAACACTTAGTTTTACTCGAATAAAAGCACTTTTTCCAACATTTTTTTCCTAGCAATCTGAACCAGTAATCTAAATAAAATCCCCCCCCCCCCCCCCACACACACACACACATATATCCATGTGAATACACAAACAAATCTGTCTGGTATGGAATGAGTTAAAGTCTGTCGCACATTTTCCAGGACTGTTGGAGATAATGGGAGAAAGGACAGAAACTGCCAAATCACGGACTTTTAGCAGAACTGTGTTGCAAGCAGGAGGAACTGTGCCGTCCAGAAACTGGAACAGATTGCCCGAAATGTATTTACAGAGGAGTGAACCTCAACTTCCAAGAAAAGTTGGACTCCAGAATTTTATGGAACAAGGAAAGATGCCCTATAATTGTACATACTGCAGGAAAAGTTTCTCGCGTCTGAAGAACTTAAAAGAACACACCAGGAAACACACAGGAGAAAAACCATATGTTTGTACATTTTGCAACAAGAGATTTTCATGGGGTACCAACTTGAAGCGTCACGTGATGATCCATACAGGAGACCGGCCGTTTGAGTGTGACACGTGCGGGAAGCGATTCAACCAGAAAGTGTCTCTGCAGAAGCACAAAATGACACACTAAGTACGAGGTTAATTCCATGTCAATGTTTCTTTGGAAAACAAATGCTGAAATTGTTTTGTTTTGAATTCAGAGCAAAGTCTTGGGTTTCAAAGAAAAAATAATCAGTATTTAATTTGACTGTCAAGGAAACCTTCAAAAGGAGTAAGATAACAAAGCAGTGTGTATTGGGCTTGACATTCAAAGTTTCTTGATACTTTTCTGATTGTTGCTTTGGATAAGTTTCCTTGGAGATAAGAATTTTTGTTTTGTCCTCACTGGAAATTTTCTTGCCCACATGGCTGGTTTGCCTTTATATTAAACCCTAACAGTTGAGAATAAGTGTCTGGACACACTATGTATTTATGAGAAAAGCCATTCGTCATGTTGTTTTGTCACAAAAGTGCAGAGAAAATTGAGTGTGATACGGGTAGATACATGTAGATATTAATGTGCCACAGGTGGAGGCTCACAGGGCAAACAGACAATTGGCTTGGAGGCAGGGCCTTGGTTCTAGTTGTAAAAAGTAATTGACAGTCATCTGATGGTGCTGCCTGCATTGAAAACCGGAAAGTAGAGGAATTCCACCGTACACCATTTAAGCCAATTCAGTGCCTGCAGGAAAGCTGCCATGCACAATGTAGCCATGAGGGGATAACCTACCATTAGCCCTGTCATGGAAAGGCAGCAACTTTTCGTTAACAGATGGCACTGCATGTACTTGCAAGTAGAACCAAGGCCTTCTCTCGCAGTCAGCTGTCTTGTTTGCCCTATGAACTCAGCACCTGCCATGCACCCATACAACAGTCATTATTTTTACCATGATTTTTTGACAAAAGAACCTGAGGGAAGGATGTTTCCAAGGATAACCCTCAGGACTAAGACCACCAATACTGCAGTAGAAGAGTGGCCACATCAGAATGGTGTCTCTCTTGAGGGTGGAACTAAGATACAGAGCACTTTCTGCATTAAGATAGTCATCTTTTAACTGTTTCAGTGCCAATCACGAAAAAAGTCGATCTACTTTAGTCAAACTAGTCTGAATTATCAATTGGATCCCAGGTTCGTATTCCTCGAAGAAAGACCTTTCATTCAAGTACCAGTCTGCCTATAGTTCCAGAGAGAATACCCAAGGTCAACAGTTTTTCAGGCCCGCGTTGGGCACAATGTACTCAATGTGTGTCGAGAAAAGCGGTTGACTCAGTCCAAAATTTGGCACTGAAAGAGTTGACACAGGTTGCCTTTGTTGACAGGGGCCTATTAGTAGGGGAATTTCTAGATGTAGTTGATTCTGCTCCGCTCAAAAGTTCCTTAAAGTAGGACTAAAACTGAACCGTTCAGTTTGAACAATGACTACATGGGTTGAAAATACAGCTTCTGAATGGAGATCCAGGCCCATGTCAGTTGAGAGTTGAGAATGTCTTGGTGGTGGTGAGGGAAAATGCATGGTTTAGCAATGAATGCAAGGTTAGGTACATGTAGTTGAAAGAGTGAAGAGCTATAAATGGTTGAGAGAGAGAGGAGAGTTCTGTCAATAGATGTTTCAGCAGATGATTAGACGTTTGTGAATGATGTTCCCATGGATAGCCAGGGCTATGCAATTCTGTTTTTTAATTCTGTTTTTCTGTTTTTGGCATTTAACCAGCTCCCTGTCCAAGAAGGCTTGTCCATCCATGCAAAATATCATTGAGAAAAACAAAAACAAAAAAATCCCAAAAATTGTGGTTGCTCGAGGGCCAGTGTTTTGCAATTCTAACTTGCCCTGATTGGAATTTGTCTTGTTCTGGGCTAGAAGACATGCAAATTCATGAGCCCTGATAGCCTAGAGGTAATAGTAGCCATGACAACCAATACATAGCTGTACTTCAGGATGAGGCGGGTAAATCTTACTGTCACTTCAACTTGGTAGGTAAACTGTATGTGACACCAGTTCCCATAGAACTGAACTACATGTGACACCCCTGATGATGAACAATCACCAGCTGATCAGTGAGGCAGGCTTTGTTTTCACCCACCAGGTGTCACCAGCTGTAAGAAGCTAGATAGCAAGCCAAAGTTACCAGTGGTGCCATAAGCAACACACATCCTCTGTTGTATATTTTGTTTTGACATGCTTTAAGTTCTAACAAAGCAAATATAATTATGTAGGTTAACATGCTTTGGTTGCAGTAAGGGGTGTTTCATGGTTTTAAGTTTTGGAATAGAGCAGTACCTCTGTGGTATTGAATTTGCTAAGTTTTCAAAGTTCAGCACTGCTTCATTTCTTGAGCCACTACCTAATTTGGAAGCACAAAGTACCGTCATATGCATTTTTCTATTGACAAACTCAGAAATTTCAAGACAGTTTTAATCTGCCAGTGCAAGCTTTTCAGAGCAGTTGGCAACTTTGACACTGCACTCAACACATGCAGGAGATCTGGGGAACTGATGGCATGTTACTACTTGAGTGAAGAATCTTTTCATGGAGAATCACTATGGTTTTTTTGAAGGGGTCAGTTTTAGTTGCGAACTACATGCACTATTTTTTTTTCATCTCAAGGTATTTGTTAGCAATTTTTACATTGTGTGGTTGAAGGAGTCATAAGATAGGATTCCCAGGGAATGCAATAACATTAGCGTCAGACTAGATATAATCTGGCACTTGAATGAAAGCTCTATACAGCAAACAGGAATTTTCAATTCTGATGTCAAAATCAAACATCAAAAAACAAATCCCAGCTTTGTACAATTCTGTCTCACTTGAGTGTGGAATAAGTTAAAAGTATGTTGCCCATTTTATAGGAATGTTGGAGACAGCGGAGGCAATTATGGAAACTGCGGAATCACAGACTTCCAGTGGAACTGTGTTGCATTCAAAAGTAGCTGCATCTTCCAAGAACTGGGTTAGGTTGCCCCAAACGCATCCAAGGACAAATGAACCTCAAGGCCCAGGAGAAGCTGGACTCTTAAATTGGATGGAAGAAAAACCAAGGCGCTATGTTTGTACACATTGCAGGAAAAGCTTCTCCCGCCTGAAGAACTTGAAAGACCACACCAGGAAGCACACTGGAGAAAAACCCTATGTGTGTACATTTTGCAACAAAAGTTTTTCCTGGAATACCAACTTGAAACGTCATGTGCTGATTCATACAGGGGACAGGCCGTTTGAGTGTGACACTTGTGGAATGTGCTTCACTCAGAAGACACATCTTAAGAAGCATAAAATGAGGGCTGTGCATTAACTTTAGTCACTTTCTGTGTGGGTTAAGTTACAGTTGAAATGTTTATGATAAAGTCCTATGTGCCGCAGTCGGCCAACTGGATTTTGAAAAAGTCTTTACTTCCCTATACATATTCTTTGTGTTAATTTGACTAAGACTGAAATTAATTGTTGATGAAAGTTTGAAGTGGAAAATAAATGTAATGCTCTGCCTCAAGAGGCTTTAAATACATTAAATGCAACACTAAATCAAGTGTTAGCTACTGAATGTTACCGGTATCCTTTAACTGGGCAAAAATGACTGGCGGGTCATTGTTTTCTGTTTAACATTTTGGACTCCTTTCAACAGTAATAAAAACATTTAGACGAGAATTATAGATAAAACTTATCAAGATAACATGCCCAAGATAAATATAATTTCCTCTGCAGAGGTTTGGTGCCACCCAACCCCAAGGAAAGCTATTGAGTCTTTTAATTCCTTCTTAATTCAACGGTAAAGGGTTAATCAGAAAGATCATCAGTTAAAAGGGAAGGCAATGTACTATATTAAGTGTATCTGTTAAAATTGTGTAGAAATCCACAGTTAAGATGAAGGTGATGCTAAATGAATAGATTAGGTGTGAGTAATAACATTGTTAAGAATACCAAGCGTGAAAGCTGAATATTGTGGTGATGGTAATTCTAAAGTGTTTTTTATATGAAGAACAACCTAAAACAGTGAAGTTGAGGCTGATAACTAAATTTCAGTGTTGAAGTTGACATTGTTCAGAATCTCCTAGAAGTAGCTGCTCAAACTAAGTGTTGAAATAATATAAAAAGTGAAAGAAGAAAACGATGACAAATGACCAGTTGGTTTGTTTTGAAGACAAGGGTAATTATGAAAGACGATTGACAGTTAAGTTTCATCTTGTGCAGTTTGATTCCTGTTGGATGAGGGGTTGAAGAATCTAAACAGCCTTTGACACGTACACATACATGTACTTGACAGGTGACATGATGGTGACTTGTAACACATGTTCATGGTTCTCAGGATTGATTGAATGCACATGATCAATTTGGGACATTCACAATTGCTGTGGTGCTACTTTTTCCCATATTATTCAACAGCAGAGTGTCCGTATGTACAAGTAGATCCTGGTATCAGATACTGCAAAATGTGTTGCTCTTGGCAAACTGATCACTTTAATGCAATGAAAGGTTTGAAAGTCTTAGTTATGTTCTCCAGACAGGCTCTAAACTTGATAAAGAAAAAATAGACTTATGTTTTAAATGATTGTTGATTCCCGCAAATGGTAGTAACACACCTGGTTTTCCTTTTATGTGCTTGTATTGTGGGGGTTGTCAACATTGTCAGAAATTTGGGGGGGGGGGGTTATTGATCATATGCCATATTGTTTAAGGCAGATGATATGACACAAAAAGCAGGAATGAAAAAATAAAAATGATTCATAGCTAAACTGTCTTGTGTGGTCATTGACTGCTTTGGAGATACATGAACAACAGTACATCTTTTGAAGCGTCATTTCTACAAATAATGTGCAATAAATTCAAGAAAGTTGAAGCTTGTTAGCCACTGACCAGTGTCAGATGTTCGTGTCTGAAAAAGGTCTGTTATCCGGTAACATATTTCAAACGTTCAAGACAGTAAAGTCTGTTACCCATTTTCCAGGGGTGTTGCAGTCAGACGAAGATGGAGAAACTGCCACGTTGCAGGCTGTTAGAAGATGGACTGGTTCACGTTCAGGACAAGGCAGATCTTCGGGGAATGGGAGTAGATTGTCTGTGATGCAAAGGACAAAACAACCATCTTCGCAACAATATGAAACTGACCTCGTGGATGTGGTTGAAAACACAAAGAAACCTTATGTTTGTACCCTATGCTCAAAAAGTTTTGCCTTGCTAAATAACTTGAGAGTGCACATGCGAAAACATACAGGAGAGAAACCGTACATCTGTGTGATTTGCTATAAAGGTTTTTCACAGATAAACAACATGAAGCGGCACATGATGATTCATACGGGGGACAAACCGTTCGAGTGCTCCATATGTGGGAAGCGATTCAACCAGAAAGCGGCACTGAAAAAACATAAAATGACACACCAACCTTGAAGTGAACTGTACTGGATTATTTCTTTGATGCACCAGTCCAATACTTACAGTGTTTCGTCAAGTTGATTCATTTAAGTAGAAAGTAAGCTTTGAAGACATGATGATCAAGAAAAACTTTGCAAGGAATGGCGCATGGTACAAACCATTGAGGTTATGCCTGCAAGAAGCGGTGGCATGTTCTGCTGGATGACACCACTGTTCATAAATAACCTGGTTGCCAGTACTTACAGTTAGAAACACTGAGGGGATAAACAGGCTGGATTTTCCATCTTGGTTGGTAGTTGATAAGAGGAAATGCTGTGTCCTGCAAATACAGCTGCTGAACAAATGCTGCCACCTATGATAGCATCTCTCATGGCAAGGAGACATTGCAGCTTCATTAGCACAAAATGTCCCAACATGAAGTTACTGTACACCAATATTTCTTTGATACGCCACACAAATATTGATCATATTGGAAGTGTTTAATTGAGTTTCATGTTCATTGGAATAGAGGATTAGTTTTGAAGAAAATTGAAGGTCGTGGTAGTTGAGCAGAAATTTACAAGAACCAGGACAATCCAGTTGAGTAAAACATTTAGGAAGCAATTCAACCAGCATGTGGAGTAATGGCTGTTGAAAGTGTAGCGTTCGGCCCTTGTCAAAGTGGAATAACGGACAACATACAGTCAAGATTTGAACACCTTTATTGCTTTGATATGCACAGACGTTAAAAGTGTTCCATAAAGTTCTGTGTCAGTGAGAATAAAACGTGGCTTTTCAAGACTGAATCACATAACATGAGCATCAAGGCTGAACCCACACAGAGCAACATTCAACCCCACATTTAGACCATATAGTGTACAAAGCTAAACAGCATATATGCAGACCACATGCTTGCTAAAGACTTCATGAGTAAAATTATGCAGCATCTGTAGACCACATGATTATTGAATATTGCACAAAGAGTGAAATGCAGCGCATGGACTGTAAATGTTCCATAACGATTAAAATATTTCAACATAAATGGATCACAGGGTGATTTATTATTTTTCACAAGTGAAAGTGAATGCATACACAAGTGACTTGCATTGGAAGGAAATTAATTTTGAGAAAGTAATACATGAACCTTGTGTTTCTTCTATGATAATCATGAAAATAAAGTAATAGACTCTGAGAATATTTCAAAATCTGTTGATAAAAGTCCCAGACACTCATACATGCAGCATCATCTTTTATCGCCTCCGTCAACTAGGATTTCCATAAAATAGGATCTTGTAAAGTTTGATGTCGTCACACTAGGGGGCACTAGGGATCAAATTGACCCCAGTGACCTGTTGTTCAAGTAGGCCTTTGCATTTTTATGGTTGCCAAAAAAAAAAAAAAAATAGGCCAGCTTCTTATGTGGGCGTAAGTGTGAGAAAATGGTTATCTGCATTACTTGTCAAGCTAAAGGTTCAAAACTAAAGGAAACCTTGACATCAGGGATATATTGGTCATACTTGGCACCCTGCTATCAAGTGTGATGTCATTCCTCATGGGTTTTATCCTGCTGTTCCAGAATCTGGTGTAGGAGGGCAGGCATACCAGATGACCTTTGACCTGGACCAGAGGAGTTCTACTTCGGCACATAAAAGACTTGGTGCATCTTGTTGCATCACGGAGATAACGGGAAAAAATTATTCAGCTTCAGTAAAAACGGGTGTTGGGTTTCAAGGACAGGTGGAAACGCCCAAAGGTGAAGCAGCCAAAGTGACATCTGGGCAGGAGATGCTGTCGCCTGCAAATTTGTCACCAAGGTCTTCAGCCATGGCTCCTTTCTACAGACCCCGGTGGTTCAGTACTGCTAGGATGTCCGAGAATGTTGAAAGAAAACATTTCTGCAGCTTCTGCAGCAAGGGCTTCCCATCACTGAGTAGTCTACATCGTCACGTGATGATCCACACAGGAGAATGTCCGCATATTTGTAATGTGTGCGGCAGATCGTTTAACCGTAGCTCCACACTTAAAACTCACGAGTTGACTCATACTGGCGTAAAACCATTCCTCTGTAAAAAATGTGGCCGAGGATTCACAACATCATGGAAATTGAAAATGCATGTTATGAAATGCTAAGAAGAATGTTTCTCTCAACTGCTGGATAGAACTGGTTTAATCAAGTGACAGCAGAAGACTTATAAGCAGTGATAAGATAACTGCAGAACCTATACGATAATCTTCGGAAATTTAAAACATGGACACAAATCTTGTCTTTATGTAATAGTATGTGAAGACTGAGCTATGTTTTGCCATAAATGAAAAGATGCAGGACTGATTACCTTTCTGATATGGTTATTGGTTATTAAGGGCAGAATGGGGTGGGGTGTTCAATCATATCATGTTGCGTACATGTACATGACACAAACACGGTGCAATACAAGGGTGTCTGAGGCTATATAGATGACTGATGAGTTAATCATATCATGTTGCGTACATGTACATGACACAAACACGGTGCAATACAAGGGTGTCTGAGGCTATATAGATGACTGATGAGTTGATTGCAGACAGAAAGCATGAGCATTTTTTTGGTGAGAAATTTGAAGTGCAGTTGTGTTGATCATTCAGCAAACTACATTGGCAACCTGTCAAGTCAGGTTATCATTCAGAAATCCTGAAGCTGATGTATCCATAAGCAATTTTGCCCATCAAAAATTACCACAAATGGCACTTCCACTTCATCCATTTGACTCGAGACTATTGCTGGAATGAGCATTTTCTAAGAATAAGGCCCGCCTTACTGCTTTAGGAAAGTGGCCTGGTTGGAGGGTTGACATCTTTAGAAAGGGTATACTCAAGAATTGCACACCTAACTGTATAAAGATAGTTCCATAACCAGAGGGGTGGCCTTCAGCGAGGGGGTGGGGTGGGGATGGATGGCTACTCTTGTCAGAGAAGAAAAAGAGCCAGTATTGAGCTTCAGTCAATGTGGATATTCCATTGACAGTTTCAGTGGCAGGGCAGAGGATAAGACCAAGTCATTCCTGCTTGCTGGAGGGTAAATGCTTGCACCCTTTGCTGAATCTCAATCCCAAAATATCACCTTCCCAACCTTGTAAATCTGGCAGTATCACTGGTCACAAAATGGTGTCTTGTTTTCTGAAGTCTGGGATGGGTAGTAAGTTTGTACATGCACATCTATATGCACAGCCAAGTGGTTTCGTCACATAGATTGCAACCCAAGACTACATGTATTCAGTGGGCCATGTATTGTTGATTGTGACAGCTCTGTTGTGTTCTGCAGATGCAAAGTACATGTATACAAATTTTCAACAAGCGTTAGATGCCTGTGCATCATGCATTTATGCTGCTCTTCCAGGGACAGGAGTGGACATAAGCATAAAGGATTCATAGAAACACACACAAGTGCCATCTCTGCAACTTCAGTGACTTCTTCAAAATATGGGACAGTACCATCAGCTGTGACTAGTTTACACAAGTCACTCCAGCATGGCACACATAAGGCGTCAGAAAGTGTTGATAGAAAGCATTCGTGCAGTTTTTTTTGGTTTCCGACACTGAGTAGTTTGCATCATGAGATGATACAAACAGGAGAGAGTCCTTACTTTTGTATCATCTGTGGAAGATCATTTTAACATAAATCTACACTTAAAACAAGTTGACTCTTACTGGCTTTCTTCACTGGGAAAAGCTTTTCAATTACAAGAAAACCTCTATGAAAGACATGATATCCACAAAAGACATACGTGACAATTTGTGTTGAGCCAATTCTGAAACAAAAACAATAGAACATGTTTAGTGTAGCAACCATAGTGCTATATAAACAGGGGCAACACAGATTTTTCAACTGTAATGGTTCGTAACTGATTAGGCGAAGATATCACCAAAATTAGTCATATTTTTAAACCGGTACTTAGCGTCCTCCATCTGCAGTCCATCAGATTTGCTTGCGTTATTTAATATTAGTGGGTCAAAACTGCTGTGTTCAGTGCTGTCCAGCTGAAAATCTCTGTAGCAAAATTGTCTTTACTTGTAGCATTTTTCCCACTTATTCACATAAGAAACACTTATTTTTTCAGAGAATTTGTAGCAATTTGGAAGAGCACTGTAGCAAAATTTTGCTCCAATGTTCCAGTTGGACAGCCCTGGTGTTGCTTGCTATCAAGAGTAATCCTGGTTTTCGCCACTGTCCTAGAGGTTAATATGGCGCTTCGTCTCCTTTGGGGGCCAACCACTTTTTTCCTACAAATGAAAACTGCTTCAGTCTATGAAGGTTGATGAAAGGTAAATATGGACTTGCTGTAAAGTGGCAGAAAAGTGGCATCAAATCACAGACTTCATGTTACGCGACAGTAAATAAAACATCTTCAAGCAGATTTAATGTAGTCTATTCATGCCATTAAAATTATTGTTTATATTTTTCATGTCGGTACCAGAAGTTTCTATTGTCACTTGTAATAAGGTTTTTATTTGAACACTTGTAGTGCCAAATTTTGGACTGAGTTGACAGCTTTTCTCTGTGGGCATCGGGCGTAATGCGTGCTGATAAAAGCTGTTGACCTGGGGTATTTTCTGCGGATCTGTAGGCATACTGGCACTTAAATAATATATCTTTTAATGAGGAATACTAATCTGGGATCTTCATGATAATTCAGACTTGTCTGACTAAAGTAGATGGACTTGACTTATGACGTGATTGGCACTGAAAGAGTTCGTAGCTGAAGTACCCTGAGATGGGTTGGACAGAAGTGAATGGCTAAGGTGGACATTGCCTTAACTTGCAATGCACAGACATTCGAATGTTTAATTGTATGATCTTGACAACAAATGGAGTCAACAATACACTTTACCACCAACAAGTGCAGGTGGAGCCATCAGGGGGACAAACAAGCCTAGCTTCTCCATTGGACATTCATTGCTGGTAGGAAGGGGTGTGTCTTTGTAGGAAGGTCTTGTGCCGGTGGCTCCATCTGTTGGTGATATACTCAGTTATTATACACACACTTGGTACAACACTAGATGCCCTGCCTCATGCATTGTGTGCTGGTCTTCCAGGGGTAGCAGTGGACATAAAGCATAAAGGACAGATAGAGACACAAACAAGTGACGCCACGACAGGACTGATGACTTCTTCGCAACTTTGGATGTTGGCGTCATCTGGGGATAGCTTTTGCAAAGCGCTGCAGCATGGCGCCGCCAGGACATCGGAAACTGTCGAGAGAAAGCATTTCTGCTGCTTTTGTAACAAAGGCTTTCCAACACTCAGCGGTCTACAGCGTCACGAGATGATACACACAGGAGAATGTCCTTATGTTTGTAAAGAGTGTGGACGCTCTTTTAACCGCAGCTCAACGCTGAAACATCATATGAGAGTACATACAGGGGAGAGTCCTTACATGTGTAATGTCTGTGGAAAATTTTTTAAACATAGCTTTTCGCTGAAGACTCACAAGTTGATACATACTGGAGTAAAACCTTTCGTCTGTAAAAAATGTGGTAAAGAATTCACAAGATCAAATCGCTTCAAACATCATTCTGTAAAATGCTTGGGAAATTTTTGTCAAGACACGAGACAATAAGGTGGTTAAGTTCCTGATGTTGACACTTGCGAGTGTGAACATCTCTGTGTAGGAAGCACTTGCAGGAATGGAGTGAGAGTTGTGGCAACGTTAGTTGTCACTGATTTCTGTGCGAGTACGATTGTCCACACATAAGCTGTACGTCTGGAGAATTACATTCAAGTTGTTTCCAAAATCACCAGACATTATCTGACATTGCACCAGAGTCGCACAAAAAGGATGTAGATCTAGTCTGAGTTCTGAGACTGTCAAGAGTTCCACATACACGTGTCATCATGTATATGCTGCTATTCAAGCTTAAATTAGGTTTTTCTTCTGATAGTTGTACGTCATCTGCTGATACTGATAAATGATTTTTGTGTCCTACAAGCAGGGACGGGTTTGGTTTAAACATATTTATTTAAAAAACGATTGGAAAGCAGGTGCCGCGCCTATATAAATTCCTCTCGTGTATAGGACAGGATTATGTTTCTCAAAATGTAATGTTTATTTGTTTTTAAACTCTTCAGTGTTTTTTCCTTGGATACCTCAACGATCAGTATGCTTGATGTAGCAGGCGTAGTAGATTGAACAGTCTTTATGGCATTGTGATTTGGCACAAAAGTGGGAAACTGGATTTCCACTGGAGAGGTACAGGTGTCATGGATCTTTGGTTCGATTCTAGATGGCTAATACCAAATTCGTTATTGGTATGGAATTGTGCAAGGCTGTATAAGTGACTGACACTAAACATGATAAATAAAAAGTAACTTATCCCCTAGTATTATAGTCAGACCTTGGTCAGTGAGGATATTGCATTGTCTGGCAAGTCAGGCTGCAGCTGCCATTGTGTGGACTGCAGGGCATGACTAGCTAGAAGACAAAACTAGACTTGAGACCAGGCATTTTGACACTCAAATGAAAGCTTTCTGTGTGTGAAGAACTTGAAAATATGATCCTCTTGAAAGTATTTTGTGTGGGAGAAAGTAGGAACTAGCATAGAGTGATGTCAGGTGTATAAATCAAATTTGGCACAATGCCACCAAGATATGCTCTGCCTCACACCCTTATACTGCTCTTCCAGAGACTGGTCATGTGACAGGAAGCTCACTGCAACCCATGCACTTTGACCCAGACCAGCAGGCAGTAGACTTTGGCCAAGACCAGCTGAATGCTGGTTCTGCATCATGGAGACCTGATCCACTAGGTGGCGCCCCAGAGATAAAAAGAGGACACGGAGAAATTGATAATGCATCGGCAGCAAAAATACACAAATTGTATGAAGGACAGCAAAGAGTTCCAGTGGAGGAGACATCAGAGACAATGCCAAATCTATTATCCGTGTTGCAAAGTTTTCCAGCTAGACCTTTAGCTGATGCAAGCTTATTGAGACCTCTTGGACTCAGGATGGGTATCTTGCCATCAGGTCCCGCAAGAAAACATTTGTGTAGCTTTTGCAAAAAAGGATTTCCTTCTCAGAGCAGTCTGCAGCGCCACGAGATGATTCACACAGGAGAATGTCCGCATGTTTGTACTACCTGCGGGAGATCCTTCAACCGCCGCTCAACGCTCAAAACTCACATGTTGATTCATAGCGACAAAAAGCCATTTGTGTGTGGGAAGTGTGGCAAAGGATGTACAACAGCCTCGCAATTAAAGATACATTCTATGAAGTGTTAGAAGAAAGTTGACTCATAACAGGTAGATAAATGGTTCTTGAAGTTGTTTCAATTGTCCTGAAAAGTTACTGAAATAAATAAGGTTCGAAACTAGCACCAACCACCAGATGGTATGAACTGGGTTATGGATGTACAATAGCCTCACAGTTAAAGATCCATCCTATGAAATGTTTGAAGAAAGAAACAAACTCTTATCCAACAAAATAAACTTGACCAAAATTGTGAATCAGTGCTCATGATTCTGAAAGTGTCTGTCTCTTGTCCCACTGAAGAAAATGTGGTTTATCTTTTATAGTGAAAATTCAGAAATAACCATACTTGGAGAGGGAGTATTGAATAGAAATGTAAATATTGACCCTTTCAGTCCCAATCATGTCTTAAGTCTATCTACTTAAGTCTGACAAGTCTGAATTATCTGTAGGATCCCAGATTCGTATTCCTCGTGAAAAGACCTTTCATTCAAGTACCAGTATGCGTATAGTTCCATAGAGAATATCCCAGGTCCACAGCTTTTCTCATTGCGCCCAATGCATGCCAAGAAAAGTTGTTGACTCGGTCCAAAATTTGGCATTGAAAGGGTTAAAGGTCTGGATCTCCAGCAAGGTCTTGTAAGACTTGACTGACAAATATTGAGTGTGAATATTGTTCTCTGCAACTTAAAATAGAATGGAAATTTACCTGGCCTTTTTTATTTCGCCCCCTCCCCCATTTTTTTGGATATATACATCATGCCTTGATGAATTGGAGCATTTGTCTTCCTTTTTGAGGACAAATGTAAACTGAACTCAGAAAATGTAAAAAGCAGTTTTTTAGCCTTAATTTGGATACAAATGTGAAGCATTAATTGAGTTATGTTTCCAAGGTGTGCCCTATTTCTTGGAAGCTTATGAGGTGCCCTAATGTAGTCCTACCCACGTTAACAAGTGCCCTTTGTAGATTAAATTGCCCTGCTTTGGTGAAAAGCTGTGGAGACCAATTGAGTGTATAATATGTTTATTGTTAGGTTGACAAGTTAACTTGTGCCATAGTGCATTGGTGTCAACTGTGGTCAGTAGGATATGCATTGGCATGCCCATCGTGCCACTGTACTTGTGACATCATAACTTGCTTGGCAATGCAAAAACCACTGACAATAGAGGATGCTTGGGGAGATAGCTTGCATGTGACACAACTTTCTGTTGAACTGAAATACACGTGACCCCACTTACGATGGACAACCAGCAGCCAATTAGTGAGGCTGGATTTTTTTCACGCACCAGATGGCTCCACTTGTAAGAAGCTAGATACAGAGCTGAAGTTACCAGTGGTGCCATCTGCAGGACACATCCTTTGAATACACTTGGCATGCTGGTGTGTGAATAAAAGCTCAATAAATGAAGAACAGAAATATGTGATTACTGTCTTAAGTTGAGACAAACGGACAGGGTAATCAGAGACTCCTATGCGATGAATTGATCTTCTCACTAACTTGCATCCAGGCTACTTGTTTGAACAACTGTCTATAACACTGGTCAGCAGCATTGATGAGAGCCAGCAGGAACACTTGCTATGGATATTATTGAAACAGGACAAATATTGGCATTTTCCTGAAGGATCCATGACTTAAATCTTACTTTCTGCATGTATTTTGTAATTTTTTGTAATGTGTTTGAACACAGAACAGCTGGATCTTGAACCAGCCACTGTCAGCACGTATCGCCTGGCCCAAAATGAGAAAGGTTTTGGTGAAAAAAGGTACATTCCATTTCTTTTTTAAAAAAAGCTTCATGGGCACGCTTACACGTCAGTGGAAACTGTTATATGTAAATATTGCAGTTGATACAGTTGTACTTGTGCTTCCATGTGTTAATTTGAGTGCATTTGCCAAGAGTTACTCAGGTGGAGGTCCCCCACAGCATTACAGAAATAGGTTAAATCCGTGCTTGGAGAGGGGTTTGAGTACAAGTCTTTCCTTGATGCAAGTTGGCACTGCATTGGACCATCTGGTAGTCGAGAGTGGGGGTGGCGAGTATTTTCAGCACTTAGGAATTCCTTTGAACTAGCCCCAATCATATTTTACAGCATTATGGTAGGGTAATATGGTAATCCTCCTGTTGTCAAGCTATTCCAGTTACTATTTATATGGAATTAATGGCACCTGCTCCGAGTCGAAAGCAGAACTTGACATTAAGGCAAGCTTGGCTGTCAGAGACAAGTGAACATTCTGAGATATGTGTACATTTAAGTCAATACTCGTCCTACACTGTGGCAAAAGTGATGGGCAGACAAGTGGTGAAAAGCATATCAGTCTGGCAAAAAAATGGTATCAACCTGTTTGTCAGGACATAAAGCCATGTTTATCCAGATCGTGTACTTGTAATGTCCTTAACCCTTTAAGTAGGGCCACTTTTCTGGGCAGAGGATGAGGTGTAGCTTCAGTCTGTCAAGCCATGTACCAGCTGTCAAGTCCTGTACACCACTTCTGTTGAGTCATACCCACCATGTGTAGCAAAATTGATAACTGCTGTTTATGGGCTGAAGTTGTCATTTTGTTGTGACAGAACTCGATGGCTAGCACCACCAAGGGCCCTTACTCCATACTAGAGCCTTGGCCATTACGACTTCTGCTACAGTGACACGGTTCCCACAACAACTACAAATCATGCTACTAGAGTAGAAATATACCACCACAGCAAATTCAGTTGAGGTAGACTGTTTTTGGCTTGTCCAACTTTGCATCTGTTGCAGAATCTTTGTGAACAAAAATATCTCACTAAATTCACAGGCCACATCAAACTCAAATTTACTTCCATAACATTTGAGTGACCTTGACCTCATTTTCAAGGTAATGGACCCACGTGAGTGCAGATAACACAGCATTCAGTCTGTCTGTGAGGACTGTTCAGTTGGTAGTTTTCTTAACATTGCATGTAACTTTTCTGCAGTGTTACTTATTCTGGATGACCACAGCAGGTTATTGTGATAACATATTTCATCATATGAACAATAACATTTTCATTTTTTAGTACTGGCTGATGTAATCTCAAGGTTCATGCTACAAACAAATGCATGCACTGCAGGTTGCTATCAGGGGTCCGTTTACCCAGTGTGGACCTTGTGTGCTGTGTTCAGACATCCTGGGTCCCCAGTCCACACCTTGCATGTGCTCAGTCCAGAGTTCATTTCAAGGTCACAGGACCAATGTGTGTGCAAAGCAGGGGGGGGAGGTGAGGGAACAAAGTTGATGACAACTGTTCCAGTGGGTGTAAATTTTTTATGACCTGGTGTCGCTCTAATCTTGCATAGGTTTTTTTGTCGGAAGCACCAGTGTTTGCACTGGCTTGCCTTCCCATGTGACGATTTAGCGAAGCATCCTAACAAGTCTTTCGCCACTTTTTGCAGGAAGTCCCCAGGTAGGACAGTATGCATCCATGACTGTTTACACGGACGAGCTCACTGGAGATGGTGGAATGAAAATACCGAGTTGTCCTAGCAGGGTGGTTTATAATGCTGAGGATATTTACCAAACTTGTGCCATAGCCAGTTCAGAACACAGCCCACAGGCTGGAGGCTTTGCAAGCTTTATATCTGCAACTCCATCACTGGGACCAACATCGCGACCTGTAGCCATCAGTGGTGCAGATTGTGATAAGTCTAGTTCGTCCACCTTGCCCTATGAAGCGTCCCCAACTGTCATGAAGAAATATCAGTGTAATTTCTGTAACAAAAGTTTTGATTGGCCAAGTGGCCTGCGGCGCCATCTGTTGATCCACACAGGGGAATGTCCCCACAAGTGTGGCATTTGTGGGAAATCTTTTAATCGTAGATCGACACTGCAGTCACACATTCGTAGACATTCAGGGATAAAGCCCTCGGTTTGTTCTGTCTGCGGGAAGAGGTTTTTTGATGCAGGAAAGTTCCGTTTGCATTCTCAGCAATGCTTCTCCACATCCTGTGTCACAAAAAGAGAAAAACCTGACTGACAGGCCGCTTTGTTGTGTAGAAGATCTGAATTGCCATAGCAGGTAAAAAAAATATCAAAACTGTCTCCTTTGGGCCATCAAATGTTTTGTATTGACCAACAAAAGTACTTCATAGGGCCCAGTGGATGGGCTGGAATAGAGGTATGATTGGACGTGTGAAATTTCAAAACAACTGGCCATGAGGACAAGAGCAATGAAGAGAGTTGGCTAGCTGTGTGACTCTGTTTGCTATGTCAGACTCTTCTCTCAGTTTCTAACCAGTCTTTTGGCACTTTTACAGGACATTCCTGGGTAGGACAGCGTTCAGCCCTGACCTTTGACCCAGGCAGGCCAAGTGGTGATGACCAGTTCAGTATACCGAGTTATGGCAGTGGTGTGACTAGGAAAACTGAGGAAATTCACCAAACTTGCAGCATGACAAGTGCAAAATACATAGAAAAGCCTGAAGCATCTGAAAGCTTGACCACTGCAACTCCTGGACTTGGGCCTTTGTTTGGACTGAAAGCCTTTGCAGAGGCTATGCCAGATAAAATTGATTTGCCCACGCCACCATACAAAACTGCCAGAACAGCGAGGAAAAAATTTATGTGTAATTTCTGCAATAAAGGTTTTGATTATCGAAGCTACTTGCAGCGCCATCTGGTGATCCACACTGGGGAATGTTCTCACAAGTGTGGCATTTGTGGAAAAGCGTTCAATCGCAGCTCGACACTGAAGGCGCACATACTGAGGCATTCTGGTTTTAAACCGTTCGTGTGTAAAACCTGTGGGAAAAAGTTTTTTGAGGCAGGAAAGCTGAATCTTCATCTAATGAGGTGCTGTGCAAATCTTGTATAAAAACTTGGAATTGTAAAGATATAATTATAGGCCTAAGATTATGGGTTGTGCATATGAAGACATGCCTGATAACGCAAGGGTTGCTGGTCATGTAGCCCCAATGTTAAGTGGTTGCCCCAGAGCTTAAAGTTGTGGAAAAGTTCGTGTCATCACCACCCAGACCCAACTTTACACTAAAGCACAGTTTCAAGGCTAGCCCTTGGTAATTTTTTGGTTTTTTAAAAAATAATCTGAATGATTTACCTGTGTATGTGAAGTGACCCAACAATTTCAAATTTTCTAAATGAAATGAAGTCTAAAAGTTGATTGACGTGTAGTCAGTAGCCATAAGGTGCATGTAATTATGTCTTAAATCACAAAAAGTATTTGTATATGTAGGCCATTTGAGCCTGGGACTGTGAAATTTCTGCACGCCTAGGACCTTTTTTTTGTCAGCCCAATATACATATTATATCAGATAGCAAAAGTGTCAAATAATATGTCAGATAGCGAAAGGGTGTCGGTCTTCTGGGCCAACAAATTAACGAAAGGTGTCAGCCTGAAGTCATTTTTGTCAGCAAAAGCCTGTAAGAGTTGGTGACTTTTCACAATCATGAATGCCTGGTACGGTGGGAAGCTTACTCTGTGTGAGCAAAAGATGTGTGTTAAGTTTGTAGTTTGGTGTTTGTGGCAACCTGATGCGGGATTGCCTGCTAAACAGACTACATACTCGTGTTAGGAAAAGCACTAGAGCGAGAAGCAGAGGGTTTGCTTTGCAGACAAGGTGCAAGACGTATTTACCACAGTGAAAATATAGCTTCAGTGTCAGCTGTCTCTAATCTAAAATACAATGGGATAATTTTGGCGGAGTAATAAATGGATAAGAGAAAGAGTTGTTAGCAAAGTCAAGTATGATGGCTTTATATTTCCGTGAGGAGTCCTTGAAAAGAGTGGCCCAGTTGTAGGTGAAGTGGTGGTTTGTCGAATTGGCGTATTGGTCTTGACTCTTTCAGTGCCACTCAGTATTAAAGTCAATCTACTTAAGTCAAACTAATCTAAATTATCATTAGGATCCCAGATTGGTATTCCTTGTAAAAAGACCTTTCATTCAAGTGCCAGTATGCCTGTTGCTCCAGAGAGAATGTCACAGGTTGACAGCTTTTCTCGGCTCGCATTGGGGGTATTGTGCCCAAAGTCTGCTGAGAAAGGCTGTTGACTCAGTAAAAAATTTGGCACTGAAAGAGTTAACAGGTTTCCTTGGCACACCATAAGCAGATTACACCCAAAGCAGACAGAGGAAAGCTGTTGACTCAGTCTGAAACTTAACATATAAAGGATGAATAGGAGTACCAATAGGAAACATTCTTGTCTGTGTGGTATGTGAAAAACTGCCAAGGTTTTTGTGGAGGTTGCTCAAATTTGACACAAAAGAAGAACAAGCACAAAACATGAGGATTGCGAGAAAGACTGGTCACACATATGGTCATGGACTTGTGGCTAAATTACCAGCTCATACTGTTGTGCATGCCTGCCTGTTTCAGGTTTAAATATTTTTTAAACCTTTCGAAATATTCTTTCTGCCACCATCATTCAGGCATTAATTTAGCCACAATGTAAATATACATGTAGGTCTCCCATTCAGGCCCTCTTTCCGTCAATTTCATAACACTGTATTTGCCTTAAAGGTATAAAATTGTATCATTGTTGTTCAACCCTTTCCCCTTGAATTGACACTTGAGTCAACAACTTTCCTTGGCATGAGGTGGGCACTAAGTGCCCAACTCATGCCAAGGAAAATTGTTGACCTGGGGCATGGATCTTGATAGGGCTCGTCTACAATTCTCGGTCAAAATTGTATTTCATTACTGTTGAAATAAGTTGAAAACACTGAAGCAGATATTTGACCACCAGCAGGTTTTGGCCGGTTTAAGGGGGGGAAAGGTTAATTAACAAAGGGATGTGAGCTATGAATGTACCATGCAGACTCCAAACCCCTTTCATCTGTAGATGTTGGCTCTTTTTAAATGATGTGGCGCCCTGTATGGACAGCTCAATGGACCACAGTTGGAATGGCCAGGTTTATAGGTCAAAAGTGTGTATGTGAGGGGTTTCAAATCGTGCAATTCCCATATTGTAATTTTACAAAGGAATGTTCAACAAATTTTCCTCCTCGTGAGAGACGAGACGTGCCATCTGTAGAACTGCAATTCTCATCTATCGGTCTTTTGGCACTTTTACAGGGCCTGGACTGGTAGGAGAGTCGCCGTGCCTGACCCTTGACCCTCACAAGCCAAGTGGCCATGTTGGGAAATCAGTGCAGAGGTTTCCGAGCGGTGTCAATGTTAAGGTAGAAAAAAGGGTCCCAACGTTTGACAAACAGGAGAGAAATCGAGGACAGTTAAATTTCCCAGGAGCCACTTCAAAAATGTCAACTTCAGGCATGCCTAGAGTGTTGCAGGCCAGCTGTGAAGCAGGCCTATTTAAATCAAGTTGGCCAGGTCCTGCTGGTCAAAGTTCTGACATTAGGGAGAGAAGACATCTTTGTGGGTTTTGCCAGAAAGGATTCCCCTCCCAGAGTAGTCTGCAGCGCCATGTGATGATTCATACAGGGGAATGTCCTTACGTCTGTAGTGTCTGTCAGCAATCTTTCAACCGAAGCTCAACGTTAAAAACCCACTTACTGACTCATACAGGAGAAAAACCTTTTGTTTGCAAGGCTTGTGGTAGGGGATTTACAACATCAGGCAACTTAAAAGTACACTATATAAGGTGTTCAGCAAATTCTACCTCCAGACTGAAGAGCTCTGAATAAACATTGGCCCAGTCATTACAAGAGGAACACTGTATTGGTTCGCAAGTGTATGTTGGTAGCTATTCACAGTTTTAGTGTGGAATATTGGGGAGTTATTTCCCCACAAAGACAGCTGTATTACCCAAGGTTATAGCTGAGGGTAATACAACTGTCTTAATGGGGGAGATGCTTCCAGTATTTCTCACTAGAACAGTGAGCAACCATTTGTGATCCATCAATCATTTCATATAACAATGTTCTGCACTGACTCACTTGCCGCCATGCTGTTTGCCATCTGCTGTTTGAATACATGGACAGACACATCTAGTGATTGATAGAGCAGTTAATTCTGTAGGGTTATGCAGCATGATCTAATGAGAACACGCTCTTTTCGTTGGCCAGTCACATTGTTCGTTGTGTGCCACCGGTGTGTTGTGCGATATGGATTTATAAGGAAACTGAATACATGTTATGTAACACTGGAATCAACCAATCGGAAGGCGATAAACTTGTCAAAAAATGGGACAAATTGTGATATCTGTAAAGTGAAGATAACCCCAGGAGTAAAAACTTCAGCGCTAACTTGGAGTCTGACTCAGCAGCTGTGTTTGTGTTTTTGGTGAAAGTTAAATATCATTCTTACATCTGGAAGTACAAGCATTTCAGCAGCCTGCTTGAATGACAGGTTGTTTTACTTCTAATTTAAAATTGGGAATCATGAAAATGTAGGTCAGCCTGACTTGTCATGTTAAGTATCGAATGAGTTGATTACAGATGCGAGAAAGTGTGACGTCTTGGGGGACAGGTAGCATACGTGGCGGGGGTGATTGGGGAGTGGGAAGACGGCGTTGACAGACAAACGTGATAGTTTCAATTTCTGGAAACTGTCCAGGTGACAATTGAAAAGTTACCAGTTCCAGAATAGTATTTATCTTCTGCATGCACTGTGACAATCTAGTCTCCATTGTAATTCCCATGTGCATGCTTTTGAGGGGGGAAAAATGTAGATCTCTTCATGACTTTCATCAAAACATTGTCATTGCATATTGAAGATTTAATATAAGGTTCCACTTTCACTTTCTGATTGAATGTAACACTAAAATACGGCAAGTTACAGTTTTTCTGGGCGACCGTGGAAATAAAACTTTGTGCAAAAGTATGGTAAGAAGATGTGTTCTGTTTTCTGTAGTTTTATGCAGCAGCAAGTCTCCTTGGGCATTTTCCAATGTCTGATTTCAACAGTCAGAATTTCAGAATTGAAACTCTTTTCTAGTAGTGTACATGTATTACAAATAACCAATGACAAACCAGTGTTATATGGAAAAATCTTTTAATTCAAGACCCTACACTTCTGGTACCCAGTAAACAGGTCATGCAGGAAGTGCATGTTTCCCATAATATTAAAAAAGGGTTCGCTCCATTGGGGGGCCCTTTCTGTTTTCAAGTTGTCCGTCTGTCCGTATTTTTTTCACTGTAATATTTATGGAATGCCTCCATGTATTTTGGTCAAATTTGGCAATCTACTTTTCTTACCTGGCAAGATGAACTGATTAGATTTTGGTGTCACCATGACCTAATTGATCAGCAACAAAGAAATCTTGAAAGCATGATAAAAACCAACCAATAAATCGACAGAAACATGTAATTGTCTCGTACTGTGTCAACTTGAATTTGTTATGAAGCTGGGTACCAAGATTCTGTATATTCCTTTGCTTTGGAATATAGTTTGTGAATAATATTTTTGTTTTGGTAAGATTTTGGTACAGTGTGGCCAAAGCTTATGGAGTAAAACTGTTGACCTGGACCATTATATTCTATGGAACCAGAGGCATGCTGGTACTTGAATGAAAGGTCTTTTGACAAGGAATATGAATCTGGCATCCGCATTATAGTTGAAAGCAGTTTGTGTTAACCCTTTCCCCCTCAAGCCGGCCAAAACCGGCTGGTGGTCAAATGTCGTCTGCTTCAGTGTTTTCAACTAATTTCAACAGTTATGAAAAACAATTTGACTGAGAAATGTACATGAGACTTATCAAGATCACATGCCCTAGGTCAACAGCTTTCCTTGGCATGGGTTGGGCACTTAGTGCCCAACCCATGCCAAGGAAAGCTGTTGA
The DNA here is from genome assembly GCA_964020975.1 of Hermodice carunculata. Classification (NCBI taxonomy): domain Eukaryota; kingdom Metazoa; phylum Annelida; class Polychaeta; order Eunicida; family Amphinomidae; genus Hermodice; species Hermodice carunculata. Next base: position 83,788,773 of record OZ026623.1, on the reverse strand, counting down.
CTCAGTCTTAATTCAAGGGGGAAAGGGTTAAGTAGTTGAACTTCAGTCACAGTTGGCATCGAAAGAGTCAGACTGCCCCTACAACCAGTCAAAAGTGGTTTTATGGTACAGATGTTCTAAAAAGTTAAAATTCAGGTAACTAATGGAAACATTTTGGCAAAAAATTCCCATTTACATACAGAAAGCTTATTCAGTTAAAAAATTTAAAAACTACCTGAAACAGTGATTCTAGAAGAATAATGAATTAGCTACAGTGAATACTTCCTTTTTGTTTAACACCTCTGAATAATTTATTTGTAATAAACTACTGTAAATATATGACATACAAATTGCACATACTCAAGAGCCCTTTAAGTGGGGGAGATATAAGCCCTGTGGGGTGTCCTTCTCACAGCTGAAAATCTTTTATAAAAATATTTTCTTTCTTACTGTATACATATACTATTTGTTGAGAATATCTGTTGATCTTCAATGTATAATGATTTTCAGCAATAAATCAATCCAATCCAATCCAATCCAATCCAATCCAATACAACATAGTCTAGCATCACAAAGGTTTTGGTTGTAAAAAGAGGTGTGGTCTGTCAGCAGAGGTGGCTTTTACAGCATGTGCCAGTCTTTGTATGAGCACAAAAATAATGATACAAAATGAAAGTGAAACCCAACCAGAAACATGATCATCCACAGGTGTTGGGAAAAAAATCATGATCAAATGTGAGCTGCATGCTGTGTTCTACAGTCAATAAGAACCAAAATGGTGGCATGAAAGGGTAGTTTTCTCCTAGCAGACAGTGTCCAGCAGTGAAAAGAAACCCCACGCATATACACACATGCACAAATAAAAAAAAAGAAAAAAATACAAGAAGGCCGAAAGCATGATCAAACAATGTTATGCAATGTTACTGTGATATTGTACCCTGTATATACATTGATATGGTGCAAGGTCACCTCATTGATCAAAAGACGATCTGTTTTTGACCATAGGGTGTGCCAGTTGTGTTAATATTTACAGAGAGGGTATTTTGGCCATTTTTCCAGGCATCTACAGGCCCACATTTGCAGGAAAGCAGCCCACATTTGGTGCAGAGGACATGAATGTAGAACGCTATAAAAGAGCGATGGCGGGATCATCTTCATTGCCGAGCCTAATGTCCTCGTCAGGTTTTACTCTGGGGTTAAGGTCTGTGCACACGTCTTTCAAGATCAGAAGTAGCCAGCAAAGTGGAGTTGCACATGGACGGACAGATGAACAGACACACCCAGGAAGGAGGCGACACTTTTGCAAATTCTGCGGCAAAGGTTTTCTAGGTCGAGGCAATCTGCGGTTTCATATGATGATTCATACGGGAGAACGGCCATATGTGTGTGATACTTGTGGAAAAGCATTCAACCGTAGTTCAACTTTGAAAACTCATGTTCTGACTCATACTGGGGAAAAACCACATGCGTGTGAGAAATGTGGTAGGCGCTTTCTGACATCTGGCAACCTGAAAGTCCATGCAGTGCGATGTACTGGTATACCGTGATGCAATGAACAAGTATAACGGTACGGTTTTTCTGCGATTAGCATTTTGGTGAAAGCCACTAAACTGAGATTATATCACAATGTGTGTATCAAACCGGGCTGATAAAAGATACTGTGCCGAAATGAGTGCAGTCAAAAGCTGTAATGCAGAATAATGTTGACTGACCATGTTGGCATCAGGGAATAGGAGTGTCAATTAACCTATTAAGAACATGATTGTCAAGCATAAGTGTCAATTCACCTACATGTACTACCAGTGTTTCCCACAGACCACAAAAAAGGGCAGGGCGCAAGGAAATTTAGGGCAGGGTAGATGACCTACTTTCCTATCTCTCCTATGTTAAAATCTAAAAAAGGGAAGGAAACCAGGAAAAAGGGCAGGGCGGAGTGCCCTGCTATTTTTGACAAGGGGAGACACTGACTACAGATATGAATGTCAACTGACTTACCCGTGCACACGACCTAGTATGAATATAAGTATTACACTTCAGTGACCTGAGAGCAATATGTTTGTACAGACACAAGTATCAATGGACCAAGTATGGATATAACAGTTAAACCTTAGGGAGTTGAGAGCAATGTATCTGCTTGCAATTTTTTCCTATTAAAAATTTTTGCCAGCCAGCATCGGATGTTTTCAAAGTTGTCTGCCTCTTGTCAGTAAGAATAATATATCAACAACTGCCCACCAGGCACTATGGGCTCAGAGGTGTGAAGAAGGACTCAGCCCTGACAGGGTGACTTTAGGGAGTACAAGGAAGATTGGGGATAGCTTTCAATGTTTACTCTTTCAGTGCAAAATTTTGGACTGCGTCCACAGCTTTACTTGATGCACACAGGGCGCATTGCACCCAAGGCATGCAGACAAAAGATGTTCATGTGGGATGTATTCTCTCTGGATCTGTAGGCATGCTGGTATTTGAATGGAAGGTCTTTTTACGAGGAATACGAATCTTGGGTCTTTATGATAATCCAGACCAGTTTGACTTAAATAGACTTGTAGTTACAGATAGACTTGTATTTCATTTTGTGCAAGAACTGTTTTTGCTCTGATGCCGGGCATTTTGGGTGCAGTGAAATTGATAGCAATAATGGTGGGGTGTATTATGGGATAGAGCTTATCTCTGTGGAACTGGGGTGTGTTACTTGTTACTACTTGCCTGAACTTTGCCTGCTGGATGAACTATGTTTCCATTTGTTAAGCATGCCACAAACACAGTACTCGGCCTATTTAGAGGAGGGTGTGTGTGGGGTGTGTGCAGAACTTGAGTCTCAGTACATTGTGATAGGAAATAATTTTGCATCAATACAGCATTAAGTAAGAACGCTCGAAAATAATGGCCTGTATGAAGTATAGAAAATAAGAAGGCTTCCACTATGCTGGAAAGGAAAATAAAATTATCAAATACACCATAAAGATACCCCCCATGTGGCAGATTATCCTAGTAAAGGTAATTGAAGGTTGTGAGAAAAAGCACTAAGTGTCTTACACATTGTGCTTGTTTGAGGTTTATTATAGTTCGCCATGGTTCCTTTGGAGGAAAACATTTTCTGGATCGAGGTTACCCCATCTCCTGGGTTATTGTACCATAATTCAGTAGATCTCGTCTTAGGTCCCACTTTATGACTTGACTTCAAGGAGACTACAGAGCCTGCAGGTGGACCTCTTTGTTGGCTGTTTGTCAGGTAACATGCACAGTTAGAGGTTATTCCGTGCCCAATTCAGTTCCTTTGCCTGCATGGATCCCCCAAAAGCCTGTATTCTCCGAAGCCTCAAAGGGTCAAGGGAGGATACAGGCTGAAGGGGGACCCACCCAGGTAAAGAAACTGAACTGGGCATAGAACAATCTATGTATCCAAAATATCAGTATCCATTATGTGGTTCTACAAGAAACATTAAAATGAAAAAAAAATAGTAAACAATTTTTGTCAGCCAGAATGTCCAGCTGTCTTTCCCGTTCAATATCCATCGCTGGTCTGTGAAGGCTGTCTGTCTGGTTGTCAGGGTAACAAAAAAAAAAAAGCAATCTCATTGGCTTGTCAAAATATGACGGATATACTGACTTTCAATGCTGTTTCAATTCAAGGGCAGTATACTGAATGTTGCCAGGCTAACAGTTCTCCAGCATTCTGATTGGACAGATTCAGTACACTCCCTCAATTTGATGTGATTACATCCCTTTGTACACACTTTATGCTGGAGGACTAAAAATGAAGTATGAAGGCAATTTTATTACTATATTTAGGAAACTATAGGGAAACTGTTCTTGAAAGATTGCCTCTAGGGATGATCAAATTGTGGTCTTTCAAAACAGGTTTTCTCTCAGGAGGTGTAAATAGTGCGGAAAGTACTAAGCACAGTATCTTGAAAAGGTGGTGTTGCAAGGCAGGTGAATCATTTAAAAGGTCTTTCTTAGACTTTTTTTTTTTGCTGCTTAAAGGGACTGAGAGGTGGGGATGGGGTGGGGAGGGTCAAATCTGTATTTCTCTGCTTTTTTAAATGTATCCATGAAACATAAATGCAATACTGTGTTGCAAAATAACGTTATGAAGAGAATTTGAAACTCATTTATGTGGGACTTAACTTTACAGCTCAGAGATGAAATATAAACTGATTCTGTAGTAATTTCCATAAATGCAATCTACATTTTTTTGTCATCAGGATTAAATACCGTGGTGCCCGGAATACGGTGTCTTGACACTAGGTAGATCTTACTGGCTATTTACTTTTATTGTAGATGCTTAACCTTAAGGGATCTAAAGGGATCTAAACATAATGTATTTGCATGTGATGTTTTACTCTGGAAAATTACCAGTGAGCATCTTGCAATGTAAATGTCAGTTCCCTCTTTCTCATGTGGAATAGTATGCTGGCAGCCACAGATCTTCATGGCCCTGTCTCAGGCCAATGCATCGAGGCAGTATTTATTATCCTGCATTAGGATAAATTCTGCAATTTGATTGAATTAAATGTAAAACAAATTCTCGTCTTTCCATCCTCAGTAGCTTCTTGGCACGACAGAAGGGGGAAATGAATCTGTCTTCCATAATAGCTGTATAACAAATGAGGAAAGTCACTGGTGACATAGTGGAGAGCCTCGTTTTCAATAGAAAGTTGTCTGTAACAAGAACAGGGATTGTGGGGAAGTGATTTGCTGACCTCCCAGACATTGAAATTGAGGAAAAAATGAGTAAAATGACACCAAAAAGTACTTTGAAATCTAATAAAAAAGATGCACAAGCTTTCAGACAATATCGTTCCTATATTATTACAGGATAAAACCTTCAACACCAGTCTCTTCATGGAATACAAGAAAATCTCCACCTGAAAAGATTGAGCTTGCAGCTTCATGGGATGCAGATCTTTTCAGGTGCAGATTATCTTGAATTCTGTGAAAAGACTGGTGGTAACTTGACAGTCTTTGAGACTTGATTAACTTTTCTGCATCACGTTGAATGCATGTAGAGAAAATGGATTCTTCCAAGGAGCTGATACTTTCTGGCCCAATTCTTCCACAAAACAAGATAATCCTTGGTTATTTATCAGTATAGACACACAAGACCCAAGGGATGAATGACAACTGTCACCCTTCTCCAAATGCGCATAAATGATTCGAGACCCAACAACTTTAGGCAGGCCAGAAAATAATTTTTGACTTTTGATTTTGAATGCTAAAAATGCTCTGTTGGTGTCTATATTAGGATGGTAACCAACAATGGAGTCGAGAAACTGCTCTTGGTAGTGTGTTACCCTCTGAACAGGGTTCAAGCAAATCATTAAGGTACAGACCTATTTGTACTAAGGGTTAGAAGGTTCTCTTAAAAAGTGTTTTGACCATATTTCCAGGACTGCGGAGACACAGTCAGACAAAGATGAAGACAAGAGGCCCCATAGGTCATTACAAAGAGGACACAACAGGCCCCTTGGATCATTTAAAAGGGATTGTCACAGGGCAGACAATGGTGACATCTGTGGAAAGGGATACCAGACGTGAGACGTTCCACAGTTCTTTGCATACAGGCAGCCATGAAAGTGAAGTCAAATCGGCAGCTGCTGTTTCAGATCGCAGCCTCGTCTTCTGTCCGTTTGATATGTGTGGTCAGGCATTCGAGGACGAAGTACAGTTACAGAATCATGTGCTAGGACACACATATGAAAGTTCCTGTGTTTGCATGTACTGTAACAAGGTCTTTGCCACAAAAGGCAACTTGACACGACATCTCCGCATACATACAGGATATCGGCCCTACAGCTGCGATGTCTGTGGAAAAACCTTCAATCAGGGCTCGGCACTGAAGAGCCACAAGTTCACTCACACGGGGATCATGCCCCATGTGTGCGAGGCTTGTGGTAAAGGGTTTAGAGTTCCTGGAATGCTGAAGATACACAAGAGAAGATGTCAACTGAAAACTGACCCATAGAAGAGTCATTTTCCTACATGTGCAGATGAGAGGATATTTGTTTTGATGTCTGTATGGCGGGAACAGTAACTTCACAAATTAAGCCCAAGAATTATAATGACCAGTCAGGTTTGACCACAAACTTGCTGGCTGGTGGTAGCATGTTCATCCACAGCGATGCCCATTGAGTAATATCAGCAGTAATGAAAATTTGAGTGAGTGCAAATTGTAGGTGAGGCCGGTAAAGATTACATGCCCCGGGTCATTGGCTTTTCTTGGCATGAGATGGTCGCTTAGTGCCTGACATGGAAAGCTGTTGACTTGGTGTTAAGCTTATTCTTCATACAAAGGGGAAAAGGGTTAAGTTGGGAGATGCAGATCAGCTTCTATTATATAATATGCAACAGTTCCTGGTAGAGTTACATTTGTACTTGGTCAGGGAGCTGTCAGTAATGCTTGTCCTTGTCACGGTAATGCTGCTCAACGGCTTTCCTTGATGCAGGCACAGCACATTTGACCTAACCCAGGCCAAAGAAAGCTGTTGACCTAGTGCATGGTATTCTGATAAGTGTGCTTTGCATCGCTGATCCGTAAACTGTTCACTTAACGTGAAATTTAATCGAAACATGACAGTCGGGTGACTTTGCACAGGGAAGGGATTGATTTAAGTGAACAGTCCCAGGAAACTGGGTCTAGTGATAGGAATTCTTCACTAGGCAGTGGCATTGTGGGTAATATTATGGGATATTTCCAGTAATGGTCATTGGGGCAGCAACCAAAAGGTCACAATTTTGTGTGAGGAATAGTAAGTTGAGAGGAATAGAATTGATGCATTACTTTAGTTGAAGAGAGATGCTTGGAATTGTATTGAGGAATAGGCATATTAAATTTGTGAAAATTGGCACGGAATATACAGTAGCCCCTTCTTTGAACTCCTAAAACGGGTCCAGATGTGGTCATATAAAGCAGGTGGTCACTAATTAGAGGTCCAAGGTCACACGGGGAAAAAGCTGACCAGGAATCTGACAAATGTAGTATTAACAGACAGGTGGCCTTTCAGTGGAGTGGCCTCTGAAAGGAGAGACTACTTTATCACAACAAATGTGCAAGTGTGTATTTTGAAGTGTTCTGATGCACTGAAGTTTTGCCATTGACTTGAGACTTCCCAGGTCAACCTCTGTCCAGTTTTACTTGTTTTGTGTGTTCATTTGAACTTACATGTAAAGGTGCACCTGAAGAATGTTTGCCAATGTGATTTTGCACAATTAACGCTGAGCTTTGAAAATGCCAAGCAGAAACTAAGACGGCCTAAAGCTATTTTGACCATTTTCCAGGCAAATCGAAGAGTGAGCGTCGCAGACAAAGGGCTGTCAAGGTCAGGGCTCACGCCTTTGCAACTCCTTCCCATAGGGATGATACCTTGATTGGTGACCTTGACCTTGGAGCAGATGACCGAGTTGGTGATACAGGTGTAAGTCAGTATTGGGTTAAAAGAATGATGCATGGAGCGAGTGCACTTAGGCAAACAACAACAACAACAACTTACCAGACATTTACATCAGGGTTTGGTACAGGTGATATATCTGTGTCAGAAAGTGCCCTAGAAAGTATGCCGGACTCGAGAGTTCGTAGGCTCCGACCTCCGGGACAGAAATTTCTGTGTAGCGTCTGCAACAAAGGGTTCATCACCAAATACCATTTGACGCGTCATGTGCGCATACACACCGGAGATCGTCCCTTCTCCTGTGAGACCTGTGGAAAAGCTTTTAATCAGAAGTCTGCGTTGAAAGCACACCAGTCAACGCATACAGGCCTAAAGCCACATGTGTGTACAAACTGCGGGAAAGGATTCATAACGCCGGGACTGCTGAATGAACATTTGTGCAAATGCATCCAGGTATAGTGCTGCTGAATGGACATAACTTGCGGATGCATTCATTTGCATTTGTGCAAATTCATCTAAGAATAGGGTCGCTGAATGTAGTGCAAATGCATCCAGGAATATGGTTGCTGAATGGAAATTTCTGCAAATGCATCCAAGAATGGTTGCTAAAGTGAATGATCATGCACTTATGAATAGGATTATTGAATAAACATTTGTACAAATGTGTCCGGGAATAGGGCTTCTAAACACACAAAGTGCAAATACATCCAAGAATTGGGTTGCTGAATGCATATGTAGTTGGTGTAAAAGTGCATCCATAAATATGAGTTGTGAGTGGATACTGGCACATTGCCTATGCCGTGGGGCTAGGGTTGCTTAAAGTTTGGTGGAAATGCCTATCAAACTGGGGGTGGGGTCATGTGCTGTTGCTGAGGTATTGAAGACTTTTCTGGGTTGCTGAATAAACAATATTACAAATGCATATGGCACTTAACGTGAACTGTGACAAGTGGTTAAAGTGCAGGGGGAGGGGAGGGGGAGGGATCGCAGATGGACGTGGGGGAGTAGGATTATTGAATATCAGTGGAATTGCATGGAGAAGACTGGTGAGATTGTACCAGTAGACATTATTATGTCACAGAATCATTTTAATGGTGCTCTATTTAATTGACACCTCTAAACAAAAGTGGGGGGGGGGGGACTGGTGTTTAATTAATGGGGCCATCTCGGGCATATCCATGTAGTGTATTTAATGATGCTCGAATTGTGTTGATAATAAACAAAACCATTTTGTGGTCAGCTATCTATGAAAATCACCTATCCACATATCAGGATGCTGTTCATGTGTCTGTGAAAGTGAAAATGATGGGAAATTTTGGTAATTTTATGAGTGCTGTGCCAAGACAGGACACAACCAGTATGAGTTGTTGTGAGTGTAGGAAGATATATTCTCATGTAATACAATTGGAAGACATACCAAGATGCGAGACAGAAATCAGTTGTCATCTGGTAGGTAACAATGTTTTTAAGTACCATGATTGGTTAAGAAGTTTCACAAACAGCCAATCAGTATGGCTTTCTCATTGTGACCCATTTATAATCAAAGCCCAATAAAATTTGCAAGGCACTACTTTCAGCTATAAAACATGTAGTCATATGACTACCCTGGAATTTCATGAAAATATTCAAGTAGCATATACAATATTCATTCTATTTGTAGCAAGCACCTCAATAGAGGTACGCCTCTAATTTTTTCCGTTTGTGGACTTCACATACCAAGTCATTTTATCCTCTTTTTTTCCCCCAAAAATATTGACCTGTGTTGAAAGGATAGGCATCACTGATTGTACTTTGAGCAAAACCCACACTCAATTGGGCTGTAAAGATTGCTGTTATTTTAAATTAACAAGAATCAAGTGAAACAGTTTTGCAATCTTCTGGTTTGATGCCGGAATTTTTTTTTGCATTGTCATGGTGTGCTACTACTGTATTCATTCCAATTGTAGCACTTGCTCTAATATTAAGAAGCACACGCCTACTTCTTAATCTTGGTTTTTTTTAAATTAAAATTCAGTATTTTTCAGTATTGAAAAGAAAAATTTTAATTGCTTGTAATGAAAGAAGAAGGTTCATTGGTGTTATTTTATGCTCATGGATTCTATAATAAATAATTGCTTGTGGTATTGTAAATCAAGACATATCATTATCACAAAACTCCACAAAAACCATGTCTGCTCCGGGAAATCTTCGCATTAGCACAGCATGCTACTATACAAAGGAACATGGTATCACTTTTGTCAGAAGTAAAGTGGCAATGCTCAGCTGTTTACTTGATCAACAGTCAGATTTGTTTTCTGAACAACAAATGTGTTTAAAGATGGTACCACAGGGATTCGGTTCAATAGAGAAGGAGGCAGTACTCAGAGAACTTGGTGAAGCCAAATTAAGAGCAAAATATTTTGCACATGGGTATGGTGACAGATGCACAGAATGGAGTCGTGTGGTGCAGTAATGTTGCAAATCATGATGGTTGTAACCAGTAATTCACGAAATAAAATTGACACTGGCAGATTGGAAATCCTCACTTCAGAGTTATTTATTAAGGGAAATATTGTTGAAGGTATGTGTGAAAAAAGGAATAACCAATTTTAACCATCCAAATGCATTTCACTCTTAGTGGAGGCCCCTTTTGGGGGGATCAGTTTCACTTCTAGTGGAGGCCCTTTGGGGGATCAGTTTCACTCCTAGTGGAGGCCCCTTTGGGGGATCAATTTCACTCCCAGTGGAGGCCCTTTTGGGGGATCCAATTTCACTCCTTGTGGAGGCCCCTTGGGGGGATCAGTTTCCAAAGAATATTATTACAGTGCTCAGGTATATTAACATAGGGACTTTTGGGCTCATCCTTGTTATTTAATACAAAGAGAAACTTAACAAACCTAATTCTGTAAGCCCATGTACCGTTTGAACACTATCAAGTCCGATATTCTAAGAGCAAAGTCCTATTCCGTACCATTCACTGAAAAACTGTATTGTTCTAAATCATAATAGCAAATTAATTTATGAAAGGAACAAATCATATTCATAAAATTTGAAATTTAGAAGAAAGTTTTTAGGCATTATTAGCCTTTAAAAAATCGGGTCATCAGCGGGGAACCAGCGTGTCATAGTTGGGAATGGATATCTTGGGATATGTTGACACTAATACAGAAATCCTATTCCTAAGGCTCGGCATGCATTCATTTTAAAGCACAGATTTAATGCTTGAACCTTAAAACTGCCTCTTTGTGCTGGTCACATAGTGGTCAATGGCAGCCTGTAGTGAGACCGAACAGGAGAAAAATGATAAGTTTTTTATATGCAGGGATGTTAGATGCATGCACAGCACTCGGACTGTTTAAGATGCAGTTTATTTGCTATCACAATTTCCAGTCTTTTTTTGTCCAAACTGTTCTGATATGAAAATAGTGTAAAGAGTTCTACGAAGAATTTTTACTGCTTCCTTTCTTTGTTCTGGTGATGTGTTTGCAGGGACAGAAGGGTTGAGAAAATAAAATATGCATTCGGTGCACTTCAAAATTCTCTGCTTTCTTGCCATAACTGGACACTGTCCTGAGCGCCTGATCATTGATAATGCCCCAGTGACTGCACAGTGCCCCCTCCTTTGACCGACCACCCGTAGGGCAGGCACGTAAGGTGTCAAATAAAGCAGGTGCTGTCTCTGTAGAGATGAAAATAATGTGGGAAAGATAGCATTGGATACCTGGTCAATTTGGTCTCAAAACCCAGGTAGTCTCTCACTGGAATACTGTTCTTGAGAACTTATTCCACATTATTTTACCTCCTAACAGAATTCTTTAGATCTGAAGCTCATGCCATATTATATTGGTAAAAGTTTTTTTGTCGGTTTTTATATTACAGTGCAAGTCATACTACAGTTTTTCATGAGAACTTATTCCATGTTATTTTACCACGTAATTGAATTCTTTTTGATATCTCGAGCTCATTCCATATTATATTGTCAAAGTTTTTGTATTGCCGGGCAAGTCATGCTGCAGGTGCACAATGGCTGGTATAGTTTGACTTGCCTGGCAATGCAAAAAGCGCTTCGAGTTCAGACTTGGCGCGCTTGCTGTAAAACTACTGCTAATGGCTGTGAAGAATTTGAAAACCAAGCATTCAACAGTTTGTCCCTTTAGTTTAGACAAAGTCAACAGGCTAAGCACCCAATGCATGCTAAAGAAGGCTGTTGACTGGGAATATTCTCTGAAACTACAGACATGCTGGTCCTTGAGTGGAAGGTCTTTTCACAAGGAGCATAAATCTAGTACCCTCAATATAATATTCAGAGCAGTTTGCTTTAAGGAGTTCCACTTTTGTCACAGTTGGCATCAAAAAAGTTAATTAACCCTTTAATTAACTCTTTCACTGACAAATTGTAGACTAAGTCTAACAGATTTTCTGAGTACCTCATATGCGCAGAGGAAAACTGTTGACCTAGGATATTCTCTCTGGAACTCCAAGCATACTGGTACTTGAACAAAAGGTCTTTTTCCGAGGAATGCGACTCTAGGATCCTTAGTCTGACTTAAGTATAAATGTAGATTGTCTGAAGTCACGCTTGACACTTAAAGAGTTAAGACTGAATCAGCAGATGAAGCACCCAGTGCATGCCAAGGAAAGCTGTTGACCTGGGGCATTATCTTGATGGGTCTCATCAACAAGTCTACAAATTTTCATTCCAATTTTGTTCCAATTAGTCAAGAACATCAAGGCATACAGTATTTGATTACCGGCTGGTTTTGGTAGGTTTAAAAGGCATGGGTAATAAATGTAGGTCAGTACACAAGAAAATTAAGGACTGGCCTGGAATAAATTACAACTGTGATCCTATCGATGCTCTGTCTTCTGAATCAGGGGGCCAATTGAGTTTGGGTTTCTCATGTGACAACATGTGTGTGATGTATGAATTTGTGATCTAGACAGCTCTGTCTTTTAGGAAGACAATATTGCTTTGTATACAAGTATTATCTCTCTATCAGCAGTGCAACCCTTCTGTTTTATGTTTTATATTGACCGTATTATCCCGTTTAGACGCCTGGGGCGGGTAAGAAATTTTTCTACAGTAAGCCCTAACTGTAAACCTATTTTTGGAATGCGAATCCAGTATTTATTGAAAATCAGGGTAAAATTAAGACAGCCTAGTAATATTTCATAGTTTTTCTGGTAAGAAAAAAGGGGGCGCTTAGGAGGTAGGGGGTCCTTAAAAGGGATAATGCAGTAATGAGAGCCTAGTTGATCAGGGTAAAACTACAATTGCAATCCCATAGTCTAATTGCTCCTGGTGGTATAAAAAAAAGGGCATGAAAATCTTTGGTTTACTGCTCTAGGCATTGGGGCCTTCAAGTTTTTTTTTGAAATATAGGTGACCTTTTGACATAATTTACTTCCAATGTGACTACAGAGAAACATATTTCTGAAAGATATAGCCCCGAGTGGTGATCTTGTAAAATAGGTGATCTCCCGTAGGAGTGATACATATAATGATATAAAAACTACAAACAAGTGAGGGTCATGTAGGGGCAACCCTGTTCCCCGATTGTTTAATAAAGTACCTTTAAACCAACTTGAAAATTACGGAGCAAAGAGTTCAAATACATGATGTTTCAAGACATGCTGTCATTCCCAGCAGTGGTCCTGTTCGATGAATCACAGTCAGATATATGACATGGTAAAAGGCTGCAAAACATGTTGAGTAGTTACCCGCTGAAGACCCTTTAATTTATTTGGGCTGATACAGCCTATATCAAAATTTTACAGACGAACGTGTGCAATATGGACAATAGTAATTCCATATGTATATAGGTTAGACAGGGACAGGTTAGCTTATGGAGAGTAAAGAGTTCGGACTGCGGACCAGGGTATTGACTACTAGGAAGTGGTTCTGGGCAAAAAGACACAAATACAGTAGTCGCTTACTGATAGTTTTGAGGGACTTCTAGTCCAGTTCTTTTCCAATGTGACTCATTTATCAGATATAACCAGATACCCAGCCTCATTTTGCAGCGACTGATGGTTTCGTTGTATTTGACAAAGCTCAGTTTTTTTTTCTCTTCTATATTGTAGTATAGAAACAGAGCAGTGCTTTTGAAGTATGTCTTGCCCTGGTTGAAACTTGACCAGTTCAGATATAGCAGACATGCTTATTGTCATATTTTTGTACATTATGATGTACAAAACTTTATTTTAATTTATTTGATTGTATTGGGTAGTTGGCTATTCCAGCACAAAGTCACAGTTGCAAACTTGGGATTACTTGTCATTTTACCTGTTCTGGACAGTCAGGTGTTGCAGAGCACAGCATATTCTGGTTTTCCCCAGAAAATTTTCAAGAGGTATGGGAATTGCTTAAAATATTTGAAGCTGTAAGATTTATGCCTTAGTCACATAGTACAATAGAAAGATCAATTTCAAATCCTACACTCTATGGTAAAGCCCTAGAATTCTAGGGCTGTGGAAAAAGCCTGAGATATTTAAAAACCCATTTTTCAATATGATCAAGGAGCCTACACGAAACTTCAGAAGACCTTGCAGAAACTTGATGCAATTTGGTGGAATTCCACTATTTCCATTTGTGTCTCTCTGACACTTTTGTCAACAGAAGTCAACAGGAATCGAACAGAAATGTTGAGAAACTGATTGAAAATTTTTTAAGTACAAAGTGCAAAAAGCTTGCCAATATTCTGACATGGGTAAGTTATTTTAATTGGGGAAGAATATGTCTGATAAAGGTAAACTTTTTTTGCAGCCAATAAAGCCATTTGTTTGTTCACAGGCCAGAGTTTTCCATATTTAACCAAATTTGAAGAATTGCAGCTCTGTCCTCCTATACCTTATAATGGGAAGCCCCAGTCACATGCCTAATTTCAGGATCACAGCCCTACAATTTGTAGGGTTCTGGGGAGAACCCTGGAGACTCATGATAATGTCTGATGGGGCTGCTGTTTGTGTTCTCATGATGTGTTTTATAGTTGTGGAATTTTAACTGCTGTAATATGCTTGTGGATTATTAAAATTGCTTTATTTGAATACCATGTACTTTTTTGTTGTACTTAATTTAAGAAAGAAAAAAAAACATATGCAATTGGAGAAGCAAACAAACCTAAGAATTAACACCTTGAACAGTCAATTTTAGGCCTGACAAATCTTAAAAAGTTTTTAAATGCTTAAAATTCATATTTCTGAGATGACAGAATTCTGATTCAGACATGCTGCTCACAGCAGGCAGAATATACAAAACACAAGCATGTATTCAGATTCAATAACTTCAGAATTAACAGGTCTATTCAAGGATTTTGTGAATTTTTAAACACCGGAATTAGCATGTAGCATGCAGTGATGAGCTGCAGACATAATGTTGATAGTAGTAATAAGAACATAAAAGAAACAGACTTGTTTTCAGATGCAGGAATGGCTTTAAGGACATGGGAAGTGTACTTGTACAGACATGTGTGGAAATGGCAGGCTCCAAAACAAGTCCTGTTAGCTCCTGTTGAAAGCTCCTTGGGTAATAACATATATGAAACCTGATTTGCTCATTTGGATTAAACATAACCAGTATAAATGTGACTCTCTTCAAAATTTTTAGCTAGTTGTGTTACTGTGGGGGTACAGATAAGGACTTTAGATTTCATAATTGGTAAGTTTGTTGAACTTCATCGCAGCTTTGAGAATGATGGTGGCTTTTTTTTGTGTGCAACTGACACTGCTGAAGGGAAAGAAGAAATTTCTCATTTGTAGGCACAGCCACTAGATTTTGAACCATCTGTGAGATGCCACGTTCAACAAGTGCTCTGGCACCTGCCGTTTAAAGTTGCATCAACTACCTGCAAAAGGTATTCTTCTATTGTAGGTGGTCTCAAAATACAGGTAAACCAAAATTCTCCCAGTGTCATGAAAAAATTGTCTCCAAAAGATAGGCTCTCACAAGAGATGGACACTAGTGGAGATGCCATGTTAATTTAGTGGAATAGTATGGGGCGGGGAACGGCAAATTTTAATGTCAAACATGTAGTTCTTGTATCTGCACGAAACAGTTCATGTCTTGAGGCTTGAACACACGACAGTAGCTACCATCTTTTAACGCTTCATTTAAGACTGACCACATCTGTTTCTCTCTCTCTCCCTCCCCCCTCCCTCCCGCCCTCCCGCCTCCCGTGGTGGACATTATTGTTGCTTAAAAATAACAAAAGAATGTGTCAAGAAATTCATTTCACTCTGTATTAACAGTACAGTAGTTTGTATGAGCCAACCCTAGAAAGAAATGGAAGCAGACTGGATATGGCCAAATCTGGGAGAAGACACCATACAGTTTGTCGGCATGTTATCATATCTCTGTTTAATGTGAGCTTTTCTTTATAATGTTGGCCTTGACAGGGCTTCCTCCAGAAAATAAAATTAGGTTATGGAAACATGTCGAAGACATGCCGAGGATCTGCAGCCCACTCCCATAAAACTGTTGTTTAGATGGACTAGAATTGATTCTGTGGCACATCTTGAAGCTCTGGTGAGCAAATTTCATGCAAACTTTAGGGTACAGAGCTGAACCCTAAAAAAAAAATTTAAGGGTATAGAATTTTACTCATTTTACCCTCTGACAGAAACCCTGCTTGGAGTCAGTGGTACCAGAATTGCATTGCCTGGCAAATCATGTCACAGCGGACCTTTTTGGCAGCTGTAGTTTGACTTCCCGCCATGAGGTGCAAAAACCCCTGACTTCAGAATAGCTTGTTAGTACTTGAGTAGAAGCTCTTTTTTTTCTGAGGAATATGAATACAGTGAATCGCACCTCGAAAGACCACTCCTAGCTATGACCAAATTCTGGTCATTAAAGAGAGTTGGTCTCTCCTCAGGGATATAAATAACATGAGGAGTATTCACCAGTTTATCTTTTAACTCTTTCAGTACCAACTATGACTAAAGTCGAACTACCTGGAGGGAACTGTGTACTCTGAATTATGATGACGGTGCAAGATTCATGTTCGTTGTAAAAAGACCTTTCATTCAAGTACCAGCATGCCTGTGGTTACGTAGAATATAATAGTCCAGGGCAACAGGTTTCCTCTGCAGGCTTTGGGCAGATTGCACCCACAGCGTGCCAAGGAAAGCTGCTGACTTGATCCAAAATATGGCACTAAAAAGTTAAAGATAGTTTTTCAAGACAAGTGCTGTCTGATTTAAGTGGTCATCAAGATGGTCCTGTTATATAAAATTCTCATCATAATTTTGGCTGCACATACACAAAAATACCACTAGTATCCTTAGAATGCCTGCAAAGCAGTATGAATCCCTTAAAATAGTCTCTAAAAGGTCTTTTGGCCCTTTTTCCAGGAGAGGACAAGCGGGACGGAGTGAGACGTAGAAGGGATGTGGCATGTAATGTCAGCGGTGATGGCAGAAGAAATTACCTCAGTGGAGGACCTATTCAACTTACGGACCACCCAGCATTTAATCAAAACACAGTGTTAGGTGATTCAGCTGTGTTTAGCCATTACCAGATTCCTGACAGTGAAAATAGCGTTGTCTGTGGATTTTGCTGCAAAACATTTTCAAATCAAGGGAACTTGAAGCGCCATATGATGATTCATACTGGGGCTCGACCATTCACTTGCAAAACCTGTGGGAAATCTTTTAACCAGAAGTCGGCGCTGAAAGCCCACGTTTCGATGCACACTGGTCAGAAACCTCATGTTTGTAAGAAGTGTGGCAAGGGATTTATGACACCAGGGGTATTACTACAACATATGGCAAAGTGTTTCTAGTGTCAGCCACCAGGTGGCTCTTAATTACCGACCTTTTCGCAGGTCAACCACCATGTGCTGGTTACCAGACTGCTCTTTGACACCACTGTGTATTACATGGCTTTTACCAGCAATCCAAAAGTATTGCTACTTGTTACTATGGCACCATAATCCTCCTTTGTATTAGTTTAGTGACTGCCTTTGGGTGGTGCCACCTATTGGCTGGTATTGACCTGTAAGTGTAGCCTCCTGGTGATACGACTGTGCTGCCACCTGGCAGCTGACTTTTTATTTTGGAGAAAATGGTTAATATTAGTTATTAATGGTTAGATTTAATGCTATTATTGATACAGAAAGTTTTTTCCGGAAGGGTCCGTGAAAAATGATCTTATTGCATGTAAAGATAAGTGCATGTTAGAAATGAGAATTAATTGTCTCTTTGGGATCTCCTTATTTCTTTTATCTTTGAACCTTAGCAAGTACCAATACAGAATGGGATTCAAGCACAGGGCTGAAACTGAAGGATTTTTCCACCGCGGTTGCCCCCATGTATGGCTCAATTGAAGACAAGAACTGGGTCAAAACAGCTCAGGAACTTTGGAATTTTTACTTTTCCCAGAACAGAGCTTGCCTTAATGCCAGGTGCTGAAAGGGCATGGCTATCAATTGTTGCTGGATAATAGATCATGTAGGCCTAGGCCTATTTGGTGGGTCGTTTTTGTACACGAATTATAACCAGTGTGTCAACATGAAGAACAAAAATAAGCCTTTGAATGGATGAGATTAAAGAAAGGAGCAGTGACAGGAAACTTTGTTGTCTCACATTGGATCTTAATAAGTTCATAAATGTGTGCATCTCTCCTGGCCTTTCTTTTCTTTTGAAATCTAATGGATATGGGATCTTTTAAATGTGCAACAGAAACATTCCTCTCGATATCAAATATTGTAATTTCATAGCTCAAAACTAGGCGTTTTGCAGTGACAACTTGTTCTTCAGTAGACCTTGTCAAGCAAGGTATCAAGTCATGAGTGGTTCCAGTGCAGACCTTTTAATGTGCATGCAATAACCATCTTACAACCATGAAGTAACATAGGCAAGGGCTAGCCATTAGCCAAAGAGCCAATGGCTTAAAAGGCTGTGATTGACCAACAAAATGTTGTAAGCTTTAGCAAAATTGGCTAAGGATATTTCATAATTTTATGCAACTTTTCATGCACATATTCATGCTTCTTTTTCTCTCACAATTATTAAGGTATGTTGAAAGTAATTTCAAATTGTAGAATTCCGCTCATGGGTTTGGCTAAAAGGATCAGTATTTGGCTAAAGAGATGTTACTTTAGCCAAATTGGCTACAGTTGTAAAATCCTAAGTGCCAGCCCAGGATAACTGTTACTTAATTTATGAAATTGGCTGCAGGCTGTGTTAATTTAATTACAAGTGTCGTTTTCTACAAGGTACTTTTTTTAGTAGTTTTTGTTTCAGTTAGATTTTATCTTTGACCCCGGGGACCCTACAAGGCGATATGTCAGCTCGAAATGCATTGAGTTCGAAAATACTTAGGGTCCCGCGGGTGAAGGTGTTATTGCATTATTTTTTCCTTTTTTTTATAGACTTAGACTAGGTATGAGTGACAAATGGTGCAAACGCAGACCTTGGAATGTATGCCATTTAGCATACAAGGATTATTGTACAGCCATAAGGTAGCAGTTTTGGCGATATTCTTCAGTCTGTATTCATGGCAATGGGTATTGTTATGTTGGACAAGGTTGTTTCATTTTAGTAGTTTGTTTTAGTTTAGTTCAGTTAGGAGGGCCATAATTTCCCAAAATTTTGTGAGAATCTATTTGGATTTTTGTCTATTGATTTTCTTTTTAATGGAAGAGAAGTTTAGGAGAATCTTTATGAGAATGGATTCTCGCCGAAATTTTAGCCCTGGCGAGATTATATCCTTAAGGTATTATTATGTTTAAAGTCTTATCTGCACATTTTTAAATACACACAGTTTCATGTTTATTTCTGTTAGGCTACATTCTTGAGGTATCATTACACTGAAAAGTTATATATCTGCACATTTTCAAATGCACACAATTTCATGTGATGGCAGTGTTATCACTTTTAAGCATAATTTGAGCTTCATAGTTGATGATCTGTGTCAAAATTTTAGAAAACAGTAAATCAAATTTGCTAACAAAATATGATCTTATGTTTCATTGAGTGGCTCCATTGTAGTGTTTGATAGAGCAGCTATGTGAGTAATTTTCAAAGTTGTGTTGGCACACAGTTAACTGGTAAAACAAAAGGAACCCTTCATGTCTACGTGCAACAAGTTTGGTGTATGAACATAGGGTGTTTGCAAAGGGAAAAAAAGGCCCATGTAAGTTTAGCACCAGAATACTGTAAATTACTTTAATTTCACTGGATCCTTATTTTTGCTAATTTAGCTGATGGCACAAAACGGTGAAAATAAAAATACTGTGAAATAGTTTTTAACATTGCACGAATGGGAATTATATCCAAAATAGTGAAATTATTACTACAGTGAAATCTATAAAATACAAAAACTTTGAAATTTGAAACATGCAAAATATAAGCAATTTTACTGATGTGTTTAGTTAGCTTGTGGGGCAAAATGAAAAAAAAAGATGTAAAATGAGAAGGATTGTATACCATGCATTTATATGAGCAAATTAAAGATTATTTTGAATTGTAGTAGAGTTTTGTCATGTATGTCAAACTTTATTGTTCATTTGTCACATCAGTAGTGACCCATGGCACCACCTGGTGGCAGTTTCTGCATGTGGACTGCAATACGCCGTATGCACATTAATTTCCTGCCACAAAGCACGGGTTTGACGCCAGGCGATCATGGGGATGTGCAGGTCACATCCCTGTCATAGACAGGGCTATATGTTTGTTTCTCACAAAGGTAGCGTTTTTTGAAAAATTTAAATTCACAAATGCCAAACTGGTATTCATATAGTATTTCCTGAGCCATACAAAAGAAAAATTTCCGTCAGAAATTTATTCTTTATTTCCAAAATATTAATAATATTCCGCTTGTCCCCCCGGGTACCGACCCATATCTTGCCATAATCCACCAAGTGAGATTAGGCAATCAGGTATTCAGTTGTGGTGGGAAATAAATATGCATATCTCCTATGACACAGTGGTACGTATTGTATGTGACAGTTGCCGGGGAAAGGACCCATGCTGTGTGGCCACATTGTTGTAACTCTTTAAAAACAATTTGAGATAGAATTTGTAGTTGACATGTGTGGAGAAAGCACGGCTGGGTGCCGAAGCTTTCCTGGGCTCTGGTGCCCAACACATGGAAAAAAAACCCCCCAAATAATAAAATAAAGATAAAAAAGGAAACCTGTATGATTTCTGTCTTAATTCACAGGGGAGTCGGTTTCTTTTGAGAGTTTTTCCTGCGATGAAAAGTCACCTGTTGCATGTGTGTGGCCACCCTTTCTTGTCAGAAGGGGGCGCCACATGCAGCAGTTGCCACTGCAATATCAGGTCCATTGGAAATGAGAGAGTTAGGACCATCTAATGCTGAGCAGGGCTCAACATCAGGTCTTTTTAGTGCTTGTCCAGCTACCAGTTTTGTATCAATTTAGGACAAGTAATGGGTTCCATCTCCATTGGGCACAACATGTTTAGTTGTCCTCACAAAAAAAAGCCCCAAAACTTTTTGTTCACAACTGGCCTTAATGTCCAGCTCTGTACAGAAGTCAGTATGGCGAACCAGTTTAACTCTTTCAGTGCCAATCATGTCTAAAGTCCATCTACTTAAGTCAATCTAGTCATCATAAGGATCCCAGATTTGTATTCCTCGTAAAAAGACCTTTCATTCAGTCACCAGCATGTCTATAGTTCCAGAGAGAATATCCCAGGTCAACAGCTTTTCTCAGCACGCATTCTGGGCAATGCTCCTAATGCGTGCTGAGAAAAGCTGTGGACACAGTTTAAGATTTGGCACTTTAAGGGTTAACTGTGGATTTTAAGGTACAACTAACATGCAGGCTCATGTGGCATATTCTGACAGGTGAGTCTGTAATATTTGTTGTACTGGACAATTTCACTCCATTTTTGCTGTAATCTTGTTTTTACTTGTTTCACTGATGGCACAAAACCTCGAAAAATAAAAACAGGATGAACAGTATTTTGACATAGGTTTCATGGGAACTCGGTCCAAAATAATGAAAGTAAAACTTTAGTTAAATGTGTGAAATGCAAAAACGATAAAAATTTATACACATGAAAATAAGTACATTTACAGCTATGATACAGAATGCAGGGGTCAGAGCATATAAACATGATAAAGACAGCTTACATACAAACATGATAGAGAGAGCTTATTTGAACACTGTATTCAGATAAGTGTGCGTACCAGGAAGTATGCTCTTGCCTGCTCAACACAAAGTCATTTACATGGTTTGTGCCGAACTTGGAAGTACCAGGCAATTCAACAAGTAATTTACCCACCTTGGAAAACATTGAATTTGAAGATAATCACAGGAAAAATTGACAACTTTGTGGGAGAAAAGTTGAGAAGCAACATACATGTGGAAGAAAGAAAGTGAAAAAGGTGCAAGTGTAGTCATGATGTGGAGACTGTCTTGTTGAGTTGACCATTCATATGAGCTGCAAGAAATAAACAGATCTTAAGGTCATTTGATTTCCTGTTTTAAAATTGTTCAAAAACTCAGTTTGTGCACCCAGTAAGCTGGTATAAATTTGAGTCCTTGAAAATTTGAAATTCTGCAAAAAAGTGCCTAAATTTTATTGTATTTAGGGATGGTTCAGGGCCAGAATTTCAGCGAGAATCCATTCTTGTAAAGATTTTCCTAAACTTGTCTTTGTTTAAAAAGAAAACTAATTGACAAAAATCCACATAGATTCTCGCAAAATTTTGCAAAATTCTGGCCCTGTGGTTCAACATTTTCATCATTTTCACAAGTATAAACACAGTACTCTTTTGTTGTGACCCCCTCCCCCCCCCCAAAAGAGTACAATTCAACATTTAAAAAAAGATGATGATCACTAGCACGGCCCCCAGCAGTAAACTAGAGATCGCTTTCTCGACTCGTGCATGTAATTTCTTAAGGTAGGTCGGTATTGAATACAGGGATGCACATTGTAGTTGTCTCTGCAAGTGTAGAGAGACTGAAGATCACCTCAATGAGACCAGCATTTTTTGTTTTTTTGTTTTGTTTTGTATTTATTTTTTTTTTGATTGCTGCATATTCAACCCGGGCAAACAAGGCTTTTAACCCTTCATCAGTTGAAAGCGAGAAAGCCGCACATGTAAAGATACTTGCAGACGGGTTTGTCCACCCACTGTAGCACATGCAAAGATCAACTTTCACTTTCAGTATGCGTAATTACCGAGATTTGGCTACATGATGCATTCTCCTGCAGATGTACAACATATTAAATGGTTTCCACTATAACTATTGAGTAATAGCACCAAAATTGTTTAAATATTGCGGTATCTCTGCAAAAAAACAAAACACACACACACATATTATTCAGTACGGACCATCGTGGAGATTGATAATGCATACCAGTGCAGGAGTCGTTCGTTTTAACATCGATTGCATGCAGTTACCACTCCGTATTTCTTTCAGTGGTTCACCAGGGACATTCTGAATGTTTTGAAAACTCTATAGTTGATATGTCACTAAATTTCTGTACTTATATGACATGAAAACTAAAAAGTACTGTTGGCTTAAATTTGAATGATCAGCTCCATCATGCTGATTTATTGAAAGTGCGCATTGCTCATGTTTGACCATGTGCAAACTTAAATGCATGTTCTGTCAGCCCATCAGCGCCCGAGTAGAGAGAGGATGTCGTCACCTTCTATTCTTAGATTCTTACATGGGAGATAGTAAATTTATGCAAGATGACCGCGGTTGGTGGGCGGGAAAAAAAAATTGAGCCAATAGGAGATTAGCATGATGACATTGATGAGGTTCTAATGTTTCCATTGATACCAAACATACCTGGAACCATCAAGAGAATCATGCAAAGTTTGATGCCTAAAAATACGCAATTTTACCACTGTTTTGTGGATTGTTAATCTGCATATATGCTGAAAACAATTGATTATGTTTATTTAGAAGTTTGTATGAATAAAATTGTCACATTTACGCAACAAAAGTGTTTCTGCAGCAAAAACTATGCAGTTTGATTGACCGGAAATGAGCATATCATGTAAATAAACATCCATATGGATGCTCTGATACTGAAGATCGTGTTTGTGGGGCGATCCCAAGATTAAATTTAGCATGATAGAAAACTAAACCCCAAAAATAAATAACAGAGGAGGAGTTGAAAACTTCGCCCTTATCTTCTTTGAACTTGTTTGTGTAACTGTTAAAAACTGGCACTGCTTTACACCCCGAATTTTCAAATGGAACTGACCATCTTGTGTCAGTGAACCGATCATTTTATTGCATCATTGGAAGCGTACACCTTTTAACCCCCTCCCTCCTAGCATATGGCTTGTATGCCTGTGAAAATGATGAAAATGTTGAACCGTCCTTAAGTGAGTATGAATGCTGGATTTATTGTAATTCCTACCTTTAGTCGCTACTACTTTTGACATGCACCTCCCTTGGCAACTGAAGGGCCCATTGCTGATGGGCTAGTGTTACTAGGATATCAATATAAAAGGATGAGATATTATTTTCTAAAGCATCATGTTGATAGTTATTTACGTTTCTAGAACAAAATTGTCAAAAAAGTTGACGTACTGTGAACAGTGTAACTGTCACAGAAAGCATATAACTTTGCTGTATGGGGAATATACAATTTTTCTACATTATCTTTTCCTGCTGTAACCGCAAACGCATTACATATCATCCCATGAGTTTCGAGCAACAGAATGTACCATTAATGCTAAATACAACATAGGAGTATAGCCGAGACTATCTGATAAGTTTCATGGAATGAACTTTTGGGACATCTTAACTATAGGGCCAGTGTTTTCTGCAGCGATTAGCTCTGCCTTTTTTATTTGTCCTCTGCCCTTTTTTTGTTCTCTGCCTTTCTTTCTAATTTTTCTGTCAGTTTGCTGCACATTTTTTTGTGATATTTGGTGTCGCACCTACAGTATATTTGGACATGCGTGTAAATTAAACAAAATATTCCTAAAGCATTTGAATTGCTCAATTTAGCTAACCTTTGAGAGATTCCCATTTCTCACTCTAATTTAGCCAACAATGAAAGATTCCTATTTTTTCGCCATCTTTCAAAGATACTGACTTCTCACTCTTGATTTAGCTGACTTCTCAAAGACCTAATTTCATTCCAGTTTAGCTAACCTTCCACAGATTCTTCTTTCTTGTGCTAATTTTACCCAACCTTTCAAAGATTCCTATTTCTCGCTCTTAATTTTGCTGACCTGTGATAGATTCTTAATTTCATGCTGTAGTCCTGGCCTTCCAATTCTTGAGGTGCCCTTTTTGCTTGCTATAATCAACATTTACATGTCCCTTACCTGCCCTGTTGAAACCTGCAAAGACCA